>CM069903.1:72994266-73362392 GCA_036172215.1 Camellia granthamiana | reverse complement strand
AGTGGTGAGCGACTATTAACTTTTGTAACATATCTGCTCAAGGTTCTGCACCACTATCCGCACCACTATCCACACTTGGTCCCTCTCAGAAGGTCGATCTGTCATTTGTGCTACATTTGCTCTCCACCTTGCAACAAATTCCACAAAAGGTTCTTTAGGATTCTGGTGGGTTGCTTCAAGCTCTTGGGTGGTCATTTCAATTTAGGTACTGTAAGAATACTGATTGACAAATGCCTTAGCCAAATCTTCCAGTTCTGCTTCACTTTATCCTCCAACTTGGCGTATCAAATGGCTGCTATACCCGATAGGGTTCTTCCATACAGAGAGAGTTTCTGAGGCTTAGTCAGACCCATCGGTTTTCAGGACTTCCAAGAAAAGCCGGATATGTACCATAGGATCTCCAGACCCGTCAAAACGGTTAATGGGTGGATTTTGAATATATCTGGGAGCCGTACAGCAGCCTTGATGTACCTATCCTCAATGTCAGGAATGGAGTTAATTCCCTGTGCCTTCTTGAATTGCTTCTCAAGGTTAGCAGTTTTTAACAAGGTCGGCCGAGCTCATTAATATCAAGGGGAAATTGTCCCTCATTAGGCTGCACCAGGGGTTTGAAAACTAGAGCTTGAGCCAAACCTTCTCGAGGATCTGGTCCTTGCAAATCTTTAGCGGGCGATGATGGGTCAAAGTTCGATTGGGGGCCAGGACTAGATGTGTGGTAGATGCCCCAGATGGGCGTTGCATTTCAGCAATGGTCTCATCATGCATGGCAATTCCCTGGTTAAGGCCGTTATCATAGTCACAACTTCTTCTGGACTCTGAGCCATCACGGGTCTGCTAATGTTGGCACTTAGGGAAATAGATGGGTTAACCTGAGAGCTGACTAACAAGGATTTTGACCAAGTTATACTTAATGTATCTGTAGACACCCCATTTTTGACCGTCCATAAGACTTCGACGCGACTGATGGTTTACATGGTGGAGAAAGTTGTGCAGGGGAAAGGTGCAATTTCTTCGCAAAGAGAGAGGAACAAATCCCAACTTCACGCCCCATTTTGGACCAAAGCTATTTTGAAAGATTTTAGATCTTAAAACCCTCTCTTTCGAAACATTTTGAAAATAAAGTTTTTACGATATTCCGACGCTCGCCTTTTGTCAAACGTCGCGTTTTTCGGTAAACCGAGCAAGGACAAAGTGGAAATGAACGAAGAGAGATGCAATCTTTGAAAAATCTTTCAAAAGACCTTACTTTGGGGTTTGAAGTTGAAGAAAAGAAGAGAAGAGAGAAGAAATCCAGTCGGGGGAGAAAATGGGCATGAACCGTTAAGAGAGAGTCGAGCAGCCCTCGCCGAATCGGGCCTATTCATTTGGATACTTGGAATCAAGCTATGAGGCCACCACCGTTGGAAATATTACTCCCGGGGCTTCATTTTGCACTCAAGAATCTCCTAAATTCAATTCCGGACGGAGGAGATATGGTTGATTGAAGTAGGGCATCACTCCGGTTGGGACCGAATCTGCGCGACTTCACGGAAACGGGCATAACTTTTTCCACAAGATAAATTTTGATGCAAGGTTTGCGCCATTGGAAAGATAACTTCCGGGGCTTCAATTTGGACACTTGAATGGCCACCATTGGACTTCCCAATCACCACCGGCCACTTTTCTTCCCGACAAGGCCTATTTTTCTTGCCCTGAAAGTAGCTGGCCGGCCAGAAAATCTAGCTGGCCGGCCACCCTTTTTGTGAAATGACCTTTTTTCCCCTTTAAACTAGCCGGCCATGCCCCCCTCCCAAGGGTGTCCTAGATGTGAATTTTGTTTTCCACTACACCCATGTCCGAGGGTTTGGCCATTTTGGGGGGAAACTTGACTAGTTTTCCCCCCCTTTTTTCCCTCCATTTTTCCACCAATTTTGCCTACATATACACCACCTCAGGTCTGTTTTTAGGGTTAGAAAAAATTGTTGGAGAGTCTTGTATACACATCTCTCTCCCTCTCTACTTCCAAGCTCAAAAACAACCAAGTTCCAACCCATTTCTTCATCACCACCAAGCACCACCACCACCACTCCATTTCCAGCACCTTGGGAGGCTTTCCAGCAGCTAGGAGGCAGCAAATTTGGTCCAAGAAGCAGCCAAGGTTTTAGTCTTCAAGGGTAAGTCCACTTCCCCTCTTTGCTAGCTCTATTTTGCAACAATTTCTTAGCCTATTTGCTTGTTGTTTTGGGCTCCAACCCTAACTGAAATGGGCATTTTTTTGAGCCATTCTTCATGTTTGTTTAAGGGCTCAACCCTGTTTGAGCCCCCCATTGTGAACTTGCTTCAATACCCTCTTGTATGCCATTATCTTGCATGATTTTTCTAGCCTATGTGTGATCTGTTTTTGAGCATGATACAAACTATAAGCTGGCTTATTTTGAGCCCCTCTACAACATTGTAGAAGGGCTCAACACTGTTGGGGGCCTCCATGTAGCACTTACATTTATACCCCTCTTTGGCCCCCATTTTTGCATGCTTTGTTAGCTCATTTTAGCTTCTATTTTCGGCCATGATCAGAACTGAAAGTGGCCATGTTTTGACCCCCTTGTCATGTTTCATTAAGGGTCTTTAGCTATTTGATGAATTTTTTGTGCACTTCATGTTATACCCTCTTATGGCCTTAATCTTGCATTGCATTTTGAGCATGTTTGCATACTGATTTGGAGGCTGTCATAAACTGTAAATGTTCATATTTTTGGTCCCTCTTCAGTGTTGTAAAAGGGTATTTTTCTGTTTGGGCATTGCATGTACCACTTGCTTCATTGCCTCCCTTGCGGAGCCATTTTTGTATGCCATTTTAGCCCTACTTGTGATTGCTGTTTGGCCATGTTTTATACTGTAAAGATGCTTATTTTGGGGCTGTCTTGCTTCTGATTTTTCACTCCATGTCCAGATTATGCATGTTTAGTATAGCTGTAGGCCATTCCATGTGCCTAATTTCGCATTTCGGGATCATCTCATGCATTGGGTTTCGTTTTACCAGGTTTCGAGGCTGTTTTGCCCCTCATCTTGCCACTGATTTTTGCATGTTTGCATACCATATACCATGTCTTTTCCATGTCTCATTAGAGTGGCCTTTCGGTGCCTGAGGGTCCGTCCTCGGTTTGCGTGCACGCGGGCACGCATTTCGAGTTGTCTTGTTTTCATCTGATGGCCTCTATGTGAGTGTGGCTGAGGCTCTCTCATGTTGGTGTAAGCCCATATTGCATTGCGTATGCCATTTCATCCATAGCATTGTGTATGCTCGGTTGTGTATCACCTCGTTTAGCGTGTATGTCATTCCATAGCATTGTGTATGTTAGTTGCATTTCATGCATATCATGCATATTGCATCGTGTTCGGGATAGGAGTTAGCCCGGGCACGGGAAACTGAGTTACGTTCCGTACTCCGAGTGACGGAACGTGTCTCAATTCCCCAGTCACCGACACTCTGGATTATCCATGATGGAGTTAGGTTTTAGTTGAGTTTTCACGTGCATTCATCCTATATTGAGTTGTGCAATTCGGCTCCTCGGCCATCATGCATCGAGATACGTGATTGGTGGCACGAGGATCGAGGCATGCATATATTTGTGAAATACATTGCTATGCCCCTTTCCTGCTCTCTGTTGCAGCAAAATGAAGAATCAGCAGTCTTCCGCGACCTGGCGCGCATTTCAAGGAACATTGCAAATAGGGGCTAATCGGGGCATCGCCGTGGATTTCCGCGCAAGGCAGCCCAAACATGCATCATTCCATCATCCGAAGCAGAATCAAGGCAGCCCCTGGCTTGCATGCCAGTTTACAGTTTTTCTTAGTTAATTTGTTAATTAATTAGGAATTTGTATATTATTCGGACTGTAATATTTGGACTGTATTATTCTTTTATTTGGGACTGTATATTCTTTTGGACCCTCTGCGCGAGGGCATTAATTGTAATAAGTGTGCGTGAGTGTGATGTATGTCTTCCAACCCCACGTCTTTCTTCCCTTTTATTTACCTGCTTATGATGGTTAGATTAGGGCATGTTTCAATTAGCATACAGTATGATAGCATGTTTGCATCATTCATCTGTTTTGCATGCACCGGGCTCGGCGCATCATATAAACTGCATTTGTATTTCAATTCCAAATTGAATACGTATTAGTTGTAGCATTTCATATGCCATGTTTAGAATAGCCGAGCCTGCTATAGTTTGTATTTTCGCATGTGTTGCATTAGGCATTTCAGCATAATTAGGATCATGCATGATTTCTAATGTAGTTTCTGTTTTGGCTTGGAGTACTCGGTGAGTTTTATGCTTTAGCATCCTTGCATGCATGTGAGTGACTGCCATGAATAGCATGCTTACCATGAGGCTATGTGCTTATGTGATATAACTGCCTGAATGCCTGTGGGTGAAGGTTGGGTTATTTGAATTGGGACAATGCATTGATTGTTTGTTTTAAGCCCACTAGATAGTGGCAAAATCATATTTTCTAAGCCCACCTGAGGGTGACAAAATCTGCATTTTAAGCCTACTTGCGAGTAGCAAACCATCTTTCAAACAAACAAACATGAAATGTTTTGTTCCAATTCAGGCGACTCAGTCTATACTTGTATGCTGTGCGCATCACATAGTAACCTAGGCTAATAACCGGAATAAGAACACACAAGGTTTTCAAAATAAGATATCATGGTTAGTAGAGGCCGGTCTTTGACCGGGCGAGCGGGGGTGCTCACGAAGTGACCTTCCCCAATCGTACCCAAGTTCCCGAGCCGAGGCAACTTTGGTGATAACGGACACGTGGCCTTTGGCACCGAGTCAGGGTTTCCTAAATTTCCCTGTTAAAAAATATTTAGGTGGCGACTCTGTATCTGGCAAAGCAGTCCATGTTTGGCACTTCTTTCAAAAAAAATCTGTTTTCTCAAAACGATTTGCCAGATTTGGACTCTTTGGTTCAAGATTAAGAACCGTGACATTTGAGTCCTTCGAACTGTAGTGACCCAACATCGAACCAGAAACGGGGGGGGGGGACTCGCACTCCTCGCCCAGGATGCGTTCGGGGACGTCTACAGTATCTGAACTGGATTAGTCTAGATAGGTTTGACTGTATTGGGTTTTTTAGAATTGGTCTTTTGGCATTGGATGGATCTTTTCTGAGTTGGCCTTTGGGGATCAGATGGACTAGACCTTTGCTAAGTAGGTTTTTTTTTGGGGATTGGATGGACTGGGCCTTTGTTAAGGTGGGTACAGTTCCTTCTTTGGCTCAGACAAACTTGGCATTAAAAATAAATGCCCCATCAGATCAGGGTATTGGGTGTGCTAGTCAAAACAAAGCAAGATACAATTTTTGGCCCTGGTTCTAGTTTTGCTGAAAATTCACCCATATCAAACACAAACCCCTGGATTTCGACCCAAATTTTGATTCTAATATGACCCTCAAGTTTGAAAGGAATCGCCTCAAGATTAATACTTTTCCAGGATTGCATCACACATTTCCAAAGATTTTACATTTTGCACAAAAGCACTCAAAACACCCTTATAAGAGGTTAGGGTTTCCCTGTCCTAGCTTTTGGAGTGATCTACAGCTTTACTATTCAAACAAACGGTATCACAATAGCCTAGTAAATAGGAGGGCATCTTGTCCTATGTTTGAAAAGTCACTAAGGCTGACTATATGCAGTTAGGCCAATTGGTCAAAAGGGGTACCTCAGCAAGACTACCTAATATACCTCTCACACCTAACATCGAGAAGTGAAAGGAGGATCAAACGATACAGCAGTAATCCAGATCCAAGGGTTGTGTTTCCAACATGGCAAAGCCCATGATCGGCCAGCCTTTTGGCAAACTTTTTAGGCAAGCCTCTAACAAACCGTCCAGGAACAGCCGATGGAAAACATAGTGACTTAAAGTAACAAATGCAAATGCAATGCAAAGAACATATATATGTAAATAAAATTTCACATCATTTATTTCAAGTCAAGTTCTCTAAATCCCCAGCAGAGTCGCCAGAAACTGTAGCTTATTTTTTGCGCTATTTTCGGATACGACTAGCCCTATAGTTCGAACTCCCGTGGTTCTGAATTTGATTTCACAAGTGCAATGTGAAACAGTGAAAACACAAAAAGAGTCCAAATTCGGCAATTCTTTTGGAAAATCGATGTTTGAATCAAATACCAAAAATGAACTACTTTGCTAGATTACAGAGTCGCCACCTAAATATTTTTGAAAAATTTAGGAAACCCAAGACTCGCGCCAAAGGCCACTTATCCGTCATCACCAAAGTGTCTCGGCTCGGGAACTTAGGTACGAGTGGGGAATGTCATGAATTGAGCACCCCACTTGCCCGATCAAAGATCGGCCTCTACTAATCATGATGTGATTTTTATTTACATTATATGCTCTTGTTCTGATTTATTGAAGCTACCTTACTATGTATTGCACACAAGTATAGACTAACTTGCAAAGATTGGAATACTTTGATTTCATGTTTGTTTTTGAAAATTGCTTTGAATATGCGTTACTTGAAAAAGCGAGTTTGTACATTAATCAATTTTTCCCAATTTTAGCAATTAGCCTTCATCCACAGGCATTCAAGCAATTAGCCTCATGGTATCATGCTCGGCATGGAAACAATCACACTTACGCGATATGCTAAAACGATAAGTGCTCATCTAGTACTCCAAGGCAAGCCAAATAAAGAAAAATAATTAGAAATGGCCTTGTTTGGTTTGTGTTTCTCAAAAAATTTTGGGAAAAATTCTCTACAAATAAGTTTTCAAAAGTAATCAAACCAAACAAATTTTTCCAAAAAAATTTTCCAAAACTTGTTTGGTTTACAAGTTTTCCAAACAAATCTCTCTCTCATACACATCAAATCAATCACTTTTTCCAAAACTCTCTCTCAAAATAATTTTTCAAAACATCTTTTGAAAAAAAACCAAACCAAACCAAACAAATTTTCGTACTTTTTATCTCAAAACACGTTTCTCAAATACAAACCAAACAAGCCTAACTAATGCAACGCACAAATTATGTAATTTTAATAGGCTCGGCTATGAACATAGCATATGATTTCATTCAAAACATGTGATGAATCACGTATTCAAGTAATGAATTTAAACATTTAGTTAGTATGATGTGTCGAATCTTGGATGCATGCAAGACAATGGATGCAAAGTATAAAGATGCTAATTTGAAAAATGGTGCTCTACACTACCATCATAAGCGAATAAGTAAAAGGGAGAAAGACGTGGGGTTGGGAGACATACACGCTATTACATATTTGCCCTCGTGCAAGAAGGTGCGAATCAATGTCTGAGAGTCCGAATTAAACTAATTATTACAAAACCGAATAAATGAATAAGTAACTAACTAGCTAAGCTATAATTAACTAAACTAGCTAATCTATTACAACAAAATAAACTAACTATCTAATGAATCATTGCTACAACAATATTAATTACAATGCTAATAACTATAACCATTTCAAGATCATTAATTTACAATTTACAATGGAAGCACAAGGATGGCATGCTCATAGCGGTTTTAGAAGTAACTCTGTCTTCCTTCCTTGGAATCTGTCCTATTACACCTTCAGTCACTGCCCTCTGCTTCTACAAAACACACTGCCTTACCAAACATTGATGGTCGGCCAGCCCCCAATGAAGCCCAACCGGGCCTAAATAGGGCCGGCCATGCCCTAATGCTATGCAGAATCCTGTTTTTGTACTCTGAAGTGAAAACAGTGTAGATAGAGTTATTTTAAATTCTGTTTGTCCCTTCTACTCTTCTTTGTCATGGAAAGTCTCAAGAGAAGAACGAAGTCATTTCCAAAACCATCAATGAGCAAATTGATTGCTTGATGAGTTAGGGCATGATTTTGGACAAAAATTAATGAATGCAATGAATCAATAACCACCCTTCCCTCCTATCATGGAGTAAGCTCAAAGAGGGAGGTAGGAATGCTTCAAGGCTCATCGAAACATCATGAATTGATGTAAGACGACCCTTGACACAATAGACTCAACATAATGTCCGACCGAATCCAAGTAATATAATCCATGTTCTTTATATTCGTTAGTTCGTTTTAAGCCAAATTCATTAGTCTTTTCTATTCTTTAATCCATTATTCCAAGGTGATGATTACGTCCACTAAAGATTACATCTACTAAATGAGAAGCATGTCAAACAGGAAGTGATTCTCAATATGAAAAAGAGACCATGCCATTGACAATGAACCTCCGTAGAGATTAAGCCATTAAGCATAGATCTCTAGTTCATGTTTTGAATAACCATCGACCAGTTGAAACAACTCTCAAATGAAAGAAATGGATGATAAGTTGATTGTTTAAAATGAGGTTCTTAACATGGAAATTAAACAAAGAAAGGCCAACAAGTTAAATATGCGAACATATGAGACAACAAGCAAACTAATCAAAGCATGAATTAATTACACAACCTAGGGCAGCCCTAAAGAAGCCTCTAATAAGTGAAAAATAGTGGCTCAAAGTGTATGAAAAGAGCCCAAAAAGCTAAACAACAAGCAAAGACAATAAGGCTAGTAAGTAAGAACAAGGAGGGGTGGCTAACCCCTTCACTTTTGAAACCTCAAAGCATGATTTTTAGCCTCTTTTAAACTTTGAAAATCAATTTGGAAAGCAAATAAAAAGGGTGTAGAACAAGGGTTTGAGCTATAGGTGGAGGTGTAAGAAAGAGTGTTAACTCTCTCTACCCTTTGGTAGCTATCCAAACCTAAGCTAAGACACTTGAAATAGATTCAAGATAGCACAAAAACACAAGAAATAGATAGCAAAAGATAGCAAAGAGAGCAAGAGAAGAGATAGTTAGCTTATACCTCTCAAGAAGGTAAGCTTTTTGGTGTGAATCAAACTAGGTCCAAACACACTCTCAAGCTTGAATTGTGATGCTCAAGGCTCAACTAAGGTTCCAAGGCTAAGGTCTGAAGGTGTATATGGTGTATCGATATAGGTTAAAGGTGGTAAGCTTGCTTAAAGGTTGCTTGCACAAGAAGAAGAAGCTCTCAAGAAGGTGTATAAGCTTTTTGGAAATTGTTCAACCCTCAAAATAGAGATACAACTTCGTTTTTATAGACTTTGAGCAAAAGAGGTCATAAATATCTTCAAAAATAGACAGCTGGCAGGCTCCCGCCCAGAACAGTGTTTCTCGCCACTAAAGCACGGTCGACCATAAATAGCCGCAGCCGACTCCCAATGAGGCACGGCCAGGCCTCAATGTGATCCCCTATCTCTCTGCTTTAGACTCAGCATAGGGTGGTACAATGTGTAAAAATGGATTTTTGGGGTATAAACAGTGTGAATATGGAAGGTTTGGGATTGTTTCAAAGCTTAAACATAGCTAATTCGTTGAGACCTCGAACCACACACAACACCACTTTCATCATCGAATGTACCCGAGTGTACCAAGCAAAGCTCTCATGCCTTGCGGGCGGTCAAAAATAGTGTGTCTACAGTAGCCTTGGTTGCACTTGCACTTGCACTGTTATGGACTAATCATTTATTTGTCGAGCTTGAGCTTGCACTGTTGTGGATCGATCATTTATCTATTGAGTTTGTCGAGCTTGAGCTTGCACTGTTGTGGATTAATCATTTATCTATTGAGCTTGAGCTTGAGCTTGCACTGTTGTGGATTGATCATTTATCTGTCGAGCTTGAGCTTGAGCTTGATCATTACTAGTGGTCTTATCAAACAACACAATATACAAGTCAGCAGGGTAGACATAGTCGAGCAGGAGTAATATTACTAAATATGATGTAATAGCAAGACAAAGCTGTCATCTTGAAAAATGCCAACAATAAGAACTTTTCAATCGCATGAGCATAACCAGGTATTATATAGAATTACATTAAAACTCAAAGATTTAAAGATAGTTGGTCAAATGTGTAACAAACCAAAAAAATTCATAGATGTCAGACCAAATTCATAAACTTCTACAATTTCAACTTCAACTGATTTTTTTGTGGTTATTAAACTTTCTCCACGATCTAAGTGCCCACAACACTAATGCAATAATGCTAGATCATTACAAAATTTTCAGCAGCAAATTTTTACACAACATTAAAAAAAAAAAATTTATTTCAATTTTGAGCAACATTTTCAACAACTTTTCAACAGCAATAGTAGCAATGGTTTTAGCAACATTTTCAACAACCTTAAGGAAGAAACTTTTATTTATAAGCTGCTATGATTGAAATTTGCAGTACGTTTCACCTCTTTGTGCCTGTCAATAAAAAAAAAAAAAAAAGCCTTAAAAAACACAGTATCAAATTCAGCAACCAAAGCAATGACGCAAACTGAATTTTCCAAAAAAAAAAAAAAATTATATATTATAAAGACAATGAATTTGAGCAAAGGGGCAAACTCAATGTACATAAAATGTAATAACAAGTGCCAAAGTTAATGAAATAGCCTGACTACACATTGGACTATTTGATTCTTCAGAATATCGAAACCCAATGTCATATCCACATGAACCTTCAAGTACTGACTGGAATGTTGGCTGAGCATAATAGCACTAAGGCATCGAATTTGGCACTACATACATCTCACACAAATTGTTTGCCTACAACAATGTCATATTATATTAGGCGTGACAATAATGGTTTGAGTGTCATATTATACCCACAAAAAAAGGGGAAAAAATATATACAATCTGAAACTAACACTGACATGATACGTGGAATACATCAATGAAGGAGGAATTGAGTTACCACCCATGGCAAAAGATGGAGGAAAATGATGAAGAGGAGGAACATGTTGATGAATATTGACATCTCCTCTAACAGATAGTGGAGAAGGTCTAACTGTTGGACCTGCAATAGATTGTGAAGAAGCCAAGCTATTAACACGGGATTTTTTTTTTTTTTTGGAATTCGCTATCAACGCCATTTCGAATCCACCTTTTACCCTCCTTTTACCCATAGTAGTTGCCACATTTTTCTTCAATCCTATTGGTTGCACAACATGATTATCATCTTCGCAATCCACTTCAAAGCTTTGGGTTTTTATCATCATTACGTACTTCATTTTCAATAGCAAAATGAGCACTTAACTTGCATTCAACATTTGTACCTAATGTAGCGACTTATGCAATTAAAAAATCATAGGTTTCTTCAGTTTCAGCAGCTCTACATGCTATTGATCTAAATGCGATCATCAATGTCTTATACCGCGAGGCTTGTTGGAATTTGACATTTACTTGAATTTCATTCCCGTTAATGTCCTTGACAGTTTCAACTCTTGCTTGTTTGGTCCACTTCTTTAAAATGTATTGTGAAAGAACCTCTTTCATCTTCAATATGTTTCTAATAACCTTCAAAGAGTAACAACACAAAATTCCTTTCATTTCAGACTTTGTACAATTACAACCTAAAGAGCCATCCCTCTCCATCTTGACTTTTCCTTGCATGTTTCCTAGCAACATCAACAACTGTGTAAATGGTACAACCCTCGCCATATTCAATTGCTTCTATGTCCGATTCAATGGAATGAAAGTAATCATTTTGGAATTCCTCAAAAATCTTTTTTGTGTACACATTACCCATTTGAATTAACATTCTTATTGTCACTTTCACCTTTGGCACCTTTGGTACAAAGCATATCCTCATTCTAATTGCTTATATCATTTCTTATAAAATACCCTTTCAAAATGGATGAAAAATTCATTTAAATTAAAATTAGAACGAATGTAATCCTTCAAAAAAGCATTAAAAGATTCACTAAGTTGTGTGGTACTCATTCCCGCAGCCCATGTCGATCTAACATATGGCTATCCCTATTTTTCTTTCACCGCAAAAATCAATTTCAACCGATGGTTATCATGCGCATCATATTTATCAAGCATTTCAGCCCCCTCTAACTTTTATTCATTTTCATCTTCAATGCCAAACAAGAATTTATTTAGTACACCCTTTATCCCTTATCTTGGAAGAGACAATTAACATGTTTTAATGTATTTTGCATCAAATGCCAAGTACACAATCAGTTACTCATGTGAGGCATAACAATGGGTATGGCTTTAGCCATTGCAGCATCTTGATCGGTGAACAAAGTTTTTGGTGCCTTCCTTGACATAGCCTCTAAAAAAGTTTGAAACAACCATACAAATAATTCGGCGGTTTTATCATACAACAAGGCTGCACCAAATATAACTGTTTCCCCATGATGGTTGAATCTCACAAAAGATGCAAAGGGTCTATGTTCTTTGTTTAACTTGTAAGTTGTATCAAATGTAACTACATCACCAAATTGGGCATAATCCATGATCATTTGTGCATCGCCCAAAACATATTCGTTATTTTCACCTCATTATCTAACTGGAAAAGGAAAAAAAAAAGAAAAAAGAAAAAAGAAGAAGGATTCTGCAAAGATTTTTCTTTAAAGTATTGCAACACATTGTCTGCTTACCCATATGCTAAACTTTGTTGTTTTGGTCTAATTTCGTAAACCCAAGACATTGCCTCCCACCAGCTTCCCTACCCATGAGTTCGAAAGACTGGCCTAAATGAAGACCAAATTGTGCGGCCAAATCTAACTCAGTTGCTTAGGTAGTCAATATTTTTCTTTGTGATGGCAACATGGGGGAACACTCAGGTGATACAAGTTCATGGTTGTGTTTTTCTTTGAAATCAGTCACAACAAATTTCCTATTACCGGCATCTAATTTAACATAAAGTCGAGTCTCATAACCAGTCCTAGTTTTAGCTCTAGGGTTTTTTGTCAATGGGTCTCGCTTGTCAACCTTCCGAAATCCCTCCTTGTTGCAAACCAAAATTCTAGAAATAATAGTTAGTTAGTGAACTTGTTCTTGCTATAATAATCCATTCTTATGCTAAACCCCATTTCTTCCTCCATATGCATTATAAAAATCATATGCACCTTGTTTTGAATCAAATGTCATTCCCTCTTCTGGCTTCCAAGCACAATCATTCTCAGGTTCCATATCCATATCAAAATGCAACTGAAAAGCCATATAAATCAAATGCTAGCTACAGAATAAGTCATATAAAGTATATCTATTGCAGAAAAAAAGTTATATTTGCTACACAAAAAAGAATAAAAACAATTTCATCCTTAATCATTGTGAGAAAAGTGAAGAGGTAGATCAAAATAGACATGGGTTGAGGTCATGATAAAAGTAAAGATTACTTGGATGCTGACTAAAACTATGGCTTTGCATAAAGCCAATTACAAACAAAAGCCCAACCTAATTCAACAAGCCTTCATCATATTTACCATGATGAACAACATCTTTTTCACATGATTTTTTCTTAAAGATAGTAGAAATAATTTCTGAAAAATTGAAAATATATTTTAAGTGTTTATATTTGTCAAACTAACAAATATAAAACCAAAATTTGAAAATTCCCCTAATTTTTTAACTATTATTATGTGTATCCAACAAAATTCTCAATGCATCAGTGAAGTTATTGAAATATGTTTTAAGTGTTTATATTGGTTGGTTCATGGTTTAATAAGATAATGAAATTGACATAAAAACATAAATTTTTAGTGCATCAGTTAAGTTGTTGACTTATAAACATGAATATCTTCAACTTATGTATGTCAAGACAAGGGAGAACCATTACCAATAGGCAAAAATTGTTGGGTATACCTCCTTATTGGAGTGTGGGACCCAATTGGTTTTGGAAAAAGAGTTTAATTTGGTTTAGTATTAATTATAATATATTTTTATATATTATATTTAATTTGTGGAGACTCAATCCAATTTGGAAACAACTAAGGTTTGATAATAAACCCTAGATTCACTATATTTTAGGATTTGTTTTTGCTCATCCCGAGGTGAAGAGAACGGCTGCTACATACTCCACTTTGGTGAAATCAATTATTTGGGTGTGTGAACAGTAGAATTAATTTGGGGGTTCTTTGCTTCGTTTTCGGTGTTGATTTGGTTCGTTATTTTGGATCTTCTACAACTCTGGTTCTAAAAATTTTTGTTTATCTATTTGGTGAGGTCTTTCCTCTTGTTTATTTGTGATTATTTGGAATTCACCTAAGGGTGGTTTTGTGAGACCATTAGTGTCTCGTTTGTAATCGTTTGGAACTTATTTTGTTGATAGTGGAATCGGATTTCGATCCCATGAACGTAACTCACATTGAGGGAACCATGTAAAAATTCTTGTGTTGCTTCTGATTTAATTTTTTCGCATTAGTTTTTATTCCCATTGATTGATTTACTTGTGGGGAATCACATATTTTCCCTAACAACTGGTATCAGAGCTTACGGTTTATTTGGGTCTATTTATTTGTGTAAATCAATGGAGGGGAATGTAGGTCGCATGTCTAGCTTCAATGGAAGCAATTGGGTAACTTGGAAAACTAAAATGGAGAACTTATTATTTTGTAAAGATTTGTATGGACCCATTGAGGGTGATAGTGGCAAACCCGAGGGTATGAAAGATGATGAATAGAATAGTCTTAATCGAAAAGCTGTTGGTGTTATCCGTCAATGGATTGATGACAGTGTGTTTCATCATGTTGCTACTGAAACTTCAGCACGTGATTTATGGAAAAAATTAGAAGGCCTTTATCAGCCACAAATAAAGCCTTTCTGTTTCGTAAGTTGGTTAATTTAAAATATAAAGAGGGCAGCCCTATTCCGGAACATCTGAATGAAATAAAGAGTATTGTTAACCAACTTGCTTCTATGAAAATTGTTTTTGATGATGAGTTGCAGGCTTTGATGCTACTTAGTTCCTTACCCGAAAGTTGGGAGACTTTGGTTGTGATAGTTAGTAATTCGGCGCCCGATGGAGTTGTCACAATGGGCCAAGTCACTAGTGGCCTATTGAATAAAGAAAGTAGAAGAAAATCAGCGGGTTCCTCTCATTCAGAAGCATTTGTTATGAGAGGCCAAAGTAAAACAAGGGGGAGGAGTAAGACTCCTCATGGTCGTGATCAAAGCCGTGACAAATCCAAAGATGGTTCTTTTTCAAAGAAAGACATTGAGTGTTATTATTGCCATGAGAAATGACACATGAAGCGAGAATGCCGAAAGCTCAAGAACAAGGAGACAAGGCATGAAAAAAGTGTGGATAAGAAGCAAGAACACACAACGGCAGTTACTACCAATGATCTCATGGTCGTTTGTGAAGATGATTGTATCAATTTTGTGGGCCAAGAAAGCAATTGGGTGATTGATTCTGGTGTTTCTTTTCATGTGACTTCTCGAGTTGATTTCTTCACTACCTACACCAAAGGAGATTATGGTTCTGTTCGAATGGGTAATGAAGGTTTGTCCAAGATTATTGGCATGGATGATGTTTGCTTGGAAACAAATTTGGGTTGGAAGGTGTTGCTTAAAGATGTGAGGCATGTTCCCGACATTCGCCTCAATTTGATCTCTACTGGAAAGTTAGATGATGAAGGCTTCAACAACAAATTTGGTGATGGAATATGGAAGCTCACAAAGGGTTCTTTGGTGGTGGATAAGTGCAAGAAGACTCATACACTTTATTTGATGCAAGGAAAAAATTGTAAAGGTGTTGTCAATGCACTTCAAGATGATACTTCTACCGAATTGTGGCACAAGCGGCTTGGCCATATAAGTGAAAAGGGGCTACAAGTTTTGTTCAAGAAAGAGCTTCTACCCGGTTTGAAAGGTGCACATCTTAAAACTTGTGTTCATTATTTGGCGAGTAAACAACATAGAGTTTCTTTTCATAAAAAGGTTGCTTTTAGAAAAGAAAATGTATTGGAGTTGATTCATTCAGATGTTTGTGGTCCTTTGAAAGTTAGAACACATAGTGGTGCACTTTATTTTGTTACTTTCATTGATGATTATTCAAAGAAAGTTTGGGCTTTTCTACTAAAAACTAAAGATCAAGTTCTAGAAGTATTTAAGCATTTTCAGGCCATGGTTGAAAGAGAAACAGGGTAGAAATTGAAGTGCATCCGATTAGACAATGGTGGTGAATACATTAAGCCATTTGATGAGTATTGTCGCAGCCAAGGTATTCGGCATCAAAAGAAAGTTAAGAAGACTCCTCAACAAAATGGCGTTGCCGAGAGGATGAACCTCACCATTATGGAAAGAACAAGGTGTTTGCTTTCACAAGCTAAATTGCTAAGATCCTTTTGGGGTGAGGCATTGAAGACAGCGGTTGACGTGATCAATTTGTCTCCTTCCTATCCTTTGAATGGTGATGTTTCAGAAAGAGTTTGGACCGGCAAATATGTGTCTTATGAGCACTTGAAAGTGTTTGGTTGCCGAGCTTTTGTTCACATTCCAAAGGATGAGAGGTCCAAGCTTGATAGCAAGTCAAGACAATGTATTTTTCTTGGCTATGGGCGTGATGAATTCGGGTATAGATTGTGGGATCCGGTCCGCAAGAAAATCATTCGAAGCAGTGATGTTGTGTTTCTTAAAGACCAAACAATTGAAGACTTTGGCAAAGGTGATCAACCGGAGCCAAAAACTAGTGATCTCATTGACATAGATCCATCTCCTTCATCTTCGGTGGATGATGAAAATAGGGGAGATGTGCAACCACCCATTGAAGATGTGGAGGATGATGCTAATCCTAATGAAGTTGAGCTAGAAATTGAGGAAGAGCATCCAACTCAAGAACTGCCACCACAACTTGAGTTGAGGAAATCTACAAGGGATCGACAACCTTCAAGAAAGTATCCTCCCAATGAATTTGTGTTGATTTCCGATCAAGAGGAGCCTGAGAGCTACCAAGAAGCAATTGAGCATGCAAAGAAAGGTGATTGGAAAAAGGCCATGGACGAGGAGATGAATTCCTTGTTTGAAAACCAGACTTATGATTTAGTGAAGTTGCCTAAAGGGAGGAAAATTTTGAAAAATAAGTGGGTTTTCAAATTGAAGAATGATGGCAAGAATCTGAGGTACAAGGCACGTCTTGTTGTGAAAAGCTTTGGGCAAAAGAAAGGTATTGACTTTGACGAGATTTTCTCACCGGTTGTAAAGATGTCTTCTATTCGGGTTGTACTTGGCATGGCTGCAAGTATGAACCGTGAAGTTAAGCAACTTGATGTAAAGACCGCATTTCTTCATGGTGATCTTGAAGAAGAAATTTACATGCAGCAACCGGAAGGTTTTGTGGAAAAAGGGAAAGAGAAATTTGTTTGCAAATTGAAGAAAAGTTTGTATGGTCTCAAGCAAGCCCCGCGGCAATGGTACAAAAAATTTGACTCTTTCATGATGAATAATGGTTTTTCTAAAAGCACTTCGGACCATTGTGTCTTTGTGAAAAATTTCCCGGATAGTAAATTTATTATTCTTTTGCTTTATGTTGATGACATGTTAATTGTAGGTCAAGATTCTACCATGATTAACAAGTTGAAGTTAGAGTTGAGTAAATATTTTTCTATGAAAGATTTGGGACCGGCAAAGCAACTATTTGATATGAAAATTGTTTGTGATCGCAAAGAGGGGCTAATTTGGTTGTCTCAAGAAAACTACATTGAGAAAGTTCTTGAGAGGTTCAACATAAATAAAGCAAAGCCGGTTGGTTGTCCATTTGCGGGTCACTTCAAGCTTAGTTCGAATCAATGTCCTATAAGTGAGAAAAACAAAGAAGAGATGTTGAAAGTTCCTTATGCTTCAGCAGTTGGTTCTTTAATGTACGCCATGGTTTGTACAAGGCCGGATATTGTTCACGCCGTTGGTGTGGTGAGCCGTTTTCTCTCTAATAGGGGTAAAGAACATTGGGCAACGGTAAAATGGATTCTAAGGTATCTTCGAGGGACTTCAAAGGTGTGTTTGTGTTTTGGGGATGGTAAGCCGATGCTTGATGGGTTCACAGATTCTGACATGGCTGGTGATATTGATTCTAGAAAATTTACTTCGGGGTATTTGATGACTTTTGCAGGGGAGCTGTGGCATGGCAATCTAAATTACAAAAATGTGTTGCTCTCTCAACTACCGAAGCTGAATTTATTGTCATTACGGAAGCTTGCAAAGAAGAGTTATGGCTGAAGAAATTTTTGCAAGAGTTGGGTTTAAAGCAAGAAAAGTATGTGCTTTATTGTGATAATCAAAGTGCTATTCACTTGAGTAAAAATTCTACTTTTCATTCGAGATCGAAATACATTGATGTGAGATACCATTGGATTCGTGATGTGTTAGATTCGAAATTGTTGCAACTCGAAAAGGTTCACACGGATGATAATATTTCGGATATGTTGACTAAGACTTTGTCGAGGGATAAACATTTGAAGTGTCGAACTTTGGCAGGTATGGTTGATATCTCCACCTAAGTCGGTAGGGGGAGAATTGTTGGGTATACCTCCTTATTGGAGTGTGGGACCCAATTGGTTTTGGAAAAAGAGTTTAATTTGGTTTAGTATTAATTATAATATATTTTTATATATTATATTTAATTTGTGGAGACCCAATTCAATTTGGAAACAACTAAGGTTTGATAATAAACCCTAGATTCACTATATTTTAGGATTTGTTTTTGCTCATCCCAAGGTGAAGAGAACGGCTGCTACATACTCCACTTTGGTGAAATCAATTATTTGGGTATGTGAACAGTGGAATTAATTTGGGTGGTTCTTTGCTTCGTTTTCGGTGTTGATTTAGTTCATTATTTTGGATCTTCTACAACTCTGGTTCTGAAGATTTTTGTTCATATATTTGGTGAGGTCTTTCCTCTTGTTTATTTGTGATTATTTGGAATTCACCTAAGGGTAGTTTTGTGAGACCATTAGTATCTCGTTTGTAATCGTTTAGAACTTATTTGGTTGATAGTGGAATCGGATTTCACATTGAGGGAACCACGTAAAAATTCTTGTGTTGCTTCTGATTTAATTTTTCCGTATTAGTTTTTATTCCCATTGATTGATTTACTTATGGGAAATCATAGATTTTCCCTAACAAAAATTATAACACATGATTGATTTCATGTATCAAACAAATGAAGATAAAATAATCAATTACAGAGACAATGAAGACTAGCTAGTGGATGATTGAAGCTACAGAGACTGATTTGCTCGCAGGGGAACTGTGGTTCGTGAAGTCAGGGCAGAGACAATGAGGGCAAAGCAATGGGTTACGTTTGGGGAGTGGGTCGTTGTCGAAAAAGTCGCCGGTGCAAAGGGTTCGGTGAGGTGGATGAGTAGAGAGGGCTCTGGTTTGCGAAGCAGAGACAATCAATCCACCTTAGGTTTCGGGAGTGGGTCGCCGTCGTCGAGAGTGGGTCATCATCGAGAGTGTGTTGCTGTCAATGAGGGCAAAGCAATGGGTTACATTTGGGAAATGGGTCGCCATCGAGAGGACCGCTGGTGCGATGGGTTCAGTAAGGTGGAAGAGAAGAGAGGGCTCTGGTTTGCGAAGTAGAGAGAATCAATCCACCTAGGGTTTCAGGAATGGGTTGCCATCGGGAGTGGGTCGTCGGTGAGGTTGGATTCGGTGGAGGTTAAGATTCAGATCATAAAGGTAAGGGTGAGGCTGAGTGAGAGTGATGTCAGATTTGTTGATATCCTGTTTGTATAGATCCATGCAGGAAATTTTGATTTTCAGATTTTTTTTTTTTTCTTACTAGGCAGATTTGGGCCGTTGGATCTATTTGGGTGCATCTGGATCGTCCGAAGTAGGGAGGCAAAGAGAGGGTGTAAAGAGAGGATTTGAACTCCCGTTAGTTACTCAAGAGGAATGTTAAAAGGGAATAACCCATCATGGTGACAAAAAAAAATACAAATTAATAATAAAATTTATAAATTTTAATTATTAAAATTATAATTTTTTCACTAGTATGTAATTATTTTAAAAAAAAACCCACCTGATTTGTAATTTTTAAATGTGAAAAGGGGTAAATTACATTTATCTTTTTTATATTTGGTCATTTTTCTATTTTGACTCTTGAATATTTTTTTTCACTTTCGCTTTTTACTACAATAAATTAAAATTTTAAAAATAAAAATTTAGAGACAAAATATCTTTTTAGGGACGATTTTTTTCTTTTATTATCAAAAGTATAATTATTATATTTTTAACTATAAAATTAGACATTTAGTGATAAATTAATATCTTTTTTAGATCAAATTATTTTGTCACTAAAAACGTATTTATTAGCAATCTTTTTTTTATTGCTCAGAACCTATTTTTGATTTTTCAAGATAACTTTTTAATGATTATTCTTGCGACGACATGAATTGGTCCATACATGGTTTTTACTACAAAATCCTCACTTTTGGACATTAAAAAATTTGGTCCCTAAGGCTAATTCTGTTTCAAAAAAATTTGGTTCCTAAAACTAGCTTTTGTTTAAACTACAAATTTTTTCTAATTTACTTTTAAAACTAATTTCTATTTAAAATTAGACAAAAAAATGTCACATTATCTATTTCATGATATAACAAAATATTATTATATTAAGATTTGAGTATGTGTTAGAAATATTAGTTACATATAATAAACTATTTTTATGTCACATGATTGTTAATGTGTCATTTTTGTATAATTTTACACATAAATTAGTTTTAAGAGTAAATTGAAAAAAACTTGAAATATGAAGGGTCAAAATATAAAAAAAATAATAATTGGAAACCAAAGTAAAAATTAGCCAAATATAAAAAGAACAAAATATAATTTAACCAGTGTTAAAACAGTCTCTGATTTCTTAGGACTCTAACATGGTTACTTATGATACCAAGGCTTGGTTTGAGAAGAGATTATCTTAGTAATTTTTTAACTTTTTATTGTAAAAAATATAGATAGAGAGATGTAACAATTTTTATTAATTTTTTAATTTTTTCGCTAAAATTTCAAGTTGCCAAGGCATATACAATAACAAAATCTTCATTTTTATTTTTTTTAATTTTTCTTTTCTATTCACATATCTCTCTTTAATTTATATTCCGAACACGATGTTAAAGTTTTAGCTGGTTCGGGAAAAGTTAAGACTGGCTGAGCATTATTTTGAAAATAATTTCTTTTTACTTTTTCAAAATAATTTATTTATTTTTTTTATCATATTTCTAATATTAGCCAGTTTCATTTGCCCAAGTGAAATGATTTGGATGGAGGAAAAGGAAAGGACCAGTACAGTGGCACACATCACAATGTTCATAGAATAACTATTGTTTGGGGGTAAAAATTCAATCTATTTTTTTTTTTTGAGAACAAAAATTCAATATATTGATACGATAGGAACTTTCAAACTAATAAAATAAAAGGGAATAAACATTTTAGTGAGTCACTTTTCAAATAATTGTATTAAATATATATATATATATATAAATTAGGTACATAGAAAAACTTTGCGCTCTATGGCCCGTTTGATAGAGCTGTGAGAAAGTGATTATAGATTATAATTTAACAGATTATAACTTATAGCTGTGAACATAAGCTGGTAACCTGTTTGGTGCAGCTGTGGGATTATGGATTTAAGCAGCAGAGTAGTGTTTGGTAAATAAGCTGTGAAATAGCTTTTTTCTGTGTAATTGTCATTTTTGCTCTTATAAGATATAAAATTTGTGATTTCATTTATAATACATTTTTTTCTTTTTCTTTTTCATTTTATTTTCTTTTCTTTTCTTTTTCACCTTATTTTCTTTTCTTTTTAAATTTTTTTTTTCTTCTCTTCTTTCTTTGTTAATTTGTTTTAATTTATTAATTCATTAAAATTAATATTTATGTTCTAATTTATATTAATGTTGTGATTTCATTACATATTATCTTTCATATATTCATTATCAAAATTATTAATTTTTTTCGTATCTTCTTTCTCTGTATTTCTTTTCTTTATTATTATGAAAAGTAAATATTAATTGAAATAAATTGTATTAAATATTAAAATTAGTATCATTTTGTCCATCAGTTATTATTATTATTATTATTTTCATATTATTATTATTCTTTATTATTATTCATTTTAATTATTTTTAGTAATATTTCATTATTAGTAAATATTAATTCTGAAAAGTAATTTTTTTAATTATGAAAAGTAAATATTAATTGATATAAATTGTGTTAAATATTAATTCTGAAAAGTAATTTTTTAAATTTTTTTCATATTAAATATTAATTCTATTTTTATTAATTCTGAAAAGTAATTTTTTCTTTTTTAATTAACATTAATACTGATTTTTTTTTCCTTTTTTTCAATTTATTTTCTAGGGTTTGAAAAGCACAGGGGCAACAACCGGCGACGATTCAGATCGCGATGGTTCAGATCGACGACGACGTTGGTTCAAATCAAGACGGCGTTGGTTCAAATCGACGACGGCGTTGGTTCAGATCGCGATGGCAACAAACCAACGCCGGAGAGAGAGACAGACAGAGCTTTGTGATTGCGATGGCGATGAACCCGAGATCGACTGGCGCCATAGATGTAGCACAGAGAGAGAACAGAGAGAGATCTCTGTTTCATCGTCGGAGCGAGGGACACGTCGCTGAAAATCGCCTACATCTCTGTCTAGTTCGTGAACAGTGTTGAGATGTGGTGTATATATAGTGGCATTTTCGTAAATAATGGAGATTAGGAGGGGCATTTAAGTCATTTTAGCACCTAATATGCAGCTGCGCACTTAAGCTATAAACTTAAGCATCCCCAGACTCACTTTCCAAATAAGTTGAAAATTAGCTTTATTTAAGCTATAAGTTGGTGAAATAAGCTAAGCCAAACACATGTTTTTAGCTTAAATTAAGCTAAAAGATGAAATAAGCTGCTTATAAATTTTACCAAACAGGGCCTATATAGGATAGGACCTGCACACCATACATGCCAAACTCTTTGGGGTGAATTTATACATGAGAAACTTGTACTACAATAAAAATAAAATTATTTTAACCCTATCCAACTAATTTGATTTTTTTCTACTAAAATAAGTAAATACTATTGGTTGAGTCAATTTCACCCAATCGTATTGTGGGAATTACACATCAATAGAGAAGATAAAAAAATATTTACAAAAAAGTGACCCTATTTCACATACAATATGACGATAATTATATATATATATATATATAAATAAATAATACCCGTGCACTGGTATTATCGTGGTAAATTTCAATTTAAAAATAAAAATCTTCGAACAAATTATTCAGCTTGATTTGATTTTTTAAAATTATTTTTAGGATTTTCGTTTATTTTGAATGATTTTTTTTTTTTTTTTTTGGATCCACATGCACATAAAAAGTAAAATTAATTAGCTAAACTATTAAAAAATGACTAAAAATAGATAAAAACATAAACAAAAACTTGTGTTCATTTTTATTCAGATTTTCATTATTTTTAATGATTTTTTTCTTTCATATTATTTACTTTTTAAATTTTTTTTTAAACGTATCTAATTTTGATGCATCTAAAAAGTTAAAAAGGACAAAAATATGAAAGAAATTATTCATTTTATTAATAAATAAATCATACTCGCATAACAAACGATCTATTTTATTAATAAATAAATCATTAAATCAATTAATAGTTTAGAATGATATAAGAAATATTTTTCAATTAACAATTTTGATAATTTTATTGTTGCATGGGAGACTAGTTAGAAATTTTATTTTTTTTCTTTTATTCTATTCAATTAAAAATTCTAACAAGGAGTAGTTGTAATTTCTAAAACTATAGGAAACAACTTATATTTTAAACAAATCTTAGGGTTGTATTTGTAATTTGCAGAAAAAAAAATTATATTTACCAAGAGTCTTTGCATAATTACAAATAAAATAAAATAAAATAAAATAAAATATTCAACCAAATTAGGTCCCGCCGGCGAAAGTGAAAGAACAAATCAAGAAAGTAAAATACAAGCATCAAACACCTATGGGTTCGTTTGGGAAGTAGGTTGATTTTTTGGTTATTTTAGTCTGGGGCTAAAAAGTCTCGTTTGGGAAGGAGTTTTTGACTTTTTTAACTTTTTATGAGAGAAAGAAGGTAATGATTATGAGTTGAAATGTAATATTTTGTCTTATTTGATTAAAAAGCCTATTTTATCTTTTTGTAACTAAAATAACTCAAAACTCAACCCATCCCTTCTTCCCAAACGAAACCTTATTGTTTGATACTGTCTACTAAAACCGCTATACTAATAACAAGGCTTGATATCCTTTCCGAAGTACCAAAAAAATAAAAATAAATAACAAGGCTTGATAACCACTTTGATACCCAGATGAGATTTTTTGATACCATGTTTAAAAAAATTGATAAATAGATTCGTATTATGGGTTGGTTTGAAGACACTATAAAAAATCCAAAAATTAAAAAAAAAAAAAATCATATAAATTATTATATCACATTCTCTACATTTCTCTATATATTTTTTTATAATAAATAAAAAATTATAAAAAAAGCAAATCCCAAACGACCACTATATGATAAGTATGATAAATTTAATTGATAAAGAATCTTCTTTTTTTTTGGGGGGGGGGGGGGGTTTATCAGGTTCAATTGTAACTAGGATTATACTTTATAATAGTTAATTTTGATTTTACTGTTCAACAAATGGCCTATTTCGTGCAACTTCAAACAAATTAAAATGTAAAAATTAAAAACACCATCTTCTCTAATTTGTAATTAATTAGTTGTTTTTAGCTTATTTAAGATATTTTTATCTTATACACTAGTGTAGAGGGGAAAAACATGAGTCTAAATGCAAATCCAAACCCAATCAAGCTAGCCTAAAACATAAAGTCGAAAGTCCAAACCTCCCTTGAAGTCCACGAGTGACAGCAGGCAACAACTTGGTATCCAATCGAGACACGTGAGAGGACAAGCAAATGTAAAAGATAATCTTCTAGAAGACAAATCTGTAAAACAAAAAAAAAAAAAAAGGAAAAGAAAAGAAAAGGAGAGATGTCGAATTAGGTATTATCCAACGGTGACAAGTGTACAATAAGACTAAGGCATAAGCTGGGCCTAGCAAGAGGCGGGGTTGTCCGATCAAATTGATCTTACAAACGTAACGCTGGGCAAGCTAGCCACTAAAGTCTAACATCATCCAGGCCATCCATACGACAGAGATCCAACGATCAAGGACAAAGGCAACTTGACAAGTTGTCCAACCAAAGCCAGTTATAAGCATAACTTTTTGATCAAAACAAAATCTAACGGATGAAATTCGGGCGAGAATAACCACAAATGGGTAAGCAAGTAAAACATAAAGGCATAGTGATAATAAATCCAATTCTACAAAAATCTAGATTAACCCCTACTTCATAAATATTTCATTTTTAAATATTATTGTGCTATGGCCGATCAGTGTATTGATTTGATTGTTAGAGAGTCCTCTCGACCTACCTTGGTCGGGAATAATTATTGACGTTTGGTTTCTCTTTATAGAGTACAAAGGATTGGGGGTATCATCTCGCTTTTTCTGTGGAGATAATTTCACATTTCACAGTAAGGAATTTTTTTATTATTATTTATTTTATTTTAGTTTTTTATCAAACACTGTGATATAAATTGGCAAAATAAACAAAATTATAAGGGAGAATTATATTGATTTACCTTAAGATTTGGAGAAAATGCAAATTAATGTTTTAATTCACATAATAGTTAGGTCTCTTTTCATCAATAATTTACTTCTTTTTTTTCAGAAAAAAATAATTTACTTATTATTTGGATGAAAAAATGATGATGTCATATATTTTGGCCTTGTTTGACATAAACTAAAAAAATCAAAAAATCAAAAAGTCATTATCCTATTTAAGTCACATCATCTTATTTAAGTCACATTGTCTCTCTACCACATTACTTCAAACTCAACCCATACCCAACCCAAATTTCATAAAAAGTCAAAAAATGCACTTATTTAGATCACCCAAATAACCCCTTTATACCGAATGCTTATTTTTTCTTTTGTTTTTTCTTATTTTTTTCGTGTTGTTTGCATTAGTTTCAGTTGTTTAACCTTACTTGAATGAAAGTCAATATAATTATACCAAAACTATGAACTACTTGTATTTTGTCGATACCTTCGGAAAGTTAGTGGTGTTTTGGGAAATTGGTAAAAAGTTGACTTTTTGACTTTTTTAGCTTATTTTGTCTTTTTGTGGGAAAGTTTTGTGAGAGGTGATGTGACTATTTTATTTTTTTGTGAGTAAGTTTTGTGAGAGGTGATGTGACTCAAAATTGGTAAAAAGCTGGAAGCTGGCTTTTTACCAGTTTCCCAAAATGGCCCTTAGTATAATTGACCCAAAGGGTTGAGCTTCTCTGATATTGATATCTTAACATGAGAGAACTTGAGGAGTTTATAAGGCCTACCACGGGTCATGTTTTTGATGATTTAAGCTGTTCATTTTATAGGACCCTCAATGTATATTATTCATGAAAAAAAATTGATTTGATTGAATAATTGTAACTTTTTCATTTTATCGCATTTGTTTTTGAAAAAATTGATGATAAATATAGTTTTGAAATGGACCATCTATTTTTTTTTTTATAGATAAATGTGACAAAATGAAAATGTTACGATTATCGTATTGGCCTAAATCTTTTTATGAATAATGTATATTGAAAGTTTTACAAAATGAACAATAAATGAGACTCATGATAAAATCTTACAAGCCTCTTAAATTTCTCATATTTAAATCTCAACCGGAAATTAACCTAACTAACCTTACCGAAATTATAAATTACTTCATTCGTCCAAAATATTAGTCTCTTATTTCATTATTCATTTCCTATTTTGATTTTCTTTTAAATTCATTAACAATATAAAAGCTATAATTATGATAATTGATATTCTTAAAAAAAATATACTATCAAAAAATAATTTTAAAAATTAATATTTTCAAAATGTAATAATTATAACATCAAAAAAAAAAATTAAATTCTTTAAAATGAGCTATTTATTATTTTGAGACAAGAGGGGTATGAGACGCAAAATTTAAGTCAAAGTAACCACCCTTATAGCATGGAACAAATTACGGTAAATGCAGGAGGAATACTCCGCTTGAAAAAAACAATGCATTATGAGATGGAGGGGGCGTCTGACGGGACATGCTGACATACACAGATATCACCCCAGAACTTATTGGTTAGCAGTCTCGATTTAGAGTAATTGAAAGTTTTAATAGGACTACTAATTAGGTGAGTAGTGTAAAAAAAAAAAATAAATAAATAAATAAATAAAAGTTAAATTATCACATCAATAATAAGGTTCACATGATGTTACATTATTAATAGAATAAGTTAGCTCGAGAATTTCGCTCCCCGAATCCCCCCAAAGCCCAAAATAACGTCGTTTTGGGCTTTAGGTTTTTTTTTTTTTTTCTTTTTTTTTCTTCCATTTTTGATCTGAAACCGACTGAGAAGAAGAGGGGAAGAGGGAGAGGGAGAGAGAGAGAGAAGAAGAAGAGGGGAAAAGGAGCAGCTGGTGGTGTCACAGCTCCCCGCCGTCCCGCCGTCGTCGCAGCTCCGGCCCGCCGTCGTCGCCTCGCCGCCAGCTCGTCGCAGCAGCAGCTCCAGCTCTAGCTCCGGCCGCCGTCCCGCCTCCGGCCCTGCCTCCTCCTCCCCTGTTATTAGGGCCCCCTCCAGTCCTCCTTCTCCTCCTCCTCCTCCTCCTCCTCCTCCTCTCCTCTCTCCTCCATCTTCCTCCTGATTTCTGCGTCTGCAAAAAAAAAAAAATACAAAAAACAGCAACGTTTTCTATTCGGGGGATTCGAGCTACGTAGCTTTCGAGCTACGTAGCATGACTGTTATTAATAATATATTAATGGTATTGAATTAGTGATATGAAATATTTTTCTATTGGTTAGTTTTGGAGATCATTACGTAATATTTTAATAATATTATAATTAATGAAAAAGATACCCGTATCAATTCAAATTGAATAATTAAAGAATATGGAAGAATACGATAAATTGTAATTAATGTAATTAGGAGTTGGTTTGTAAAGTGAGTTATTTTTTGATTTTTTGACTTTTTAACTATTTTAGTTTGGGGTTAAAAAGTTTCATTTGTGATTGATTTTTTTGATTTTTTTGACTTGTTATAAAAAAAATATAATAATTAGAATTTAAATATAATATTTTACCTTTAATTAAAAAATCTATTTAATCTTTTATGATTAAAATAACTCCAAATTTAATCCAATTCAACCCAACTTAAATTGCATAACGGAGGCTAAGCAATTTTTTCTCAAACTATGTGCTCTTTTTAGAAATTGGTAAAAAGTTAACTTCTAATTTTTTATCAATTTTAAATCACATCATCTCTCACATAACTTACTTAAAAAAAAAATAAAATAAATTAAAAAAATTTAAAAACTAATTTTTTACTAACTTTTTCAAACTCCTTATGTTTTTTTAGAGAGAGTCCTTTTGTGTCAGCTGGCGGGAAACCGATTATACATATAGAGACAGAAAGGAAAGGACACTTTGTTTTATCTTGTCGTCCATACCCTGTTCACCTGCACCCCTGCACCTGCAACTGCAACAGCACCCACCCAGCACCCAACCCAACCCTTCCAAGCAAACCTCCACCACTCTTCTTTCTTTCTCTCTCTCTCTCTCTCTCCCCCCTCTCTCTCTCTCTCTCTCATATACTGTGACTTCATTTGGAATGTTGATTATTTTAATTAATTAATTGGTTAAAATAATTATATTTAAAAAGTTAATTAATTTTTTAATTAATTTGATGGCTACAAGAGAAAAAATAAAATAATTATGAATTTTTTTGAACTCAAAATAATTATAAATTGAATGTGATATTTTATCTCATTAATTATTTTAATTTATTTTATTTTTTAGTGAGTTATTTTAACTTACGGTAGTGTTACATGCACTAATTAATATACCAATTAGTGTACTAACATATATTATAACATTGTCATTTTAAAACTATGAATCTTGCCCATTATACAAATTACAAAGACTAAATACTTTTAAAATTTTATCACATTATCTCTTAATATCTAATTGATATATCAATTAATATGTATAGCACCCACTCCTCTTGCCAAACAACACCTCTGTGTGCAAAGCGTTCCTTTAAATATAGCGTATATGTTGGCTTTGTTTGAGAAGTTGACTATTTTAGTAAGTTATTTTAGTTTTGATTATTTTATAGTTATTTGGAAAGAAGATTGAATTTTCTTTATAGTTGGATGTGAAATTTATGAAAAAAAAATGAAATGATTATGAGTTTAATGTGACATTTTGTCTTACTAACTATTTTAACTTATTTTATCTTTTTTTATGAATTTTAGTTTTAAAAAAAAAATAAAAACCCACCAGCCAAATAGGGCGTTATTTGTTTATAGATTTCAATGCTTGCTCTACTTGGCAAGTATTGGCAGTTTCTCAACATCGCTCTTCTTCTTTCTCTGCTTAATCCAGGTTCCATACTCTGATTCATTAAAAAAAAAAATGTAAAAGCATCATGAGAGAGAGAGAGAGAGAGAGAGAGAGGAATTTGCGGGGAAAAGGATAATGGATGGTGACATGACAAGAAAAGAGTGGGGTCGACCCTGGTTTCCATTTCTAATTCTTTGGCAGCCTTTCTTTCCGTTCCATCCTCTCCTCTCCTCTCCTCTTTCATCTTTCTTAGTAGTAACATCTCTCTCGCTCTCTCTCCTCTCTCTCTCAAAATCTCTACGTGCCCCACTCCCTCAGCCTGCTTGCCTCTCCTTCTCCCAGTACCAGCATCAACCCAACCAACAAAACGTTTTCTCTATGCATTTATTGCCTTGTGATCATGGTTCTAAACATCGGCCGATATACTACATATCAATCGATACGTATTGAAAAAATAGGGTGCCGCGCTACATATTGGCCGATACGTATTGGAAAAATGGGATGCCGCGACGGATACAAGCCGGTATACCGTTGAGATTGAAAATCGCAGGAGTATCGGTCGAGTCCCAGTACGTATTGGCCTGTAACCGTTACACAAACCGTTACACAAGCCGCGACGGGCCGATACTCACCGGTTCAGGAAAGAAAAACTGAAAAACCTGTAAAATAATGTTTAAAATTTTACCGCCGCGGCACCCGATTCCCGATACGTATCAATCGATACTACCGATACCGATACTCCACGATTGATACCGTTACGTTACCCGATACCGTGATTTAGAACCTTACTTGTGATTTGGTGGTACCTCCTCTCTTATTAAAGAAAGAGACGAGTCTAGTAAATTAATCTATTCTTCAGGTGGCCTGGAGATTAAGTTATTTTAATAATTTTTAATTTTTTTTTTCATTAAAGTAAGAGTTTAAAAAATTAATATTTTTTAGATAATTTTTGATTTTTTTGTAAAAAAAAATGCATAAAAAAAATAGAAAGAACAAAAAATCTTTAATTTTTTTTGGGTATAATTTATTAGTTTTTTAGTTTTTTTAGTAACTTTTTAATTTTTAAACTATTTTGTTAATTTTCCAAACAAGGCCATATTGCTAGATTTTATTTTATTTTTTCTTTAAAAAAAAAAATATAATCTAGTGGTTCTTTCAAAAAAATAATAATTAAGATTTATAAAAAAAAAATTAATTTTCAAATATCAATATTTGTAAAATTTATCATTAATCTGAATTTCTTTTTTTTAAGACTTACCTTGAATTGATATTTTCATTTTTTTTATTATAATATTTGTATTTAAAATTTTTGTTCCGATTAATTTCTTCATTTCAGAAGGATTTATGCATCCAAGGGCACTAAAATTTGGTTTGACAACCACCTAATAGTCAAAAACTTAAAAGTCACTACTGAATGGTTAAGTATTTTTTCTATTTTTTTACATATCTTTTCTTAAAAGGTTAAAAAATTAACTAAAATGACTTACTATAATACACTACAACCAACTAGGCCTACCTTAGTTGGCCACCATGACTTTCTTAAAGATTAATCCCTAGGGGAGGCCATAAGTTCAACTTTCCTTAGGAGAGTTGAATTAATGCTTTGCAAAAGGTGGAGAGGCTAACTCTCTTTGGTGCCTAATCTAATAACCTACTTAGAGTAGGTGTTGTGCCGTGTTGTGTCGTGGAGAGGCTTTTCAACTTAATTTTATTTCCTTAATTTATAAAAATTTTATTTTATTATTATATTTTTTATTAGATTAATTGAAATAATAGACAAAAAAATACGTTAAGTTCAATCAAAAGCAAAAACAAAACATATATTAAACATAAAATCATATTTTACATAATTTTTTAATAAATTGTGTGTAATTATGTAAGAAATTAAAAAATGTCATAATATTGTTTGGTGGAAATAATATTAAAATGGGTAACTAAATTTTTATTAGACGGGTTATCCGTGTCAATTTCCTGTTATACAGATTTGACATTAACTTGACCTGTTCAATATTCGTGTTATCAGGACGTGTCATATAAGTGTTCGCGTCAGGAAATGGTCAACCTAACCCGCTAATTTCGTATACGGTTCGAGTTGTGTTATTGTGTCGTGTTGTAAATTTCACCCTTAAACTGACTTTTGCAGATAAAAAAAAAAAAAAAAAAACTTACTACACTACAATATATAAAGATTTTGAAGATCAAATATTTTTTTTTCAAAAGTAAAAAATTTCATTGTAAAAAATATTAGGCGAGCAAATTCAGTCGTCACGGGAGTTGCTACTAGAAAGTCTTTTTGACAAGTAAAAAAGAAAAAAGCTTTTAGTGGCAATTTAAAAATGTGACTAATAAATTAATTTTTAATGATAAAATAATTTGGTGTTAAAATGTTTACTTTTAGTGACAAAAAGTTTTGTTAAAAAATGATAGTAATTTATTATTAAATTTTCAATTTTGTAGCTAAAAATACAACAATAATATTTTCCTCAACTAAAATATTTCGTCATTAAAAAGTAATTCTGTCTCTAAATTTCTATTTTTATTTTATTGAATAACTATTTACTTGCTGAGTTATGCTTCTCTCAGTTCACATCTCAATATAAGAGAACTTGCAGGGGTTGTGGAGTCCATCATAAGTTCCATTTCGATAATATGAACCATTCTTTTTTGAAGATTCGTTGGGTAAAATATTAATACAAAAAATTAAGATAATCAGACATCAACAATTATATGTTTGAATCAAATTTATATTACAAAAAATGGATAGTTATTTTTAAAATTACATTTGTCGATCATTTTAAAAAAAATGAATATGGTTAGAACATATAATTACCGATATCTAATCATCTTAAGTTTTTTAAATGAATGTTCTACTTAATGAGTCCAAAAATGTGAACGGTTTGGGTCACCACAATCGGTTCCAAAACGGGTCTACCAAATGTAAACACTCTCACAAATTGAGATGATAATTTGAGAGAAGCCAAACTCTTCCTTATAATATTAAATAATAATTTTATTTGTACTAAAATTTTAATATATTTTGAAATGAATCAGATGTAAACATTTTGATTGAATCATAATTGATTGTCCTAGACAGTATTTGGTTTAAGGATTTAGAGAGGGATCTGAAAATAAAAAAGAAAAACGTAGGTAAAATATGAATAATATATATATATATATCTATATTTTATCTAATTTCACAAATATTTTCTATTTATATTTTTAAATCTCTTTTTAAATTTATGAACCAAATATAACTTGATGGTTTACAGTGTTAGGTTTTCTTAACAGTAAAATGAATAAAGGTTGGGACCCCCTTTGGGGGTCACCCCCTTTACCCCCTTTGCCACGTGGCAAGAGGTGATTGGAGGAGCAGGAAAAAAAAGAAAAAGAAAAAGAAAATGTGACCAATGAGAGAGAGAGGGGGTCCAAAGGGGGTCCTAAAAAGGGGGGATGAATCATTGTTGCAGTAAAATATGTGCACACACATGAAGACAATAAAAAGTAAAAAAGGAAAAGAGAATAAAGATAAAAGATGCTAGGAGGACCGCTTTGGATGGGATAAAAGCTTACATGGTCGATTTTCAAACAGTCGTGTTTCGAACACACACATACAGAGACACAAAGACACAACTAGAGGGAGAGAAGCTCACATCACAATCCACATTCCCCACCAGCATTGGTCTGGTTGACAATAGGTAACAAAACAAAGGGGACATGGCTTTTGTATCTCTTTAAACTCTTCCATTCATCATTACTTATGTTCTTTGTTCCTTGTTTTTCATCTTCTTTTATTCATTCAAATTAAATAAAAAAAAATATAAAAAAAAATTAATTCCACAGAATTAGCTCACTAAAACTTGCACAGAATAAAAATAGATATGGTGAATACAGAGATAATTCAGATTACTCAAGGTTCTAAACAAAATCTCAAAAAAATTCTTATTGTCAAAGATTATAATATTTCAACGGTCCAATAAGATAAGACTTTATTTTCATATCTAACTTTAAATCTGACAAAATATTGAATCGCTACTGAGTGCTAAGTTCTATGTGTCAATTCTATGCAAATACAGTTAAAAATGATTTATAAACCATGAATTTTTTTGCCATTTTTTTAGCAAAATTAAAGTGGAACCCAGTGAAGTGTACATTTTCATGTAGAGATTAAGTAGAAAAACTTGAGTCTGTATATAAATTCTAGGTTCGCTTTTGAGTTAGGGCCCTAAGGGACACTTAAATTTTGTATAGAGAGGAGTTATAGATTAGATTAGACCAAAAAATCTCACACGCATGCACGCATTACCATGTTGCCCCACATTGAATCAGGTTGGTTAAGCCCATATCTCTCTTTCTTATTTAAATTTTGTTTGAATTTTTATGACAAAATTTTTAAATTTGAATTTGAATTTTAAAATTTTACTTGAATAGAGATGACCCTCTGTGACCAATCACATTTTTGCAGCCTCTCTCTACAATTTTCAAATAAAATAGTTCAGAAAGTTTCGTCTTTTTCAGTCACCACTTTTCAGTCCAAACAAACATATCACTACCTATAAGTGTAGTCCTCCTCCGGCCATTCCAAGCATATCCAATTCAAGTGTTGTTTTTTCTATTCCCACATTCGCTTCTTGCATTCACTCGACATATCTACGAATCTGTCTTTTCTGAGATTGCATTACACTGCTTTGGTTTGCTAGGTAAATAGTTTGTAGTACTGCTATCGTTTGCGGAGCAAAGTGGAGATAGATGTCCATAAAATCTGGTAGCACATGTGGAAGGACAAATATTTCTTAGGGTTTTGCTTGGTGCCCCGAAAACAAGGGGCACTAATGCCCCGAAATTCCCCAAAAAGGAAAAAACAGAAAAAACAGTTAAGGTAAAAAAAAAAAAAAAAAAAACAATTACCTAAATTAGAAATTAGGGGCATTAGTGCTAAGGAAATTAGTGCTACAAATCATTTTTGTATTTCTTAAGAACAAAACGTTGAGCGCTTGACTTATTTTCTTACGTTGGCATATTCCTACTGTTATTATGTACTGGGTCGTTATATATTTTATTGGGCACTAGGCCTGAATGTTTAATTTTGGAACTTTTTTGGCCATAGAGACAAAAGCAATTTGAAAGATTATATTATCTTTACATATCTATCTATCTGTCTACTTATATATCTACATGTCACCTATTTATCCACATGTTTACCAATTTGTCCACTGCTATTACCGGAATCCATCACTATTCTTTTCCTCCACCGAGAAAGGTTCATTCTGAGCATAATTCTAAATCGCGGTATCGGGTAACGTAACGGTATCGATCGCGGAGTATCGGTATTGGTAGTATCGACTGGTACGTATCGGGTATCGGGCGTCATGGCTGTGAAATTTCAAAAATCATTAGCAATCCATCTAAAACTCAATTTTATGCATTTTTTTGACTCTTTTCGCCTTAATTTATCACATTTTAATCAAAATTTTGATATGTAGAGGCACTTTTTGTTACTCATTTTCAACTAAATGATATGTATTTATTTTAGTCTCAACCTTTTACTTGGCATATATGTTAAACTTTTAATATAAAATTGATGTGAAAATATTTTTTTACTTATTTTCAACAATGAAATACTTCCACATGAACAACAAATTAATAAGAGAAAGAGGGACATGAAAATAACTTTCACTAGAACCACCTCCGTGCGCCATTATAACTTTCAATTATCTACAATAACAGTTTTCAATTAACAAATATTGTAATTCTAATTTAGTTAGTAATAATAATGCCTTTAAAATAAAAATAAAAAATCTAAAATATTAAACATCTTTACTTAACAATTAAACCTCTTTAAAAAAATCTGGCAGATTAAACCTCTATAAAAAAAAATCTGATATAAAAATAATCTGAAATAAAAAGATTTGACAGATTAAAAAATCTAAAATAATAAAAAAAATCTGAAATAAAAAATCTGACAGATTAAATCTCTTTAAATAATATATATAAAAAAATATATATATATTGAGCATATGTGCATTTAAAATATATATAAAAAAATATTTTTATATATAAAAAATTATATTCTATGTTGATAATATATATATATATATATAATTATGAGAGAACAAACCTGCTCCTGAGTTATAAAATTATGAGTTCTATTCAGCTTCTGAACTTATGTTCATTTAAAATTATGTAAAAAATTGCTCCTGAGTTCTATTCAACCTCAATAATGTATACAAAAAATTATGTGCATTTAAAAAAATAACCACAGAAAAGAAAAAAAAAAAAAAACAAAACAAAAACAAAACAAAAACAAATTATAAACAAACCGAACACCACTTAAAAAGCAAAACCATGGCTTCTTCAGCCAAAATAAAAAAAATAGAGCATCACATATATATGATTTCTTCAGCCAAAATAAAAAAACAGAGCATCACATATATAAATAGAGCATGAGAGAACAAACCTTCAATAGAGCATCAGCCGTATCAGACTGTATCGGAAACAAATCGCTTACGTATTGGATTCAGGCCAATATGTATCGAGAATCGGCCGCTACGGACGCGAAATTCATTCTCGCCGGTATACCAGTGAGTATCCGACTCGGCACTCCCATTTTCCGGTACAAACCGGCCGGTACAACACGTACCGGCTGATATTTAGAACCTTGATTCTGAGTCACAAAAGAAATTTTTTTTTTTTCTCCTCGTTATGGTAATGCAATGCAAGAGGTCGGAAATCAAGTTATTTCTAATGATGAAAAGAGCTATTATGTTATGTGAAGTTTATGAAAACCCTGATATTTAAAGGTCGGTAATGTTAGAAAGCGACTATCGATATCTGATGGTTAGATACATACGGTCGGTACATCTTTGAAAGCTTTTGACTTTTGTGGCAACCGGCAGTGGTAGTCAGCAATGGCGTTTGAGACTAGAGAGAAAAATTGATTTTAAAGTAAACCAAGACTAAATTACTATCTACGATTTTATAAAATTTGAAATCAAACCATACTGCAAAGATTTTGGAAACAAACCAAACCGAATCATGAAAATGCAATTAGTTTGATTTTAAACGTCTGTTTTCCTGAATTTTGTTACCATTCAGAACATAATAACAACTTGCTCAAAGATCAAGAAATTTATCATTATTTTATAGACAAAAATTGTTTAGAACTACTTCTACTATTATTCAAGAACACACACTTGTAGGTAAAAGGTTAACAACTTGTGAATATATAGATACAGTGGCGGAGCCACATAAGGACCAGGGGGTCACGTGCCCCCCTTCCCCCCCTTGGATTTTGTAATTTTTTTTTTTTTTTTTACAATTATAAAGAAAATATTTTAAATAAAAGGAAAAATGAAATGTCAATGACATTTTAAAAATTATGAATATAATAATAGTTGTTTTGATTGAAAATAAATGGACTACTATAAACTATATTATCTATAAAAATTTTAAATGTAACAGTGATATCATTTTTATTGACATGCAAGTATAAGTAATCTCACTATGAAGATATGAAATTTATTGGATTGTCCGTTACATTTGACATGTGATGTTCACTCTCTATGTATTTATTTACTATTAGTTGCTGATAAATGATAACGTAATATTACCATTATATTGAATTTTTAATCAAATTTTGTATAAAAAAATAATTTATCATTATCTAATTTATTTTAAGACTTATATCCATATTTTTTTTTATATTGTCCATGATACACTAGTTATAAATAACATTATTTTTTTGATATTTCTCGAAATCAATTGTAAAAACTTGCGTGAAATATTTTTGTAAAAATTTTTGATGTTGTAATTAATAAGTGCCTTCTCTAATTTAGCTTTTTGGCTCCGCCACTGTATGGATATGATACTAATAAGATACTTGAGTATCTACCATAAACAACAAATTATATATAGGAAAATTTACTCATTAATCCCATATGAAAAAATATTGATCCATTTAGCCTTAAGAGTTTTTCTTATGAATCAATTAATTCTTTTTATTTGTAGTGTTACTATTGTTGCAAAGTGGAGATAGATGTCCATAGAATCTGGTAGCACTTACGGAAGGACAAATATTTCGTAAGGATAAAACGTTGTGCGCTTGACTTATTTTCTTGCGTTGGCATATTCCTACTGTTATTATTTACTGGTTATTAGGCACTAGGCCTGAATGTTTAATTTTGAAACTTTTGTGGCCATAAAGGCAAAAACAATTTGAAAGACTATATTACATTTACCTATCTATCTATCTGTCTACTTATATATCTATGTGTCACCTATTTATCCACATATTTACTTATTTGTCCATTGCCGTTACCAGAATCCATCATTGTTCTTTTCCTCCACCAAGAAAGGTTCATTCTGAGTCACAATAGAAATTTTTTTTTTTTTTTTTTTTTTTCTCGTTATGGTAATGCAATGCAAGAGGTCGGAAATCAAGTTGTTACTAATGATGAAAAGAGCTTTTATGTTTTGTGAAATCTATGAACACCCGATATTTAAAGGTTGGTAATGTTAGAAGACGACTGCCGATATCTGATGGTCAGATACCTACGGTTGGTATATCTTTGAAAGTTTTCAACTTTTGTGGCGGCTTGCAGTGGTAGTCAGCGATGGTGTTTGAGAATAGAGAGAGAAACTACAAATAGAAAAATTGCAAGAGTAAAATTGTTACAAATGTCCTTTTGACCTCAAATGATCTGACCTTATTCTTAATGCCCCATGTGTTTCCTCTTTTTTTGAATTTATCATCAATTTTTTTTATTCCATATCTAATATTATAATAACTTCTATTTTAATTTGTTTTTGACAATACTGATTCTGGAGTAGCTTTTATGTATTTCACAAATTCACACACTCGTATTTATAGGGTTAAGCATAATTCGGTTTTGTTCGATTTTAAAGTAAACCAAGACCAAATTACCATCTACGATTTCATAAAATTTGGAATCAAACTATACCGCAAAAATTTTGGAAACAAACCAAACCGAATCATGAAAATGCAGTTCGGTTTGATTTTGAACCTCTGTTTTCATGAATTTTGTTACCATTCATAACATAATTACAACTTGCTCAAAGATCAAGAAATTTATCATTATTTTATAATAAAAAATTGTTTAGAACTTGTTCTACTATTATTCAAGAACACACACTTGTAAGTAAAAGGCTAACAGCTTATGAATATATAGATATGATACAAATAAGATACTTGAGTATCTATCATAAATAACAAATTATATATATATATATATGTATATATGTAAACAATCAGGTTCGGTTCGGTTCCAAACTAGAACCATAATTATTAAACCACGGACCGAATTATGAAATACGATTCACCTATATTAAGAATTAGGACTGAACCACATATTGAGAACATCAAATTAAATAGTGCAGTTTAGCTTGACTAAGACCAATTTGCAATTTTATCGATTTTTTTTTTCTCAACCCTAGTACACACAAATTTGTTGCCCAATTAATAACACAGTTGAAATAAAAAACTCTTGTAAACTCTCTAATTGGTTTTTAATATGTGACTTTTTTTAAGGTAAGTAAAATATGTGACTGTCAGAGTAATTATTCAGTTATTATCAACTAAATTTAAAATAAGAATAAAAATAAAAACAAAAGTAACTTGTTTTAATTTATGTTAATTAGTTAAAAAGAAAAATGGACATGTCTCCTGCTTCTGCCTTAGAACAAACAATTTTCTATTTGGGAATTCATGAGAGAAAAGAAATTGTTAAGTTAAGAGAAAAAAAAAAAAGAAGAAGAAGAAGAAGAAGAAGAAGAAAAAAGAGCTCATTCTTGTTTGGTTAAACTGAAAAAATGAAATGAATAAAAAAGAAAAAGTGTTAGTAATTTATCTTCTATCTTATTTGGATAGGCTGCATAAAAGAAAGGGTTAATCACACTTTGCTCTCTGTAGTTTCACAAAAAGTGCACTTTCCTCCTTGTAAGATAAAAAGTTGTTTGTGAAAGTTGCACTTTGCACCTTGTAAAATAAAAATTGACACTATAATTTTGTAAAAGTTATGGTTTACACCTGAAGTTTTCACCATTTTCTCAATATTTTTAAAAATTAAGATTGCAAAGAGCAATTTATATAGAATTATAGGGTGCAATGTGAATGTGACGACCCCAATTTGCATATCATAATTATATTTATTTAATTATGTGTGAATTTTAAGTTGCGATATGTGCATTGTGATTAATTTGTGTACATTTGTCTGATTTGAGAACTATTTGTTATGACAACTATTTTGAAATTAAAATTGCAGGCTTAAATGGTTTTAGAAATTGAAATTGACAAGATGAATAAACTAATTAGAATATTTAGAACCATTTGAAAAGTTTAACTAAAATTTGATTTAGTAAAATTAAGTATTATTTAATTTGTTCTAAGCTTTGATTAATTAGCCTAATGACCTAATTAACACTTAAGCTAATCGTATGATATATATATATATATGAGTTATATGAGCCTTGAGCTCATTTTTGGAGTTGTTATTTGTTGGAGAAACTTTGTAGATAGAGAGTGAGCTCTCATTCTAGAGAGAGAAGACTTTGTTAGAAGAAGAACTTGAGGATTTTGCTAGAGAAGTTCAAGATTGTGCAAAAATAGGTGTAATTCAAGGCTCTATGTAAGAATTTGACCCTTAATTCTTGAAGATAATTCACCTAGCTCATGTACTTAAGAAGAGATTGTGCTTGTTTTTGAATAATTGGTAGGGTTTTGGCTAAAAAATGATAACAATTGAAGTAGCTCTACATGCATGTATGATTTTGCCATGTTTTACCATTTTTCAGTTTAGATTCTATTATTCATGTTGAATTGGAAGCTAATTTGCACATGCATCTTTGATTTTAAAGTTTCAAGACTTTTACCTCATGAATTTGAGGATTAAGTTCATATTTTGATGAGTTTTGAGCAAAGAGTTGCAAAAATCTTACATGCATGGAGTTTTGGTTTGCATGTTTGTTAATCTTACCGGTGTTCCGTAAACAGTTACAAAACAAAGTTAGTAAAACATACATGATTATACATACAAAATCCTAATGCAATTCACTCATAAAATGTGTAGAGACTCCATTTTCACTGCCCCTAAGACTTGGGCGTTTCATTTCGAACACCCAATGATGAAACGTTACACTGTGTAAACTTTTGAATTTTCAACAAAAGAATTCAGTTTTGAGTTTCAAATCCAAAACCCCATTTGGACCAAAACCTATTTTCTAGCTTGACCACTCAAAGAGCAACAAGACCAAAAGTTGACAGGCAGACCACTTTATTGGGTCGGACATACAATTGATTAGCCGGCCGGCCATGTTTAGCGAAGCAGATATTTCTAAAAGCAGCAAGCTGCTCCCATGCACAGGCTTTGGCCAACTATTCTCTTTTGAAGATATTTCTAACATGAGATGCCGAAATTCTATAAATAGAGCACCTCCCCTCAGAGTTTAAGGTTAGAAAAAATTTCCAAAAGGCTTAGAAGCTTATTCAACACACTTCTCTACCCTCTTGAATATAGATACACTGTAGATACACCATTGAAGCTCAAACTTGAAGCTTTTTGGTTGAAGTTTCAAACTATTTTTCATAAACTTGAGGGTTTTTGGAATTAAGTTTGTTAACTAAGAAGATCTTCCTCTCTTCTAGAGTCTTCAAGAGGTGAACTTTGAACATTTTCATAATCTTTTCTCCTACTCTTTTCCTCTCTTTTTCTTGTCTTTACATACTGTTTTTTAGAATATTTTCGGGGCTAAAATATATGATTTAAGGTTACAAAAAGTGGAGGGGTTAGCCGCCCTTCCTTAGGCTTGCTTGCTAGATATAACCTCTTGGTTCTCTTACATTTTTGCTTATATTTTCCACCTCTTAAACATGATTTTCAGCACTATTTTGTGATGCTTGTGGGCTGTTTAATATGTGAAGTTATGCTTTGAATACTATAGTTGTATTGTTGTAAGTCTTCACAGATTTTGTGCGTTTAGGATATAGCAACCAATCCGTTTGAGTTGATTGTTTTACTTTGATTTTTATAGCTTTTCATAGTATATTTGGACCCTTGTGATCATGGGGAGGGTTTAAAGCTTAGCCACCCGAACACAAATTTGATTAACTAGTTGTCAATCTTGCTTTCATATTATCATTGTGTGTTTAAGGCTTTGATTCCCTTTATATTTTCTTCAAAGTTGTTGTAAGCTTTCTTCTATTTCCATCTTTGAAGCATGGAAAGGGATGTTTCATCCTTATTCCATGAGTAGGGAGATGAGCCTACAACAATTTTTCGTAGCTTTCATTTACTTAGTCTTATTTTGATTTTGCTTGGAAGCCATATGAGAGCTCTTGCACAGGAGGTATTAGAAACTCTCTTCTAGTTCCTTATGAAGCATGGAAATGAATTTTAATCCATGTTCCATGAGTAAGAAGAAAAGTCTCTAACTGCTTTCCTCAACAATGCAATCTTTTGTTAATAAGCTTCTCTTTCAAACATGGTAAATCTCTTTTCTCCAAATTTGAAATCACTTACTCTTATTTTCCATGAGATATAGTAGGTTTCAGCTGTCTCTTTGAACACTTCATCTTAATTAGCCTTAGTTTTGTATCCATTGAATATTTCATCTCGTTGCTTCATAAATCATCATCTAAATACCCTTCGGCTGTTTGATGAGTTGTGAAGCAAATCTATTTCCTCCTTAAAAATCTTCATGACAGGAGGGAGTATGAAGGATGAACATTTTTTGGAAACCCTATGTTTTACTTTGTTCCAGTTCTGTTGCAGCAGGTTTTCTCCAGAAACAGTGGACGGCGGCTCGACCATTCTTTTGTACGGCCGACCAATTCTTTTGTATGGCAATAGTTGTTTTTCAGCAAAACAGAGCAGATCTTAAGGCCAAAACAGAACTGTTTTCTGATTGCGAATAGGGCAATTTATGGCAATAAGCAGAGAGGTTTCCGGAGGATGTTCTTGCTTGTGCGCACACGATTCCTCGCCTTTCATTCAACTCCTTTAGATTAGTCGCTTTGAGATTCGTATTTTGTAATAATTATTTAATTCATTTGCATTTGTAATAATTAGTTAATAGGACATTCAGACCGTCTTGTACGAGGGCAAATTTGTAACCCTTGACGTATGTCTTCCAACCTCCATTTTATTTCTCCCTTTAATTTAAATGCTTACCATAGTTGTATAGCATCATGTGTTTCTTTTATCACTACCATGATTTGTATCCATTTGCATATATTAAGGTTTGAATGATCATACTTGATATCATTTATTATTTTTTACTTGAATACATGCGGTACATCATGCTTTGAGTGGATCCATATGACATATTCATAGCCGAATCAAGTAGTTGCATTGTGCATGTGTTGCATTAATTATGTGCATTTCTTTAGAATCATGCATTTTTTTAACTATCTTCTTTTCTTTGGCTTGCCTCGAATGAGTTTTGGGTAAGCATTTTTGCTTTAGCATATTGCATGTGTGTCTTTGTTACCAGGTCGAGCATGCTACCATAAGGCTACTCGCTTACTTGAAATATATCTATGAATGCTTGTGGATAGGGGCTATTTTGCTTAGATTGGAATGACTTTGATTATTGTACACATGAGCTCGATTTTCTTTTGAGTTGTACATATTCAAAAACTCTTTTCAAGAAAGCATGAAATCAAAGCATTCCAAAGCAAGTGACGTGATCTATACTTGTTTGCTTCACATAGTAATATTAGTATATTAAATCAGAACATGAGCATATAATGTCCATAAAATTCACATCATGATTTAGTAGAGGCCGACCTTTGATAGAGTAAGTGGGACGCTTAATTTATGACATTCCCCTCTCATACCTAAGTTTCCGAGCTGAGACAACTTTGATTATGACGGACAAGTGGCCTTTGGCATGAGTCACGGGTTTCCTAATTTTTTCAAAAATATTAGGTGGCGATTTTGAAATCTGGCAATGTAGTCCATTTTTGTTATCTCTAACGATTTATGGATTTTCTAAGATTTATCAGATTTGGACTCTGATTCGTTTTTCTGTTTCACATTGCACTTGTGAAACCAAATTCAGAACCACAAGAGTCCGAACTATAGAGAATCGCATCCAATGAGACTAAACCCCTCCGAGGAGCGTGAAAAACTAGCTACAAAATGAAAGTAAAAATCCGGCTTCTAATACATGACATATGAATCATCTTAAGAACGTGAGGTAGAACACAAAATCACAAATTGATTAAACCCACAGATGCAAATTTATCCAAATCTTAAGGCATAAAACATGGATGCAAAAACATGGGTATGATGAAAAAACAATATATGGTTCATATTTATAGATAAGGAAAGTAAGTAAAAGAACGGGATAAAAAGAAGCGAGGCGGAGAATTATTACATCACTTGAATATTACATATCCGAATAAGGGATGAGAGGAATAAAAGTATTTCAAAAAAATATAAAACCTCACAACTCTCTCGCAAAATACAACAAAAACAGTAAATATGTATGCCTTGGGAATCACTGAAAACCATTCTACTTGACGCCGGAAGACTGCTATGTTTTGTCCTAGAAGAAGTTGGCTGAAATTGGTCGGCCAACCCAAAAGTTAGCTGGCTGGCCAACTAATTCTCGCAAAAACTCTATTTTTTCCCTTTGCAACACTAAAGAAAGAATAAACAAGGGATATGTGGGTGGCTCAACTAACCACTTCCAGTTAGATTACAATAGTTTATAATACGAAATCAAAGCAAGAAAATTAATATAAGAAAGAAAGTTTAGGAAAATGAAAGTGTGCAAAGTTCACCTTCCAAGAAAAGGATGAACTCCTTGATTTCCAAACTTCATTTTGATCACCCTCAAGTTTAGGAAGTGTGTTCTCATCCCTCAATTCGAGAATTCAAAATTCTTATTACAATGGTACTTTTGGATTGTTTAACAGTGTGTGTATGGGAAGTTGTTCAACTCTCTGTTTTTCGCACCTTTAACAACAATTACTCTATTTTTGATCAAATCTCTTGAATTTGGTTACAATAGAATTTTTGAGATGGTTTTGATATATAGAACTTAGTTTATCAGTGTATATCTAAGAAATGGAAGCTTTGTAGCCAACTCTCAAAACTTCTCTCTTTTTCTTTCTATCTTTCTTCTCTTAATTGATCATCTACTCTCTACACACATTATGATCTTCTTCATATTGGCAATGATGGAAGGCTAAGTCAAGGAGAAGGTAGAAGACAAAGACAATGGGGGTGACAAGGGTGGTTGCATTGGATGCTCCTTTTTGGAAGAAGACAAACACCCTGTTGACAATGAAGGACAATAGAGGGGGAGTAGGTATGCACCTCGTGCATGAATGTATCAAGAAAGATCTAAAATGGCATGACCCACACGCTTTCAACAAGAATTCTACCGAAACTACCCTATTTTTGGGCAAATTAGTCGACCGGCCAATTTCTTGGCTGGCCGACCAAAAACTTAGATGGCCTGCCAAGTAATTGGTTGATCGGTTTGGACTTGTTTTGACTATTTTGCATGAACATGATTTTTTGACAGAATTATCATCCTTTCCTTCTATTTCTACATTGTTCTTTGCTCAATTTCCTTAGAAAACATTTTATTTTGAAGTTTAATAATGAGTCTCAGAACATTACGAAAATACTTGGAACAAAGCGCAAAAAGAAAGTTTTGAAAGAGAGTTTTGAACGAGTCTTGAACACTTGGTCAAAACAGGCTTAGGGTTGGGAGTAGAGCTCAAATTCCATATTTCTTACTGAGGATGTTGTGAGAAACACATTCTTATTTTCATTATCAGGTAATTAAAAGAGAGTGCCCAAGTCTTAGGGCCTGTCAAAATGGGGTGTCTACAGTTGCCCCTCTTTGACAGAATTCAAAGTCATTTCTTGACATTGGTGAATGTCAAATCCCAAAGACGACCTTTTTGACAAGACCATAAGACTTGGACAAACAAACAAGATACAAATGCAGTTGGTTGAACCTGAGAGTTGCCTACGTATCCCCTTACAAGGAATCAAACCAGCGTAGTTCAAGGGTAGAATGCAAATGACATGCTCAAAATACAATTGAAAGTTGAATTCTTTTTTTTTTTTTTTTTTAAAGTGCATAATTTGTGCAATGCAATATGTAATATATAGTGAGGCAAACCTCATGCAAATGAAGCATAACTAAGGGGTACAATTAAAACACCTTCACACGAGACAAGAAAAAGTAAGGTTTTAATCAACAAGTGAAACCCAAACTGTACCTCAATACGAAATAGGGGATTAATTTCAACCGAAAAAATGAGTAAAGGGTCTTAACCAATAAGCGAGATCTAGATCGTACCTTAATATCAAATAGGGGATGGGTTTCAACCGGGTAAAGAAGAAATGGGTCTTAACCAACATGCGAGACCTAGACCGTACCTCAATTCGAAATAGGGCATGAGTTTTAACTTGGTAAAGAAGAAATGAGTCCTAACCATCATGCGAGACCTAGACCATACGTCAATACGAAATAGGGGATGGTTTTCAATCGGGTAAAGGAGAAATGGATCTTAATCAACATGTGAGACCTAGACCGTACCTCGATACAAAATAGAGGATGAGTTTCAACTGGGTAAAGGAGAAATGGGTTTTAACTAACATGTGAGACTTAGACCGTACCTCAATATGAAATATGGGATGGGTTTCAACTGGGTAAATGAGAAATGGATCTTAACCAACATGCGAGACTTAGACCGTACCTTGATACAAAATAGGGGATGGCTTTCAACCGAGTAAAAGAGAAATAGTATAACCAAAAGTCGGGACAATTATAGCCAAGTATGGATTGTAACCAAGAGATATAACAGTGTGATAATTGTAACCATGTATGATAGATGTAATAGTTAGTGCAAGTGTGATAGTGAATGCAAAAACATGAAAGGTGCGATGTGAGACATCCAATATGCAATGTGATGATATGATGCAAAAATAACATGATTGATGCACAACAGATGAATAGATATATATATATATATTTTTTTTTTTTTGATTTTTGAAAATTTCTTTTTTTGATTTTTTTGCATTTTTGAAAATTTCTTTTCTTTTCTATTTTTTTTTTTGATTTTTTTTATATTTATATACATACCATATATACATATACGATTACAAACGATATACAAAATACGTATTACATACATATAAATATATCGACACATATATGTTTATACATATATGTATACAAACTATACATATATATATTATAAATATATACACTCCTCTCTTGTTTTTGTTTCTGTCTCTCTCTCTCTCTCTCTCTCCCTTGTTTGTCTTCTTTAAGCGTCGTGTCTAGTGCGCAATTTCAACAATTACGGCGTCTGACCGACATCAGCTGGACTGATCTCGATTTGTCAAAGATTCCCTCCGTATTCCCTCTTTGGCTTCTTCTTCTCTTCCATCTTCTTCTTAAACTAAGACTTATGAGAAAGAGCAGAGAACTAAGCTGAGCAGAAATGAAAGGCTGCAAAACTCCATCTGCTATAGCTTGAATCTTTTTCATTTTTGACATGGCCTCTTTTCGCCATCCTCTTTCTCTCTTTCCTGACCTTAAAGATTCCTTGATAAAGATGGCTGACACCAGCTCCTCCATGCCTCGATAGAGTGCCCCTATCCCAGCTTTTAGGTTCCTTGCAATATTAGTCGAGCAAATAATGGCAGCGCAGTCTGACATTGACGCCAACTCTTACACATTGAAGTCCTTTGTGGAGACGGTGACCGCGATCTCCAATTTGTCCTATTGGCTGTAGAGTTGGGCAAATGAGGTACATCGATTAAATGCATAACTTTCTCTGCTCCAGCATATGTACAAGGATACTCGAGAAAAGATTAGCAATTAAAAACAACAAAACAAGGAGTTGAAATAACAAGTGACCTTCGTAGTTCAATTTGGAACTCTTTGGTGCTCTTTATTTGATGGCCAACGGGGAGTAATCTCTTTTGGAAGCTCTACAAATGTTGAGGCAGAGTCTTCAAGGGCTTTTGAGAGTGAAGACGTGGTGAGGCAATTGATGGTAGAGACAAGCGACAAAGCTGTCTGAAAATGAAGTTGGTTTGTAATCTTCGCCGCTGGGCTGCTGCCGGAATCTGAGAAAATTCCTCTATCTTTTTGTTTTGTTTTTTTTTTCTTTTTGTTTCTTGTTTTGTTTTTCAGTTTTTGCTTAGGACAGAGCACCAATGCTTCAAAAGAATTTTTTTTTCTCTTCAAAATTTGTGTTTGTTGTAATGCACAATGCTGTAATCGGGGGAATTCGCCCTGTAATAAAAAAAAGTTTTTGTTTTTTTTTTTTCCACATCATGGCGTGAATGGCACAACACTTTGAGCATGAAATTTTTTTTCGAGAACTTGAATCTAAGAATGATTGAATTTCAATGAATTCTGAATTGGACATTGAGCCTTCAGCTCACTAGAAATAAAAAACGACTTAATGAAAGAAAAACAAAACAAAAACAATCCAAGCACACCTATTTACACTTGCTGGAATGAAAGGCACTCAAAACAAGACTCTAAAAGGCAAACCATTGAGCCAATACAAATTCTGCACATTTCCATTCTGGATTGATATCGGCCGGCTGGCTGAAAAATTGACAGGTTGGCTGATTCATTAATCAGTCAGTTGAACGAACTGATGAAGCAATTGAAAAATTGGCCAATCGGCTAAACAAGTGGCTGACTGGTTGAAATAATCAAGAAGCACCTGGGTCAACTAACAACTTGGACGGTCGACTGAATTGTTAGCCGGCCAATTGAAACATGTAACATGGGACTCGAGAGTGTGGGGACTAGACATGATTCCTTATTCGACTATGCCCCTAGTTCATTACTTTGACTTTTTATTTTGTTCTCTGGTAAAAAGATTTGATTAATATGAGAGTTACATTAGCATGCTTGTTCCACTCTTTGTTTTGTAATCATGTAAGTCAAGTTGTGAACACTAAATTTTTATTTTTTTTTTATTTTTTGGTCCAAAGAGTGGTCTAGTTTTTGCAAAAATGAAATAATTTTTGAGAAAATTAATCGATTTTGAGAAAATTAATCGATTTCATTAAAAGTCCTCAAAATCTATTTTCGCAAATGGCCACTAACCGACCAACATAGAATTAACCCTTGAGATGTACAACCTCAAAATCAGATAACTTGAACATGATGAACCGCTTGATCTATCTTGAAACCGAGCCTTCCATGAATATGAGATAGGATAATCGAATTGAATGAAGATAACCCAATTCAAGATGGATAGGATAACCTAGTTGAATAAGGATAAACCAATCAAACATGGATGAGAGAAGCAAGTTGAAAATGATTGGGGCCGAACTTCAAGATGAAGCTGCCTATGTATCCTAAAGATAGGAATCGGGCCTTACGTAGTTCTTGGGTAAGGCTTGCTTGGGTATTAACACTCTCCTTTTGTGCTCTAACTTTTGCCAAAGCCGCCCTTTTGGGTTTTCGACCTTGCGAGCTTCTTTTTTCTTTTTTTCTTTTTTCATTTTCTATCTTTTTCATTTTTCATTTTTTTTGTTTTCTTTTTTTTATTTTGTTTTTTTATTTTATTTTTCTGCTCTAACTTTTGTCTAGGTCGCCCTTCTGGATTTTTAGCCCAGCAAGCCTCTGAAGGGTAGTACCTTTTAGCATGTCCATGTTGATTGTTGTGAGATCTCTAGGCCATCTAAATCCATGAGAATGACTGTTACTCTTGACCAGATAGACATGACGTAGGGATTCGGCTAATTGAGTCTGAATTTGCCCCTAGGGTTGTGGATAAGAGTTTGATTATCCTTCAGCACTAAATTTTCTATCAAAGTTTGAAAGCTAATAGGTCGGGCCTCAAGCTCGAACGGGATCTATGCTGTACAATCTCAAGATCAATTCTGGGCATGTCTTTGTAGGACCACGCAAAAATATTTTTTGAAATCTTTTAATAAAGCGACAAACTTCGTGGAATCAAACTTCAGAATAAAACCATTCTCAAATTGCTAGTTAAAGTGTGGGCCATCCACCTCATTCAAAATAAAGCTTATGCAATCAACATGTGGTCATTCCCCAATTACAGAAATGGTCGGATATCCCATAAGTTCTATTTATTTACACCGGTAGACTTTATGGGATATCAGACTTTTCTGAAGCTATGGTGCTACAACGACTTAGCAAAAAGAAAACCAACAAACAAAACCCCCAATTAGAATTCGGCATCACTTCAACTTAATTCGCACAATTGATTATTGTATGCCCCACCAAAAAATTGAACCCCATAAATTGACGTGCCTGAACCATTCATTTGAATTTAAGAACCCTTGTATAGATCCCATACATTGCATATAGGAGGAAAGAGAACAAACACCCCTATGGAGGGTAAGGTTATCATGTTCTAGCTTTGAAATGATCTAGGGTTTCACTATTCAAACAAATGGCATCATACATCCTAGAATGAGGTAGCATCCTATCCTAATCTTGGAAGTTACTAGAGCTTACTATATGCACTGGTCAAGCTTGGTCAAAAGGGGTACCTCAACAAGACACCGATATACCTACCCAATCTGGCAGATCAAGCGGTACGTGGTGATCCTGATCCAAGGTTTGTGCTCCCACAATAATAGAGCCCATGTTCATCTATTCTCCCGAAGCCGAATAGCCGTCCAAGATAATAGGTGACGAGCACAGGACTTAGGTACACCAATGCATGAAATGCAATGAACATATAATTGAAAATAAAAGTCATATCATGGAGTTTGAGTCAAGGTTTCTTAATCTCCCTAGTGGAGTCGTCAAAAATTGTAACATCGCCCAGGGAGTGCCCGCACGCGTTAAACAGTTTAGACCCTCGATTTCTTCGATCTAGTCTCACGAGTGCAATGTAAAACATAGATGGGAGTCCAAATTTGGCAACTTTATAGAAAATTCATTTTATTGCAAAAAAAACCCTTTGCTGGAAATGGATTGCGTTAGCAAATCTCAGAGTTGCCACATAATATTTTGAAAAAATTAGGAAGCCCATGACTCATGCCAAGGCTACTGTTCATCGTAACCAAGGATGCTTGGCTCGAAACTTTAGGTATGAGGGAAGAAGGTCATTAATTGAGCACCCTTGCTCACTCGATCAAAAGATTGGCCTCTACTAAACCATTGTATGATTTTTATTTACTTTATATGTTCATATTTTGATTTATTTAATAAATCTTAAATTTACTATGTGAAGCAAACAAATATAGACTATGTTGTTAATTTTGGAACAGCTTGATATCATTATTTTGAAAATGTTTTGAATAGTAGACAAAACACAAAAAATTAAATTTTACAAACATGAAAATCAAACAACACAACCTTAACCCACCGGCATGAATAGAGTTATATCAAATAAGCAAATAGCTTCATGGTAGAATGCTAAACATAATAAAAAAAACATAAGCAAGCGGGGATGCTAAAATATAAAAGCTTACATATTTACAAAACAAAGTTACTAAATGTAGATACCCCATTTTTGACCACCCTTAAGACTTGGGCACTTTATTCCGAACACCCGATGATGAAAGTTATACTGTGCAATCTTTTGAATTCTTGGCGAAAAAATTTGGATTCAAGCTCTAAGCCCAAACCTTGCACCCCATTTGGCCAAATTATTTTAGACTGTAAAACCCTCTTTTTCAAAATACTTTTCCAAATGCTTCTACGATGTCCGAGGCTCGCATTTCGGTTAAAACATTGCACTTTTCGGCAAACTGAGTAAGGACAAAGTGGAAATAAATGAAAGGGAGGTGAACTCTTTCAAAAATCTTTTAAAACATCTTATTTAGAGGTTTGGAGTTGAAGAAAATTGGAGGAGAGGGAAGAAACCTAGTTGGGGAAGAAGTTGGGCATAAACCATTAAGGCATAACCAGGTAGCCTTCACTAAATCAGGTCTATCCTTTTTTACACTTGGACTTAAGTTGTGAGGCCACCACCATTGGAAAGTGGACTTCCGGGGCTTCATTTTGCACTCAAGAATCTCCTAAAGTCGAGTCCAGATGTGGGAGATATGGCCGTGTGAAGTTAGGCATCAATCCGATTAAGCTAGGAATGAGCAACCTTCACTAAAATAATCATATCTCTTTGCACACTTATAATTTAGATGTGAGGCCATTCCATTGGAAATTAGACTTCCAGGGATTCAATTTAGACTCAAGAATGACCTGCAAAGGAGTCCGGATAAAGGAGATATGCCCGTTTGAAGTTGGGCCTGAATGTAGATTTTGAGGGCCGGCCGTGGATCAGTGAGAGGCGGCCGTGGATCAGTGAAGGCCGGCCAGGCTTTGATGGCGTCAGACAGATAGCTGGCGGGAATTGAACAAATATCTTGGTTTGAAGATATTTATGATATTTTTGGCTTAAATTCTATAAATAGAGCCTCTTCCTTCAGAATTCAAGGTTAGAAAAAATTTCAAAAGGCTTTGAGAGCTAAAACCATCTTCCATATTCCTTTAACCTTCAAACCTTTTTTTGAACTATACATACACAATACATACACCATTGGAGCTTGTTCTTGGAGCTTTTTGCTGAGATTTCAACCTAAGTTTCATAGACTCGAGGGTGTTGGAATCAAGTTTGTTAACCAAGAGCCTACCTCTCTTTCAAAGGTATAGCTTCTTCTTTCATCTTCTTCTACTCTTCTCCTCTATTTTTCTTGTCTTTATATACTGATTTTCAGAGTTTTTAAAGGCTGAAAAATGTGATTTAAAGGTTCCAAAAGTGGAGGGATTAGCCACCCCTCATTTGTTATGCTTACTAGTTTTGTACCTCTTTGCTTTTGGCATGTTTTGTGCTCTTTTAATATGATTTTAGCCACTGTTTTGAGGCTATTTTTGGACTGTTTTTGGACTATTTTCAGAGGCTAAAATATGTTTTAGAAGTCCCAAAAGTTGAGGGGTTAGCCACCCCTCCTTAGCTTTGTTTACTAGCTTTGTGCCTGCTTGCTTTTGGCTTTATTTTGTGCTCTTTTAACATCATTTTAGCTACTGTTTTTTGCATGCTTAGGGGTTGTTTTAGGGCTGTCCTAGCCTTTAAAATTGTTTCATGCTTTGATTAGTTTGTTTGTTGTCTCATTAGTTTGCATACATAGCTTGTATTGTGTTGTTTACTTCCGTCTCACTCTAACTAATCAATCAACCATCAATATCTTTCATTCTTGAGAATGGTTTCAACCAATTGAGGTTGTTCAATACATGTAAGGGAGACCTACACTTAATGGCTTAATCTCTTCGGAGATTCATCGTCAACAGTGTAGTCTCTCTCTCTCTCATGTCTTAGAAGAACCTCTTGTTTGACATTATTTCTTGTTTAGAGGACTTTAACATCACCATAGACAAATGGACTAATGAATGGTTAGGCCTAAAACAATTGGTTTGAAATTTGGATCAACCCATTTAAAGAAAATGGCTTGAATAGCTTGAACTTGGCCGGACGTTATGCCAAGTTTCTTGTGTCAAGGGTCATCAAGTATCAATTCATGGTGTTTTTGATATCCTTGAAGCGTCTCAACTTCCTCTTTTTTGAGTTCATTCCATGACAAAAGGAGAGGGGTGGTCCATTTGCATTGTATTCATTGATTTTTGGTCCAAAATGATATCCGAGATCATCAAGCGATTACATCACTCATTGATGGTTTTGGAGTCAATCCCAACTTTATCTTGAGGCTTTCCTATGATAGAGAAGGAAGGAAGGACAAACAGAGCTTGAAAATGCTCTATCTGCACTGGTTTCACCTCAGAACACAAAAACAGAGCTTTTCACCAAACCAATGCACGGTCGGTCCTTGGTGTGTGGCCAGTAGTATAATTTTTGCAAAAACAGAGGCAGTGGCTGAAGGTGAAACAGGAGCGGCCGAGCAGATAAAGTAGCTTTCAGGCGATACGCATGCAACCTCCGTCCATCTTCCTTGGTGCTCATATCAAAATGCGTGTGATTGTTTAATTGTTTCTTTAGCATAATTAATTGTGTTGTAATATTTAATTAGTCTAATTAGTTATAACTAATTATTTGGTATTGTAATATTTGATTAGTTTAGTCTAGTCAATTTTCTTTTAATTAATTAGCTTAAGTAGCATAGCTTAGCTAGTTTCATTCGGACCCTCCTTCACGAGGGCATAATGTTGTAATAAGTGTGCGTGCGTATGTGTATGTCTTCCAACCCCACGTCTTTCTCCCTTTTATTTAATCGCTTTTGATGGTTAGATTGGGGACATTTTCAATTAACATACTTTATGCTTGCATGTTTGCATCCATTCATTCGTATTGCATGCACCGAGGCTCGGTGCATCATTCAAACTGCATTGTCGCTTTCAATACTTCTTTGAGTACGTGTTTAATCACATGTTGTTCACATCGATTCATATGCCATATTAGTAGCCAAGCCTATTAATTGCATTTTTTGCATGTGTTGCATTAAGCATCTTGTATAGTTAGGATCATGCATCGTTCTAACTAGTTTTTGTTTTGGCTTAGAGTACTCAGTAAGTCTTTATGCTTTAGCATACTTGCATGAGTGTGATTGCCATATTGCCATGCTTCACATGCTTTCCATGAGGCTATGTGCTTACTTGCTAAACTGCATGAATGCCTGTGAATGAAGGCTTGTTGTTTGAATTGGAACGATTCAACGAATGTTTGTTTTAAGCCCACTTTGTTGTGGCAAAATCCTGTTTTTTTTAAGCCCACTATGTTTGGTGGCAAATTTGCATCTTTAAGCCCACTTGAGGTGACAAATTCAAACCATTTTTGCAAACAAACATGAGTTGAATTGTTCCAAGTCTTGCAAACTAGTCTATACCTGATTGTGCGCATCACGTAGTAAAGCTAGTTTAATAACCGAAATAAGAGCACATAATGTTTAGAAAGAATATATCATGGTTAGTAGAGGCCGATCTTTGATCGGGCAAGCCGGGGTGCTCATTTCAGGACCTTCCTCTCTCGTACCTAAGTTCCCGAGCCGAGGTAACTTTGGTGATGACGGACACGTAGCCTTTGGCACGAGTCAGTGTTTCCTAAATTTCTCCAAAAATAAAATATTTAGGTGGTGACTCTGTATCTGGCAAAGCATTCCAATTTTGGCATTATTTGATTTAAAATCGATTTTTCAAAAAGATTTGCCAGATTTGGACTCTTTGGTGATTATCAGTTTCATATTGCACTTTGTGAGACTAGATTCAGAATCATGGGAGTCCGAACTGTGAGGCCTTTCTTTCAAACCTTCTGAAAGGGAGTGCGAAAAAAGGTGAGTCCACACTAAAACATGTATGATCTTATATACAAAATCATAATGCAATTCACTTATGAAATACAATTAAAGATCCGGCTTCTAATATATGTCATGTCAATAATCTCAAGAACATAAAATAGCGCACAAAATCACATAATAATTGATTAAACCCACAGATGCAAATTTAGCCAAATCTTAAGGCATAAAACATGGATACAAAAGCATAGATATGATGACCAAACAATATATAATGCATATGTACAGATAAGGAAAGCAAGTAAAAGAACGGGATAGAAAGAAGCAGAGCGAGGAATTATTCCATCACTTGAATATTACATATCTAAATAAGGGAGGAGAGGAATAAAAATATTTCAACAAAATATAAAACCTCACAACTCTCTCTCAAAATACAACAAAAATAGTAAATATGTATGCCTTAGGAATTGCTGGAAACTATTCTGATCGATGCGGGAAAACTGCTATGTTTTGTTCCAGAAGAAGTTGGCTGAAATTGGCCGGCCAACCAAAAAGTTAGCTGGCCGGCCAACTAATTCTGGCAAAAACTCTATTTTTTTCCTTTGCAACACCAAAGAAAAAACAAACAACGGATATGTGGGTGGCTCAACTAACCACTTCCAGTTAGATTACAACAGTTTATAATACGAAATCAAAGTAAGAAAATTAATATAAGAAAGAAAGTTCAAGAAAATGAAAGTGTGCGAAGTTCACCTTCCAAGAAAAGGATGAACTCCTTGATTTCCAAACTTCCTTTTGATCACCCTTAAGTTTAGGAAGTGTGTTCTCATCCCTTGGTTCAAAAATTCAAAATTCTTATTAGAATGTTGTTTTGGGGTTGTTTAACAGTGTGTGTGTGGGGAGTTGTTCAACTCTCTGTTTTTCTCACCTTCAACAACAAATACTCTCTTTTTGATCAAATCTCTTGAATTTGGTTACAACGAAATTTTTGAGATGGTTTTGATATATAGAACTTGGTATATCAGTGTATATCTAAGAAATGGAAGCTTTGTAGTCAACTCTCAAGACTTCTCTTCTTCTTTTTTTCTCTTTTTTCCTTTCTATATCTCTTATTTTAATTGATCATCTTCTCTCTACACACATTCTGATCTTCTCCATATAGGTAGTGAGGGAAGGCTAAGTCAAGAAGAATGTGGGAGACAAGGATGATGGGGGTGACAAGGGTGGTCGAGTTGGATGCTCCTTTTTAGAAGAAGGAAAACATCCTTTTGACAATGGAGGACATTGGATGAGGAGCAAGTATGCACTTCGTACATGATTGTATCAAGAAAGATTTGAAATGGCATGACCTACACGCTTTCAATAAGAATTCTGCCGAAAGTGCCTTGTTTCTAGGCAAATTAGTCGGCCGGCCAATTTATTGGATGGTCGGCCAAAAGCTTGGATGGTCGGCCAAGTAATTAGCTGGTCGGTTTGGCCTCGTTTTAACTATTTGCATGAAATAGAATTTTTTGATAGAATTATTATCTTTTTCTCCTATTTTTACATTGTTCTTTGCTCAATTTCCTTAGAAAACATTTTATTTTGAAGTTTAATAATGAGTGTCGAAACATTACAGAAATACTCAAAATAAAACGCGGAAAGAAAGTTTCGAAAGAGAGTTTTGAACGGGTCTTGAACACTTGGCTAAAGCAGGCTTAGGGTTAGGAGTAGAGCTCAAATTTTGTATTTCTTACTGAGAATGTTGTGAGAAACACAATCTTATTTTCATCATCGGGTAATCAAAAGAGAGCACCCAAGTCTTAGGCCGGTCAAAGTGAGGTGTCTACATCGAGTGCCTTCAAAGTCAATTCCTACCACTCTATATGAGTTATGGAATGGTGAAAAGCCCAATTTAGAAGGCTTACGCCCATGGGGATCGGCTGGATATGTTCACAATACTTCTCATAAGTATGGGAAATTAGGTCCTGGAGCTAATAAATGTGTTTTTATCAGATATTCAGAGCACTCTAAGGGTTATGTTATGTATGGTGGGCACCTAGATGGGGGAATGACTGAAATAGAGTCACGCGATGTTGATTTCCTAGAAGAGGATTTTCCAAGCATTGGTAAGATAAAAAAAAAGATCTTGAACTCTATGAGTTAGAAGAACCTTCCACATTGAACAGTCAGAATAAAGAATCACAACTACATTCGATGGTTACTAGAGATAGTGGGAGCGATCTTCTACCTAGTAGGAGTATACCATTAGAAGACCTTGAAGATCCACATATTCGTAGAAGCCAACGTAGAATAGTTCCTCGCTGACGCTTTAATATAGAAGAAGAGTCCTGCATGAGTATTTATGTGGATGCTGATAAGCCAGCTTCTTTTAAGGAAGCCACAAAATCACCTAATTTAGAAAAATGAATAACTACTATGCAGGAAGAGATGAGCTCAATGGCTAAGATTAATGTATGGAGTTAGTTGACCTTTCGCTGGGGCACAAGACCATTGGTAACATATGGGTCTTAAAAATTAAACGCATGGTTGATGGATCAATTGACAAGTACAAGGCTCGACTTATGGCAAAAGGCTATACCCAACAAAAGGGTATAGATTATGAGGAGACATTCTCTCATGTGGTGAGATTCGCCTCCATTCGCCTCACTCTAGCTATCGTCGCACATCTAGATTTGGAATTGTTCCAAATGGATGTAAATATAACATTTCTCAATGGAGAACTAGACGAAGAGATTTATATGGATCAACCAGTAGGTTTTTAGGTTGAAGGAAAAGAATGCAAGGTTTGTTGCTTGAAGCTTTCTATTTATGGCCTAAAATAGTCATCTAGGCAATAGTATATTTGGTTTCATCAAAGCTATTGTCACTATGTGTTTTGTGATGATGGAAGACGACCATTGCGTGTATGTCAAGAGGATTGGGAATAAGTTTCTTATCATTGTATGCGGACGATATTTTGTTAGTTGTGAATGATTTGGAGTTGATTCATTCCATTCAAAAGTGATTGTCTTCTACTTTTGAGATGAAGGACATGGGTCAAGCAGATTATGTGCTAGGAGTTAAGATCCCAAGAGATCATTCTAAAAGACTTCTTAGTTTGTCTCAAGAGACTTACATAAAGAGGATTTTAAAGCGGTTTTGTATACACTATTCGAGACCAATAGATACTCTAATTGAGAAAGTTCAAATTCTTAATACCATGCAAAGTCTTGAAACATAAGAAGAAAAGAGGCAAATGGCTGATGTTCCCTCTGTGAATGTTATTGGTAGTCTGATGTATGTTATGATGTGCACTCGATCTGACATATGTTTCATGGTTTTAATGGTTAGTTGATATCAAAGTAATCCCGGAGTTGCACATTGGGCTACAGTTAAGAGGATATTTTGGTATTTGCAAGGAAATACAGACTTCGCTTTATGCTCCCAAGGTGGTTCTCTCAGATTGGTCGGGTTTAGTGATGTAGATGGGTCTGTTGATAGAGATGAGTGTAAATTAATTACTGGTTATGCTTTTGTACTCGAAGGAGGAGCCATTTCATGGTACAGCAAGAAACAACATGTTTCCTTGTCCATGATAGAGTTAGAATACACGGCTTGCACTGCTGCCATTCAAGAAACAATATGGTTGAAGAGATTCTTGTAAAGCTTGAGTGTAACAGGGCATTTGGGTGAGACTGTTGTGGTCTATTGTGATAACACAACTACTATGGCTTATGCAAGAGATCCCAAATATCATGGGAGAACTAAGTACAATGCCACTAGTTATCAATTTATTCAAGACATCATTGCGCAGGGATTGGTGGTCCTAAGGCATGTCTCTACTAGCGATATGGTTGTTGATCCATTGACTAAACCCATTACAAGGGATGTTTTTCATAGACATGTTAGGGGTTTGGGTTTACGTTGATATGCTTGTATTAGATGGACTCTTTTTGATCTTATGCATTAATGAAATTAATTTTCCTTTTTTATTTTGCATAATGATGGATTGTTTGAGCACATATCTTGAATTGCATATATATGTCACCAGGCTAAGATCGGCCATTTCACACCGGCGATCACCCTAGCGCTTGTCAAGTGAGCATGATGAGACATAGATCATCTCAGTGCTTGAAGAGCGAGTGAGGTAAATGTTTTGTTACTTGGGAGTGAACAAAACTGGTTTGTTAGAAGATATCACCTTGGCATTAGTTGATATGAGACTTATGTAAGTCAAACATGAAGTTTTTTCCATAACTTCATGAAGCCTGAATATAGCGAATGTAAGGTCTTAGATAGGCACTTGATGAGCGACTAGGTTAAGAAACTTAGGTTAGGTGCTTGCATAGCAACTAGACTAAGATTCGTATGGCATGAGAGAGTGACGAACCCAATTGAGTGGGAGCTCCACCAAACCATACATATCATATTGTATGTTCTATAGTCTACCATATAAGGGAGTAGCTAGATGGATCCCTGCTTCTAGCACTATGTAAGCCCTGTTAAGCCATTAATTGGTTTATACTATGTTATGAAGTGATGACTCGATGTTGCTACTTTAGCATGTCACCCTAGGACCATGATGAATACGATCCAGAGGACCATGTCTAGGAAACCAGTCAAGTTTGAGTGAATTGATATGAGTGGCTAGGGAAGATTCTTAGATTTCATACCCATGTATTGTTGCTCATTGCCTGGGTGATTATGTCAGATTTGTGTTCTCGACATAGTTATGAGTATAAATACAACGTTTGAGGTCAAGTATGCTTATGAGTTGATTCATGAGAGATTTAAAATGCTTGATCTGGTGTGATCTAATGAATTTGGGGTATAGACGAGTTTTTTGAGTTATGTGCTATGTTAGCTTGATGGTGACTTAATATAGCACTCATATCTTATACTTTCTCATCAAGTCACACGTTTCATTTTCCTGTATAAGGAGTAGATTGAATGAGAGATTGAGAAATGATACCAGATGTGAACGAGTGGGAGATGTTGGGAATTGGATCGAATTTGACCCAATCCATAACCCATAGAGCGTCCACATGGGTTACATGATTATTATCATATAATTATAATAAGATAATTGTTGTATTATCTTTAATTGTTTGAATTATATGATAAGATAATTATTTAATTATCTATAAGAGAATTTTAGTGATAGTGGATCTCTATCTACATATTTGTATATATTAGATATGGAGAAAGAAAAACATAAGTGTGTTGTGTGGGATTTTACCCGTAAGAGATCTCTGGAAAATTATTTCTCTCTGTTCATCTCTCCAAGGTCACCATTATTATACCATGAAATTTGGGGTGTGTGTTTCATACGGGAGACTCTAGTAGCCTTTTTATTGACGTCGAATTTGGAAGAAAAATGGCTCGTAATTCAAGTTTTTGGATCTTACTATGTGTTTTTCCGTCTAAGGTAACCCATATTTTCTTAAAATATTACTGCAGATAGATATCTAATTCCTTTTTCTTATGTGATTTTCAAGGATTTTATATATCCCATAAATTTAAAATTCAAGATCCCATGTCTTCATTTTCAATTATTAAATTTGTGATTGATTTTTTCCATCCAAATTCTTTCAATTTGAATAGGGTGTCCAATTCAAATTCGAAGATTGCAAGAACTTTATGTGCATGTCTAATAAGAACAATAAATTTAAATTTGGAGCCAAGATTACAAAGAAAGATTCTATTTTCTAACATGACATTTTTTCACAATCTACTAATGTCGGTCTATATATTTTGAATTCTAGAGAAATCGGTGAACCAAAAAGACAAAGAAATGTGAAAGATAAATATCGAAAAGGAAAGAGACAAGTAAAATGGAATAGAAACATTTTCTTTTTGTTCTTGCTTTGTCTTTTTCACACTGCAAATTTAAGATCTAAATACAATATGAGAGAGTAATTTATGTAGCCAAATTGGGCCGAGATAGGTTGGAGTGGCGGTTAAAGATGTTTGACCAAACTAGTAAATGCCCATATTTCTGGACCTAATTACAAGGCCTAGCTACAGGGCCTAGCTACAAGACCTAGCTATAGGACCTAGCTACGAGACGCAGCTAGGGGACCTAGCTACGGGACTTGGCTACTTCCTAGTGGCGGTCAAAGATGTTTGACCTAATTACTAAATGCCCATATTTCTAGACCTAGCTACTTCCTAGTGGCGGTCAACGCTATGGCCAAGCTACCAAGCAAGGTAGTCAAACAAAGAGAAGAGCCGAGCTAGAAGAAGTGTCGAGCTAAGAGAAGAGCCATGCAATGTCAGCTTGCACGGCGCTGCGTGTTGCACGACTAAGACATTGGCGAACAGAGCAGAGGTAGTCCAGTTACACGGTAGAAAGCCAGGCAAAGACTTGTGCTATCTCACTTGGCTTGTAGTGAGGAGGTTGTTAAAGGACAAACATTATCTTTTGGGAATGTGATTCCTAGGAGGACTCTACATTGGAGAGTTAGTGTCCTATTAGGATTGTGCCATGCGAAATCTACAAAAATTGAAACCAAACCCTAATCTCAAGTACTGCAATTCTTACTCACAAATACACAGAGTTTATTGTTTATTGTCTACTTGCTGACTAAGGCATCGAAGGGTTTTTCGGCATACACCCGCCGGCTAGCTTACGTTTGTGTTTTTAGGTGATCAGACGACGACGTTTGGAGAAATACAAACTTAATCAACAGGATTATACGAGACATTATTTCGTGCTCGTACACAATATAATTTAAACAAATCTTGCAATTGGGAATGACATTGATGCTATACGAATGGTGCATATGAGCTGACAGTAGTTTTTATTTGTACACTATAAATTTCTCAGTTCATATTATTATTATTTTTTGTTCGGATATCAAATACCTAATAAAAATCAATTATTTAGATATCAACTATGAAATGAAAACCCAATTCGATAATTGATATTATGTTTGGTTTCAATTTCATAATAAGTTTTATAAAACTTTTCTAAAAATATAGAAATTAGTTTGATAAAAATAAATATCAAAAAGATATGTTTGAATTTTTAAAATTTATTTTTGCCATACAAAACTATAAAACTATATAATGATGAGTGCTTTTGATTTATTATTATTTATACTAATTAATTTTAATTTTTTTATAAAAAAAAAATTGAAAACTAAATGTATTAATTTTTATTAGGTAATTAATATTCAAACAATTTATTTTTTTTAATGAGCAGTGGATATTCAAATAAATAAAGAAGGTTTGGTTGTATTGGGGACTCAGGGGGGCTTGATTGGTGGGATATAAGGGATTGGACTTCTGGTCTAATGGAATAATCGTTGGATAGAAAAATGAAGATCGGACTAATAGTCTCCCATATGTGGGATAACTTTATTCCATGGGGGTTGTGGGATAAAAATAGGCGGATTGAGCCAACCTCCAAATTAGCTATTAGATGACGAAATTAACCCCGCAATTATATAACATTTCTTTCTTCTTCTTTTTTTTTTTTTAAACATATTGATTTTTTTTAAAACATGTATAAATTAATTCCGTAATATATAATTGTTTTCTTTTATTTTTTTGATATTAGCAAAATAACAAAAGGAAATATACTTTCAATAATTAAAAGAAAAAGAATATATAACATATTTTTTCTTCATTTAAAAAAAAATTAAATGTTGACTTCTTTTTTTTTTTTTTTAAATATGTATAATTAATCTCGTCTTTATTTATTTATTTTTGTATTAACAAAATCATAAGTAGAAATATACTTCTAATGTTGCATTTAAATAAAATTTAATAGTGGTCTGACTAAAATAAAATAAAATAAAATAAAACATACTTTAAATTTTAACATTATCATTGTAAACAATTCAAAAAGATAAAATAATCTTTTGAGAAGTTATCATTTTTCATAATTTTTTAATTAAATATGAGATTTACTAAAATAATCATTTTCAAACATTCAATCCCACAAAATAAACATAACATACATATCATTTATAACCAAATAATTTTGAAACTATTTATCCAAAACTAATCTTTTATTAAATTTCAATCCTTTCTCGGCCAGCCTGTCAAAACAAACATAAACTTAAATGAGCTTAATGCCAAAGAATCAAGTATGGGCCCCTTTATTGGGGGAGAGCTAAAAAGCAACGAAATCAATCACACTGCTATGTTTGGGCAGACACTGTAAAAAGCTTCCTCCAATAGCATCTAGTTTGCATCTAAATGGAAACTATTCCCCTCTCTCCTCTAATAAGACTATTCATAAAACAAAATTTCCTGGCCTGCAATTAAGACCACATCCCCATGAGACCCATCCCACCCCTCTCCTCTCCTCTCCATAATGATGTGTGTAAGTTTTATGACAATTGCATTACCCCCTGCCCCAAATGTCTAGAAAAGTGAACTTTCTTTCCATACTCAGTCCCTCTTGAAAATTGAATCTTTCTTTTCACTATAATTTTATTTGGTAAATTATATTAATCTCTTTTAAACTTCAATAAAAATATAAGTAATTTTATAGTTTTGGTATTATTATGTTAATTTCTTTTTTAATAAGATTAAACGTATTAGAACTAATTCAGATATATGAAGACATAAAAATAAAAAATGGTTGAGTGACAATTTGGTAAGGCTTTGAGGTATAAACTTTGAGATCTTAGGTTTCACTCTTTTTGGAGTCAGCCACCCAGGGAATAGTATATATGGTTTTGTGGGACTAACCTTCCAAGGCTGGGCGAATTGTACCAAATGTCAAGAGTGTGGGTTCGAATACCCACCTGTGTGCGAATCCGCAATTTACCTCTATATGGTTGAGTAACCCTGCTATATAATACCACCTAATGGTGACTTTTGGAGCCTTTGCTCCACAAGGTCTAACCCCAGGGGTTACTTTTACGTGGTTTGGCATTTTTTCTAAGAATAAAAAATGTAAAATATACATTTGAATATAAAAAAGATACGAACATTATTTTTTTATTCATATAATTTGATGAAAAGGGAACCAAGCATTATGTAAAATAAAATTTTAAAGAAGTCTAATGTAATTATGACAATTTTGTGGGATTTACTGTATTTTTTTTCAAACTTCAAGTGATGTTAGTGTAATCTAACCGATTTTATTTTAATTTATTGGGGGGAAATTTTAGAAGAATTTCATGTAAGTGGAAAGTGCATTAAATAATTACAAATTAATGGAATACAAATTACACATGAATATAGGGGCGCAACTTGAGCGAGCCCAATCCGAGTAACCCGAGTCTAGCCTGAACTTTTTTAGGGCTTGGATAAGGTATTTTTGAATTTGCTATATGCTTGGATAAAAATTCAGAAGTCCGAATTAAATTTGGGCTGATTTATACAAAGATATCAAACAATCCAAGCAACTCAAAGCCAAAATTATACATATATAGATATATAAAAATATTAGATATACATATAAATTATTAGCGATTACATGATATTAAAGTAATTTAGATTATTAAATCATATTGAATATATATTATATACACAAGTAATACAAAATCTTACAGTACATTTTTTTATTTCTCACTCATAAATTGTAAAGACTACCATAGCGACATCTCAATTACATTATATAAATTATTTATTTTGATATCATTAATGATTTTAAAAATATATATATAAATAGAGTCTAATTTTAATAAATTAATAATTTAGCAGAAAAAAGAAAACTAAAATTCATATACAATTTGGATTGAACTTGAGTTGATTTGAGCAGACAATCTCGAGTTATAATTCGGACCTGGTCGGGCCTAGGTTGGTCACAATGCAACTTGAGTTGGATTTGGATAACCTCATAATCCAACCAAACCTGGCACAGTTGCAACCCTCGTATATATGATGTAAGTGAGAAATGGTTTTTTCAAAAAATAAAAATTGTTGGCATCCATATGTAGTTTTTTAAGTTGTAACTATTTTTCTCATTTTCTATTTATTTTATGTGTTTCCACATTATGGATATTAAATCATCCAAGTAGTAGGGCTGAGCAAAGGAATCGTAAAATCTGCAAACCAAATTGGTCTAGTTCAATTCAGTAGGTTTGATTTAGTTTTTTGAATATGTGGTTCGGTTTTGATTTGGAAAATTGAGGAATCGTTCTTCATAGATTGATTCCAGATTGAAGTTCAGGTTCCAGATTAGAATCGATTCAGACCATAAGTAACTTAAATCATATACATACCATACACCCCAACATGTTGAGAAAATATATTGCAAACAGTCCTAAGCCTTCTTAGAATTAGGTGAAGAAAAATAAAAAATCTTTGACATTTCAATCTATAACAGAAGGTGAAAAAAAAGTCTTGGTCTTTGGAAATTTGATCAATGGACATGTCGGGATCCACTTGTTAAAATGGTAACCACAGACATGTAGAGATGTATGTTCATGTTTCGAAAAATCATGAGCAGATTAATGTTAAAATAAAGATGTTATATGATTTTTCTTTATGAACACATTATGTGAATCCGTAGTTTCAAACCGAGCAGAACTGTGTTTAAAAGGATTGGTAAGGATTGGTTCTATGATTTAAATGGATTGGTTTGGTTCCAATTTTTATGGAACCGTAGATACCGGATTGATTATGGCTTCACCCCAAACCGAACCAATCCAGACCATGCTCACCCCTACCTAGTAAGACTAGTGATAAATTCAAAAGTTTGAATTGTACTTTGGATTCTATTTACCTTATTTGGTTTTGATTGATTTTTTGAAAATTAAATTTCTTATTTTTCATATATATATTTTTTATTTTTAGTGAATTCTTTTTTAATATTTTAAGTATTTTTTTTTTATTTTCTAAATGTACATAACTTAGATGCACCTAAAAAGAAACATATTTGTGAAAAAAATATTTTAAAAATTCAATAAATACACAAGAATATGAAAACGTATTGAATTTTTACATTTTAAAATATATATATATATATATTTGTATTTGATGGATTTGTTAAATATTTTTTCTATAAATATTATACTTTTTAAGTGTATGTAGGCTAGATGCATCTTTAAAAAAAAAAAAATATTAATATATTAAAATTTTTGACTAAAAATAAAAAATAAAAATAATAAAAATTCATTTTTCTGAAACTAAACCAGACAATTAATCTTTTGCCCAAATGAAAGTGGTATGGTAGCATGTCATTTAGCAGCTCAATATATATTTTTTTAAGACTTTAAACTAAATACCAAAATAAAATTTTATCTTATTAAATTTTTTTAAAATTAATAATTGCTCAATCCATGCATGTCACTTCAATTGATTTCAAGTGGACTTTTCGTTTGAAATAGAAGGAAAAGTTTATTTGATAATCTTATAACATTACTCTACATTATTTATAGATAGAGTGACTCTTATTTAGTTCTTTCTCAAAAATTGTTAAGTTCCATTGTTTCGATTAATAAAAATTAATTTGGGACACCATATCATCTTATCCTAAAATTACCAGATAATTTTCCCAGAAAAAATAGGAATGAGACAAAAATGATTTAGTTTATTTATATATTCTTTTTCTTGTCTAGGGAAGGGCTAGCCCCAACTAATTTTGTAGACTACAAAAAAATAATTATTGCATTTCCTTGATTTTTTTTCTTCTTTTAAGATAATAATAATAATAAGTAGCTATCTATGCTGACAATTGCGCATGCAAATGTAAGATATGAGTGGGTCATCAAAACATGTTTTTCTAAACAACTTTCAAAGGCTTCATGATCTTCTTCACCTTAGCTTAAATCAATCAAAGATACATATTTCAAATCAACCAATAATGGAGAAATCACATGCCACCAAACAACAAAAATCCATGGTCCACCTCATGTTGTCTGAATCCAAGAAACATTTCAACCATTCTATTTTATCTATATATAGGGCTAAATATTTGTCTCAAGCCCACCACATAACAGGCCCATGACCCAAATAACTTTTCACCATTTCATGCTAATAACCATTTCAACCTTGGGTCAATAAATAATTAAAAATAAAGTAGAAGCAAGGCATGTGCCATGTACAAGTGAGAATTATGCACTTATTTGCTATCTATATTAATTTACCTTTTTTTTAAAAATTTATTTATCTGATATACTCCTTTAACATTGTGTTCAGAATATACTTTACTCTGATTCAAGCTGGCAAAAAACTTACACAAGATATTTTCGCATATTTTTAATTTTGAATTCATCTTTGAGAGCAATACATAACTCATAAATATCAATTCTATTGTCAAGAAACTTTATCACGCTTATTTTATTTACTAAGATTGCTCATAAAATTGTTTGTAATTCCACATTAAGTAATTGCTCCATATCATTTTTAAATTCAACTCATTTTCTTCATTTATTAAATTGTCTAAACTTATCAAAAAAAATTAAATTTACATTTACAAACGTATCATGTTTGCAACCATCACTATTACAAAAACATACATAAATAACTCATATATGACAACAATTAATATAACTACCTTTGTCCTCAATTAATACGAGATCTTTTGATTATATGATAAAGAAGCAATTTGAGATGGAATGATAGAAAAGATGACGACAAAGAATGCTGTCTTCTGTAATCCCATTCATGTGAAAGCATGATCCAATAGTAGTTTGACAAATGCCATTAAAAAATGGGAACCACAACATTCCACACTTTAGGTCAACCTGATTGAGGGGCCAATGATCTACTAGTTCTTGAAAGGCATGTGAAACTCTGTTGATAACAATGAAGCAGCCATATGATTTTATTTATTTATTTTTTTTGGTCTAGCACCACATCAATTTAGGCATCATTGTTGAAGTGTCATGCAAAAATCTTTCTCCATGACTTGGCCTACATACAGAAAGCATAGTTAACAACAACACGGGTCAAGAGTCCCACTCTGCTATTCACACATCCATGTGCTAAAACACTATATCATGAACTAACCACACTCAGTATAACAGTCTCTCCATTGATGCCTAAAATCAAATTTTTAGCTATTCTTATATTTTAACGATAAAAAGTGACGAATTGTTGTAATTTAGCAATATTGTTTCAATGATGTATTTATTATAAAAAAAATATTGAATGTGACCAATCAATAAAAAGTCTCAAATGAATTACGTGTGAACAAGTCTTATCTCTCGTTGAACTAATAATATTATATAGCCCTTACTGCAAAAGGAGATTTTCGTCACATACAATATTTACTCATCTTTGTTATATTTTCTTACTTTAATAACAACCCCTAAATTATAATTTTCTACTTTTAATCACAACTACTCATCATCATCTCTCTATATTTGACGAGTTTGGTAATTTTATTTATACGTATTCGTTGTGCCAAATATACCATAAGGTATAACAAAGGTTTATTCACTACAAAAAATTAAGGTTTTAGAGACCAAAATTTAGGGACTAAATATTTTTATTGCGAAAAATGTTGTCATTATATTTTTAACAACAAAAATTGAAAATTAGTGATGAATTATTATCTTTTTCGGACTAAATTTTTTATCTAAAAAAAAAAAACCTTTCTATTAGTGACATTTTCAAAATTTTGTTGCTAAAAGTCTTATTTTTGACTTTTTTGGACGACTTGTTAGCGACTATCCTCGTAACAATAGAAATTAGTCCCTAAATGTCTTTTATAACAAAATTTCCACTTTTAAAGCCAAAAAAAATTTGGTTTCTAAAACTCTCATATATTGTAGTGATTCTTGCAGTGTCAAAACAATATAATTTGACAATCTTGTTCTAATGGTACAATTTTTTATTTATTTATTTATTTATTTTTCATAAAATGCCAAATGTAATTACTATTTATGGGCCTATCACTAGAGAGGTAGAGAGGAAGAGCATCGCCAAACCTTGGGCCAAATTTGACATGAGTTTTAGCTAAAGTTACAAATGAACAGAGTCGTTCGTGAACAAACTCGAGCTCGGCTCAGTAAGAGCTCGTTCGAACTCGGTTCATTAAATTTTTTTTGCATTCGAGCTCGAGCTTGAGTTTGTTCTCGTTAAATTTTTAATAAACAAGCCCAAAGATTCTAAAGCTCAGCTCGTAAGCTCGGCTTGTTAGTTGGCTTGTTTAATATTTATTATTTATACATTAAATAATGTAAAAATAAGTATAAAAAATAAGATAAATATATTATTTATATATTTAAAAAATATAAATGTAAATAATAGTTAATTATAGATAGTACATTTATATAATAGTGGTAGTTGATATTATTATTTTAGTAAAATATTGACTTTTGTTTTTTAGTATGCTTACATATATTGTATATATAATTGTATAATCAAAATTTTAATTGTAACTTTAGTCTTATACGCAAGTATGAATTCATAAAATTTTTTTGGCTCGTTAAGACTCGTGAACATGCTCGAGCTCGACTCAAGCTTAAGCCAACTTGGCTCGAGCTCGGTTTGTTAAATTTTATTAAGCTTAAGCTCAAGCTCGAGCTCGAGTTCAGTAAAATCTTAATAAATAAGCTCAAACATACTAAAGCTTGGCTCAGCTTGTTTGCAACCCTAGTCTTAGCAGACTGTTGGAGTAAATGTCAGGTCTTGCTATTATCTAACTGACCATTATTAAATGGTCTTATTTGGTGCAGTTTTATGGAGTCACTTATAATTATATTATTATTATTTTAAAGGGAGCTTTTTTTTTTTTTTTTTTTTTGATAAATTCCCTTTCTAAGAGTTTTATACCATAAAATCTAAACCGTTTTTTATTATTCCATTAGGTCCCATTTAGTGTAGTAAGACCAAACTACCCTCAATATCTCTCGCGCCTATTCCATTCTGAAATCAAAACCGTTCCTATTCCATCATCCTTCTAGATTTCACTCCACAAATCACTCATTTCCAAAACCGTCATCGTTGCCCCCAAAATTCCCAAATCGTAACCCTAGGTTTCATATCACTTCACACTATCCTACCATCATCCACCGTTGTTGGCTACTGGTATTCCAAATCGACTCACCATTGCGAACGTTTACATCGATTCGACTGTGGTTCGTTCTTCTCATCCAACTATTTGTCATCGGCCAACATTGTTTCAATGATTTCGATAACCCCCTTACAATAAGGAGCAAACGTAAGCACCATCATTACACCCTCCCTTTTTCTTTCATGAATTTAAGCAACCGATGTAATCATCTACATGATCTTGTTATTATTGTTGTTTTTTGTTGTGATTTTTGAATGAACTCCTAATTTTCCTCCCTCCGTGAATGTTGGTGTTGTTGATTGTTGACAATAATTAGAACTCCCCAATTTCTTCTCTTTTTCATTCAATATGAATCTAAGCAACCAACGTAACCATCTACATGATCTTGTTATTATTGTTGTTTTTTTGTTGTGATTTTCGAATGAACTCCATAATTTCCCCCCTCTGTGAATGTTGGTGTTGTTGATTGTTGATAATAATTAGAACCCCCAATTTTTGATTTCCCCCCCCCCCCTCTCTATCTTTTGGTTCAATGTAAATATTTACACAAATGATGTAAATACTTACATCATACTATAATCCTTGTTATTGAGAAACAACCACTGTCAACATTGACATCATGTACCTAACTGATGTAAACGTATGCACCCTCTGTTATTGTTGTTGGTTTTTTTATTGTCATGTGCTATTGTTTTTAAGTAAGCTTCATATTGCCCTCCTTATATCAATGTTGGACTTGTTGGTGTTGTTAATTGTTGATGGTGATAAAATAATTAGAACCCCCAATTTTTGATGTTTTTACCCCTCTTCTAATTCAATGTGAATTCCTGCACAGATGATGTAAATATTTACATCATATTGTTGTCCTTGTTATTGAGTGACCGATGTCGACATTTACATCATGAACCTAACCGTTGTTAACATTATCTGCTATTTGTTGTTGGTTTTTTATTGTCATGTGCTATTGTTTGTAGTAAACTCCATATTTTCCCTCTTACATCAATGTTGGACTTGTTGGTGTTGTTGATTGTTAATGGTGATAAAATAATTAGAACTCTTAATTTTTGAATTTTTTCCCCCTCTTTTGATTCAATGTGAATTCCTACACAGATGATAAGTAACAACCAATGTGAATTTTCACACCATGTACCTAACTTTGTCTATTGTTGTTTTGACATGTTCTACAATGTGTTCATGTGAACAATCATATTACTCCTATCTTTTTGGTTGAATTTGCATTTGGAAACAAATAATACGAACCCCCCAATTATTGTAACCCATCTATTTGGTTCAATGTGAAATAAATTATAATGTGTTGTTGTAAACATCCACATTAGACATATATCATGTGAATGTTCACACAATGTAGTTGTTGTTTATCCATGGTTTGTTATTTCCCTATGTAACCATTTATATCAACTGTTGACATCCATATTCACCATGATCATTCCACTATTCACATGACATACAGTTTGCACTTATTATTATTTATCATTTGTGACCATTAATAGTAAATTTATTTGCAATTGAACAAACAAATGTTGCACATAAAAGTCATGGCAAAAGAAAGAGAGAAGAATTCCACGTCAAAGGCGAACCCGAACAAATAGCTAGCCCCCAAAACATGAACATGAAAAATGTCAACTACCGATCTAATATCACTGGGTTGGTGAAACTATTGAAGGATACAAAATTCACAAGGGGTCAATTGAAATGCTCAAGGAAAACACCATTTTGGCCCCTATTTGATTGTTTGATCAGTACTGAAGTTGACATCAACCATTGCATGAAATATGATGATGTCATTGTAAGTGTAGTGCAGAAGTTCAAGCCATCCAGTGGGAAGTTTTACATCGGGGAAAAGAGCATCCAAATTTGTAGAAGTGATGTGTCACTCATTTTTGGGGTGGACTGCGGCACCAAGCCAATGGACCTCTCTTATGGTGCCAAGCCAACAACCGGCATAATACATCAAATTTGCAAGGATGTCAACCGGTTAAGTGAAACAAAGATATGCGAAATTCTTAATGAAGCATTGAAGGGGACAAAGAATAAAGACAACGAAAAAGTTGCAAGATTAGTTTGCATCTATGCATGCGTGAAACTGTTCTTCTCCACGTCCAGAGAAACAACTGGATGGGGATGAGTCACTGAATGCATTATGTTGTTATTGGTAAATACCATAAATCTAATTTTGTGTGTAATATTAACATTTACACGTTTTGTCCCCCTTATGTTAACAGCAAAACAGATAGGACATCCACATCTATGTGCACTGATATGAATGTTCACATCAATGTATGCAAATGTGAACATTCACATAAGAAGTTAGTTATGTGAAAATTAACATTGATGTTTGTTATTTGTCACAATACTGATTGTGTGAGCGCACAACTATCCTATAACCCCGCAAGCCCAATGTCATTCCTTGATGTGTGAAGTGGGACCTCACTGCTTTACACAACAGCCTGAAGTCCACTTCTTTCCCTAAGCTTGGTTTCAATGAGGTATGACCGCACCAAAAATTGTTGTGAACATTCACATAATGACACCCAAAACTAACATAACTTTTGCATCTCCAGGTAAATGGCGAGAACTGATAGCATCTCCAACAAAAGCAAAGACGTAACACCATACCAAATTGAGAGTGGAGCCCAAACATGAGGATTCACCCACTACACCACCTAAACAAGATGAAAGCAAAGATGATGAACAAGGTGGTAGCAACGATGGATTTTCTAAGGGTGTAGTTGACCTAAATGACATTAATGATGACATTAACATTAGTTTTAACAGTCCAAGTGGTGAGAAATGTATCATTGTAGCAAAAACAAGTGAAACGAACATCATGGATATGCTTGTGAAAGAAAACAAAAAAGCTTGGGGGCTTCATACGATAATGGGAAGCAAAATACAAGCACCTAGAAGAATTATAGGAGTTAAGGGCAAAATTATTCGACCAATCAGGCCCATCCAATGTGGACACTGAGATCAAGAATTGCATGGAGCGGAAGGATGTAGAAATTCAGTGGTTGACAAAATTGGTCATCAACCTAGAATATGAGAAAACAGTTCTACAAGACCTTTACGATGATTAGTCCATCCACATTGTCACACAAGCTGAGGCGCAAAAGGTTCATAACAGCCTGAAATAACATCCCCTTATACCTGTGAAAGATATTCTCAACCCACCATCTAGGGTGAAATGTGTCAAGGAAGTATGGAAAGAGCACCGCTTGGTTGACTTTCAGTACCTCGAGTTGCCCAGCCAAAAAAAAAAAAAAAAAAAAAAAAAAAGAGAAAGAGGAAGTTGAAGACCAATCTCATACAGCCATATTGTACAAGATATGGACAAACATCTACTAGTAAAGCTCCCAACAAAATTCAAAAAGTTAACATTGACCAACAAATTGAAGGTTTGGGCCAACATGACCAAACCCAACAAGCAAAAGGGCTAAAATTTGACAAGAACGGAGGTGTAGAGTAAGTGATTATACAAACACCGATCCACAGAAAAATATAATGGTGGCATCTAATCTGTACTTAGGGTTGTGCAAAATACCGCTCAATTCGCTAAAATTGCACCAATCCACATCAATCCACTAACCGCAGTTTAAACTTTAAAATTTATAATCCGCGTTCAAAACCGCTTTGTTCTGCTATAATTAATACATATATATTTTTTAACCTGTAAAGAAATATTAAAGTAAGAACGAGTGTGAAAATGATTTAAGATGTGAAATTTATTACAAATTAATAGCTATATATATGAAAAATATTATATAAAATTAGTTTATGTTATATATATGAAAAATATTATATAGAATTAGTTTATGTTATAAAATTAGTTTATATATTATGCAAAAGCTTAATAATTGGTTAGAATATTCTTCAATTCATCAATCTGCCCAAAACTGCTCAAACCACAATTTGCCAATCCGCTAATTCGCCATTCGGTTTATAATTTTACTCTCAAACTATCCAAACCACACCATGCACACCTCTATCTGTACTTATTAATTTAGATAATTTTATAGTTGTACAATATTAACATTTACATTTTATGTAATTAACTTGTGTGGCGAGGGGACTCCAAGTCTAGACATGTGCATTTCGATGACATCATGTACATCATCAAGGAAGAATCAATACACAATAACGTATGGCACTATCAAATTTATTCACTTGTTAGTTCATACAAAACATACACACACACACACACACACACTGTTGAACCATTGCAAATAATGTACTACCACCCTTATTTTTGTGCAAGTAATAGATGCATATGACGAAATACTACTCGAACTACAAGAGCTGGTCAACCCAACTTTGGAGGATTCGTCATTCATTTTCACAAGCTTGTGTAACAACTATACCATTGTTTTGTTTATGTTTGATGTTGATGTGAATGTTTACATCAACATTAGTATGACTTACATGCTGAACAGGAATGAATATTCACATTCCCATTAAACAGTGACATAATACATGCTCAATAATTATATGTCCAATGTGTGCAGAAAGTAATACAAGAGTACCCCTTTCCCCTGCAAGAGAAATAAACTAATTGATGCGCATATGAATGACTACCAAGGTATGAGATACCTCATCTTCCCAATGCATCATCACTTCCACTGGACAATCATTGTCTACGATGTCAAAGACAATTTGTGGACGCATTATAACTCACTGCGACCAAGATCTTGTTGGGGTTATCCCACATCGGTTGTGGAAGGGGCTGGTGGTCACTTTATAAGTGTGAGGGAAAGCCTCACCTCTTGAGCTAGCTTTTGGGGTGAGAGAGGCCCAAGACCACCCATTTTGGGGTTGAGAGAGGCCCAAGACCACCCAACACTGGTATCAGAGCCCAGGTTTTCCAACAAGTCTCAGCCCAATAGTCCACGGGAGAAACGGGTTGTCGCTGCTCCGACCCAGGGCCCGATGTGTGAGGGGGAGATTGTTGGGGTTATCCCACATCGGTTGTGGAAGGGGCTGGTGGTCACTTTATAAGTGTGAGGGAAAGCCTCACCTCTTGAGCTAGCTTTTGGGGTGAGAGAGGCCCAAGACCACCCATTTTGGGGTTGAGAGAGGCCCAAGACCACCCAACACTAGCATCTATGACCCATATGTTGACCAAACACAAATAGTCATAAGTGGCTGGCATATATAATAGTTATTATGATGTGTTATATTTGAACTTCATGTATACACATATATGTTAGTTGGTGCCTAATATGAAATTTCATTCATTCTCCCATGACAAAGGGACTACATCGAGGCAGTGGTGGCAACATTGGCCGATGATCACCACTATAGACCAAGTTATCATATCGATCGACATCTGTCCTCAGCAAGCCTCTGAATCGTAAGCCTCATATCAATTTGTACACAACTTCCATAATCCTTATACATACCTAAATGTCAAATGCTAACCATAACCACTTTCCATTTTCAAGGTGGATAGCGGGCCTGCAGTATGTTACATCATAAGGGCGCACGTATACCGTAAGGAAATTGTTGGCAGCCTCAATCGCTTTGAATGGTGTCAAATAAGAGACTCATTAGTACACCTTTTTCTAAATCACACAAAGACAGTGCAATTCGAAAACCTGTAGGTAGGGGGTGTCCACCACAGACTGACCATAACCATTATCCACATTTAAGACAATTTAGTATCAATAGCTTTAACATATTGGAGTAAACTAGATTGCTTGTAAATCAATCCTATATTATTGCTTGTACTGCTATATTTGATTCAATATATGTATATGCATTTTGAGATCTATTTCGTGTTGATAATTCACATTGAGATTGTATTCATTTTTGTCATACGGCATAATGTAAATTTCCACATTATTTATTAGTGTTCATTTGATATCATTATGAAAGTTTCACACCCTATCTTATTTTTAAATCCCCACCACATGAATGTGAAGATTGTTTTAAGCCTTCGTTTAGCATCCCAATCTTGGGCTAAAATAGCCACAAAATGATAAAATAGACTAAAAAGTCAATATGACAAAATGTTACATCCAAACCATAATCATTTCATTTTTTCTCTTACAAAAGTCAAGAAAACCAAAAAGCCCATCTCAAACGAGGCTTTTTAGCCTAGGCTAAAATAGCTAAAAACCAAAAAATCAAAAAGCCAACCTACATCCCAAATAAAAGTATTGTTACAACACAATGTGAGCACAATGTAAAAGCCTTGGCTTATGTTGTTTAACAAGGTGTGAATATGGCAGCTTGTTAACAAAAATGTGAATATTCATGTCATGTATTTTAATAATTTGAATATGGCAATTTGATAGGTGTGAATATAGCAGTTATTAACACATATGTGAATATTCACACCATGCGCATGTGTGCATCATAATATACACAACAACATGTTAGTTTGCTAACCAAAAACACACATAATGCCACTATTTTAGTTACCACAAACCAAATAGGCAAACAAATTAACACTATGAAAATGAGAAAAAAACGCATTTCATACCTGTTGCCACACACAACGTAATCTTATTGCAAACTTGAATAAAAGAATCTCACGTACAATGTTGAAATAAACATTGCACATCCTATATCGGCTCATTGCATGATTTCTGAGTGTGGTTTCCCAACTTATCACATCTTCCACACCTTATTTGCTTCAATTTATCCACCTAGATGGAATCCTATTCTTCTTTAACCTGTTGAGTGATCTTTTCACAGTTGATGGGTATATGGTGAAGTCCGTGAGATCGAAGGATGGCTTCTCCGTCGAAGGTATAGGGAATGTGGCACCCAAATAGGCTGCACAATACATCTCTATATGAATGTAATGTTCAAAACAATTGTTGAAATTGTACTAGCTTTTTGGAATGGCAATAACAGCTTGGTCACATTAGAAACTATTGATCTACAATAGAAAGCAAGAACACACACGCCTCACAATATCAACCGTGACAGATGGTATTGAATAAACCTCGAATACATCCTCATTGGCCTTGCTAACCTGTCAAGACCTGCTATCATTGAACGAATCAAGAAATATGGTTTCAAATGTAGGACAAATAGCCTCATTCCACGTGTTTGCTTGGTCTCGTTATGCCGACATTTTCCGTATCAATTAAGTACAAATAGTGTCCACCGTCCAAGTGATAAGAAAATTACGTGCTTCTTTATTCCAATTATTAAACGACTCCGTTGCATTGGATGTTATCTCTCCATAACGCATCCCCCTACACAATATAACAACATTACATAACACCTAAAATTAGTTTTATCCAATTGAATATGAAATTTTACATCAGGAATACATCAGGTGTCTAAACCTGCCTGAAATATGAATTCACCCAGTACTTAGGTGCCAACTCTTTGAAGAAATTTTGTGATCATTGCTTACCCTCATCTTTTAATTTCTCAAGCTTCTCATTAAAACCCACCACAATTGGCTCGTACTCATAATCACCCAAACTACTAACAAAGTGGTCTTTAAATCCATTATTAATCCCCTTCATCCAGTCCCTTAAATTGTTCTTCACGTATTGTAAGCAATAACCGTGGTAAGCTGATAAGAACAACTTAGGTATCGCTTCTAACAGCCCAAGATTACGGTCAGAAATGAACGTAATTTGTTGTCTACTGTCAATAACCTTCCTAAGCGTACAAGAACCACGACCAATTGCCTGTGATCTCTGAATCAATAATCACAAATGCTACAAGAAATAAACCTACAACAAATACAACACAACAACATCAAACAAATGAACACAATATTCCAATGTGAATATTAACACCAATGTGTTAAAAAAATAAAATAAAAAATAAAAAGAAAAAGTGAACAATTATATTCAGACACACAAAAACCAAAAAAAATACAAACTATTGTTCCCATCTTTCACTATTGAAGCAAGTAGTTAACCTTTATACCTTTTTTTCCCATCAAGGAATAACAACGATTGAAAGAAATTGAACCCCAAAATATATGCAACAAATGATACAAAAAAAGGGCTAAACTTTTGAGTGCTTGAGTTGTAGTCAATATTAACATAACTTCCCAGGTTGTAACGCATCACGGCATCTGAATACCATTGTAACTCATCAAAACACAATGAGTGACCCCGTGAATGACCCCTCTTACTTTCTCTAAGCCCAACCACACAACATGGTAACTTACATCCAGCCCATAGTCCCATTTCAAAATACTGACCATCTAACTCGGGCGAGTTAATGGCTTGTCCCTAACAATTTCAGAGATAATAGTAGACACCAAATCAGAACTGACTCTTGGATTATTCGATATCTGGACATCCGTACCACAACTATGCACGTTACTCAACCTCTTAATATATAAAATTTCATTTGCTCGTTGCGCTTTACAATGTATAGCCCCCAAGCAACTCCTCTCCTCGTGCATCGCACATACCACGGTAGCCCTTGCTCTTTCATTCTTGACATACTTAAATTGGAACCCACATTGGATGACATACTTGCATAAAACATCACAAAATTCTTTAACAGCTCCTACAAACCGCTGTCTCGCATGTGTAATACCATCAACCCAAGGGGCTGACAATAATTTCTTCTTCTTATGTTGGTAAAATCTTTGTAGTGTATCCATTTTTTCCCCACATCTATTGTGATAACCCTGGTCCGTACTATGCTAGTTAATCTTAATTATGATTGTGATTATGTGTTTAATATGATTTAGAGTGCCAATCGTATGATTATATGTGGTTTTGAATTTCTATCTGCTCATCGTAGGAAATTCTGTCTAATTTCTGCTTTAGAATTGAAATTGAAGGCCTTATCGGCTACAGAGATTGAAATTGACTACGCCATTGTGATTGGCGTAATTTTTAGAGCCTATGGTGAAATTTAATTGAAAACTGATTTGGAATGAAATAATTAGATTCAGAACGATTAAATTAAGCATCACTACTCAACCTTAATTAATTTGATTAAGGCATATATATATATAGGCCCCATTTACTCTTATTTCATTTTGTTTTGAGCTCAAATTGGAAGTTACACTCTAGAGAGAGAGGGGGCCGGTTCTAGAGTGAGAAAGATGGAGAATTGTGCATTTTGGCTCTAAGTTTGTGAATTTGGAAGCTACACCCAAGAATTGACTATAGTTATGAGGATTGAAGCTTCTAGGTGGGTAATTGAGTATAGATTCATGAATTTGAGCTTGTGATTTTGTGAATCCAAAGTTAAAAGGTGATCAAGAACATAAATTGAGTTGGTTTTGATGAATTAGAGGTCTATATACACATGCATGTAAGAATTGCCATGAATTTGTATGTTTGAGCATGAAATACATGATCCATGTTGAATTTTGATTGAAGTTCATGCTTTTGATCACCTTTTCATCATTTAAATTGAGAATGGAAATTACGTCTCACATGCATGTACAATTCATAGGAATACGAGTTTTGAATACATGAATTTGTTATATTGGAAATAAGTTTGGTGTAATTTGGGGCTTGTATGTAATTAATTCATGAGATTTGACCTTCATAATGTGATAAATTTGGTGTTGTATCATGTTAGTAGATATATGTGAGCTATAGGCCATAATATGCAAGTTACATTAGTTTGAATGCAAGTTTGAAGCTCAAGATGATTACTGGAAAACCCAGAACTCGGCATGTCTGCTCGAGCAGAGTAATGGCTGCTCGAGCGTGAAATGCTAGCTCCCAGCAGTTTTGCAGACATTGTCGTCCGCTCGAGCGGGGAGAATCACGTTCGAGCGTCCAAGGCACATGTTTGACCTTCTGCTCGAGCGTCCGAAGTCACGCTCGAGCGTGAATATAAGGCAACCGGTACTTTTGCAGACCATGGGGGTCCGCTCGAGCGGCGGAGCCCATGCTCGAGCGGGGGCCCCTGTTTTAGAAATTTTGTAAAGGTGTTATGTGTTTCATTTTCCGTTCTCTTTCACTTCCAAGCACTCTTAGGCATGTATTGAACATTATGAATGAATTAAAAGAATAAGAAAGGAGCCTAAGAGGGATGTATAGATTAAGAGTGGATTGAATCAATTGTGACCCATATGTGTTATGTAATGTATAGGGTCGAGCTCCAGGGCAAATCCACCGACAGAACATTGTGAGTAATATCTTAGTAAAGATATTTGAAGTATGTTATTTGTCCAATTACTTATTTCTATATCAGTCTTATAAGTTTGTTAAACAGAAATGTGGACAAATATTTGTTATGCCATATGATCGGGCCAAAGGCCGTCGGACACCGTTTGATATGAATGATTGGGCCAAAGGCCGTTTGACATGAATGATTGGGCCAAAGGACGTCGGACACCATTTGATATGAATGATTGGGCCAAAGGCCGTTTGACATGAATGATTGGGCCAAAGGCCGTCGGACACCGTTTGACATAAATGATTGGGCCAAAGGCCGTTGGACATCAATGATTTGGGCTTGAGGCCGTTTGTTAAGGGACAAAGTGGGCTAGAGGCGGTTTGATATGTTCAGGCTTGAATCGCCTAATGTACTAAATAATGCACTAAATAGAATTCTAAATGGGCATAAGGCCATTTGATATATGTGAATCTCATTTGTATACCTTCTTTATTTGATATTATTCACTAGGCTTTCGCTCACGCTCATTCATATGTATGTAGGTGAGCCAAGATATGCCCAAACCTAGCCTCGGTGATATATGCGGAAAATAGTCAAGGTTTTGAAGAGTCAACACAAACGTCTCACGTACGAGACTCGTCTTCGCCTCTTTTGTTCTTTTATAATTTTGCAACGATGGCAAAAATGTTGGATCACCTTTGTATATAAACTTTGGGTTTGACTACCTTAGACTTGAATGATCTTGTATGTACAGAACTTTGTGTTATTATTCCTTTGATGTGAGTTATTAACATATATATATATATATATGAATTGTTAAGATGTGCCATGTAAGCACATCTCTATGGACAAAAGTTTTAAATTTGCTTCCGTTTTGGCCCCTTAACTCTGTTCAAATACGGTCTAATTGGTTAGAGGCCGTAGGTAATCTCCTGATTACTGGCCGGTTATGACCTTAATCCATAGGGACGAGTTCAGGTCATGACATCTATTACACGCATTGACCCAGAGCTACTAGATTGACTAATATCACTTTTCAATTCAACAACAAGCTCTACATGTTGAACCCCCATCGATTTGGCAAGCAAGAACATACTTTGAAGCTTATCATCATTGTCCAAATCACACCTATTCAGGTAGCCGATAGAATAATGAAACATAATCAACAGATAACTCGCTCCATTTTCCACACACACACACTCCACCAAACGTGAATAACACAGTGCTCGCACCACATTTATTACAGTAGTACTTCACCCATATGAGCACACCAACAACATGGAGGTATCCATCTGCTGCAAAAACACAAAAATAAGGAAGTGAACAACCACATAATACCATAAACATGAAATAACCAATGATATGTGAATATTCACATCTTGAAAAAAATATAAGTATGCCCATATTTTGCACTACTAATCCCAAACTGAAAACTTTATTGCCATCATTACACATCATTATAGATTAGACTAGTTTAAATTCACACCACCAAAATTTAATAACAATAAACTACATGCAAACAACCCCCCATAATGATATAACCATTAATATGTGAACGTTCACATTGTTCACATAATGTGAACATTCACAACGTCCAAAAAATAGAGCCCTATATCCACGCGTTACTAGAAAAAAACCATAAACTCATTCGACAAAAATAAACTTGCATCTCTAACTATTCTAGAAAATGAAGTTGAAAGCAAAAAATAGAGCATACAACGCTTTATATAAATCCAAACATAAATGAACATGCATACCTAAACAAAACGATACTAACCTCAAGACGAAATTATCTACTCGTTCTCTCCCTCTGATCAATGTCTGACTTCGAAAAATTATGTAAAAAACCAGAGCATAACGAACAACACTAATGCAGTCTTGATTCGTTGTCTTCCTCCAACACCAATACAACCCTATCACAACGAATTAACACCACAACAAGAGTAAAACTGAATCACAATCAAAAGCGCGAGTCCTGGTAACTACCAAAACAAAAGGATAGACAAAAAGGAAAAGTGTATATCATTTTTCTCTTTAATATATATCAACAATAAACATAAGGATATAATAGTCCAACATATAGTATAAATTAGAAAAAAAAAAAAAAAAAAGATCTCATAGAATAAAAATATAAATACATGGGACTAATTAGGTTATAAATTTCTTTCATGAACTTATTGGGTTACAACACCTTTAAATGAGATTTATCAATAAAAATCCCTATTTTGGATCTTAACAATTTGTGACAAAGTATTTGAAAAATTGATTTCTGAGAAGCGAAGGTAGTTTTTTATTTATTTATTTTTACTTCTACTTTGTGATGATCAACCTTTAGTTAAAAATAAAAATAAAAAAGTTTGAATTCTCGCAAATTCAGCGTCTAACTTAAGAGAGTGGTTGGGCTTAATAGGCCCGTTTCGGGGTCGACTTCGATGATTAGAACCATTCACTTGTTAAGACTTGTTGAGTATAATATTTATGCAAAAACTCAAGATAATCAAATATCGATAGCTATATGTTTAAATTACATTTGTTTTAAAAAAATAGACGACAAATATAATTTTAAGAATAGCTATTCATTTTTTGAAATACAATATCAAATATATAGCTCTTGATGTCTAATCATTTAAATTTTTTACATAATGTTTTACTCAACGAATTTTAAAAAAATAAACGGTTCAAATTATTGAAATCAGTCCCAAAATAAATCCACCAAACTCAAACTAAAAGTTATACCAAAGAGGCCAAAGTTAGAAAAATTATTGGTTGATCCAAGAGTACTACGTGACCATATTCCTCACCAATCATAATTCACTATGTCCCTTTATATTTTTCAATTACCTAACACAAATTTATGAGTCCATTCTTTCTAGTAATCACAATATTAATGAGACACCCTGTAACGGTGCCCAACACCAACCAATACCTTCCCCCAAAGTTGTTGCGTCTATGCATCTATTAAATGCCCAGCCAGTATTGTGTTTGGTCGAATGTCACTCATGCACTCCTTTGGTGGGCAACAAGCCATTTTGGTAGAGAGAGAGAGAGAGAGAACCATGACATGAAACAAATAAATAAAAAAAAAACCATGATATGAAAAAAAAAAAAAAAAAAAAAAAGGTCATCAATTCAATTAAAAAGAATGGTGTGGGGACTAACACTATAACCTATTTTTGCAGTACATTGGATAGAAACAACTCTGAGGAGGTCCAGAGTCACGAACAGACCCTCTGCAAAATTGACAATGGCATATTCAATGACACACACACACAACAGAATGCAGAATCTGAATAGTTCAAAAATAAATAAATAAATAAATAAAACTGCAGAATCTGAACAGTGATGACCCACGGAGCGTGCTACTAATTTCAATTTGGGTTAATTACACCTGACAACTTGTAATTTTATTAAAATATCAATTTAGTTTTTTCAGTTTCAAGTGTGACAGTCAAGTTCATTTGTTTTGATATAAAATATCTTTGTTAAAAATATTTTATTTATTTTTTATTGTTTGGTTAAACAAAAAACAAGTAAAACAATTTGACGAAAAATATTTTTGTGTCATTTTTCCAAAAATGATTTATCTTTAAAAATTTCGTAAGTTAATTTTTATAAAATTGACTCGCACTCGCTACTTTTTTAATATATTTAGTCTTTTCAAATAAATATTTTAACTCACTAAAAAGTTATAAATGATACTTTATTGAATCAAAAATTTTCTTTTAGGCAATAAAATATCTACGTTTCAAGTGTCAACCATGCTGAAAAATAAAATCAAATTTTTTTTTTCTGTGTAAAATCAATTTATAAAAAAAAAAAACAAAAACAAAACAAAACAAAACAAAAAAAATTTGTGTAAAATATTTTATGTAAAAACCAACCGGATCCATCAATGTTAAGAAATTCGGAGTGCATTAATTTGCTCACGAATGCGCAACAACAATAATGGTTCAATCCACTAGGAAGAAACTGTAGAGTTTGCATGTGTAATATTAGCATCCAGCATACATTGTTTATAACTCATACTCGTTTAAAAGTTTAAGCCTATAAGTAAATAGTTCATTCAATATATATTAAGACACAATTGTGAGACTCTAACAATCAATCCCTTATATTTTAAGTCAAATTTCAATATCATCCTTCTGTTTATTTACCATTAATGAGGCTGACAGAAATTAAAAATGAAGAGACCAAAATGAGATTTTGAAGAATATGCAAAAATTTAAGAATGATTTTAATAAAAGTGTAGGAGTATTAATAATACACGAAAAATGTCACCTACTGCTCATATAGCAAGTTCTATCAATTTTATTAACGCCAAACTAATCGAAGAGTCAGATTGCAACCTAATCAAAAGTGTAAGGAATTAATTATTATAATTGAAAAAAGAGGAATCATAATAAAATTTGATGTAAAATCCACTATACGAAGTGTAATTTACCCAATCCAGTTTATTTTTTACTATAGAGCTGTTTACGCCCTAAATAGATTCGTGGATGTTGGTTGGGGACCATTGGGGCGTCCATGGATGGTGTCGTTTTTGTTTTTGTTTTGATTTTCATTTTCTCTTAAAATATAGAAGATTTTTAGAAAAATAAAAATAAAAATAAGAATTAATCCATATTTTTGGAAAAGCAAAAAGGCTATTTTAAATTTTTTGAAAACTGTTAAAAAAATGATATGTTTTCAATCTTTTTACTATTTTTTTGTTGCCCAAAAAAAATGGGGGAAAACTGTTGCGACTCTTTATACGATTGTTCTAAAAATAGGCTTGCAAATGCGATGTTGAATGACATACAAGCGAAACCCTCTTTAACGTCAATTGGTTTTAGGAGAGATAGTAAAACTCAATCTGACAAGGAGTGTTAGAGTCAAGTTATAATAATTTGAGCAGCAAAAGTTCCATCATGAAGAAAAAATTGTTGGACATATAAAAGACAAAAGTGAAACCAAATGTAATTATTGAAAGAGTCACTTTGGTAATTAATAGGTGAATAGCAATAATGAAGCTGTAGACTAGGCTGTGAATTATGTTGAGAAAATTAAATCAATGAAATCATGCTTGGAGTATAAGGTGTAAACAGTAACTTGTGTGCTGATACAGTGGAAAATTGACTCTCATGAAGAAATACTTCACAAACAAACATGTTACTGGAATGAATGAAGAAGTTCATAAGGTCCCAGTTCAACTTTATCAAAGGTTAAACCAAAATTCAGGCTGTGCGGCACTGTAGCTTAGTATCAATAAAACCTGATCCATTATGCATGTTTTCTATTGTCACAATAGTGAAACACTGTTTTCTCTTTCTTTTTATTTTTATTTTTTCGCTACTTTTCCGAGTCGAATTGTAAACTGTTTGGGCTCATCTTGTTGAAAACTAGCCAAGTTTGTGCTTGAGTAAAGCTTATAGAATCAAACTTGAAACCTAACTTCACTATGTGTTTTAAGAGTTTGAACTCGAATTTGAACTTGAAAACAAAAGGCCTAAATTAAAACACTCATGTTATTAGTAAGCATTATCAATCATAATTGTCAATTTGCACAAATAAAAACATTAAAAAAGAAGTCAAAATTAATTAATAAAACATTTGCTATGTTAATAAAAAAATAACTTGATGTATGAGTTGAGTAAGCGTATAATTGAGTCCATCTCATTATTAAACAAGTCTTAAAATTTAATTTGAACTTGTTCATTTATGATTTTATTTTATATATATATATATATTTTTTGAAATTGGTGACAACTTGTATATTATTTTTCATTTTCTTGAATGTGAAATTAACTCTAAAGGTCTTTGTGATTGGTTTTGACTAATTTTTCTCTGATATATATATATATATATATTGATGTGAGCTTTTTATTTTGACCGATAAATATATACATATAAGGATTTTTGTTTTCACCAAAAAAGGATATACAATGATGAGGGCCTCTTGTTTATCTAATGATAAATACATTTTTTCCTGTATTTAATAATTGATTTTATGAGAGTATTTATTAATTTATCATTTTTTGTTTTGATAAAAAGATAGCCTAGTATATTGATATTTGATGAGAGGTATGGTAATGATAGGATAATTAGTTTAAATATGTATAAAGTACAATTAAATGAGGAGTGTTGTTAATAGTATTTCAATAATTACTTTGAAACTCCCACTTCTTTATTTTATTATAATTTTTAAAGGAGTTTTGTAATCAAATCTCTTTCATTCTCAATGAATCTGAAGTACATACATCACTTATATACAATATAAGGACTCTAACAAACTAACAATCACTACAACTAACTCCTAACTAATTCTACAAAATATCTTTTCAAAATATCTAAGCTAATAGCTGAGGTTGAAGTTGTGGTAGGAGCTGTAGCTTGGAGCTACGACTGCTACCTGAGCTAGCAGCCAAGCTAGCTGGTAGTGTATCTTCAACATTCCCTTGCGAGCTGATGGAGGGAGAAACTGACATGAGCTTGTCTTTAAGATAGGAAAATCTGGAGACAGATAAAGGTTTAGTGAAGATATCTGCCAGCTGATCAATGGTAGGAATGTAGTGCAATACAAGCTGTTGAGCAAGCACTCGATCTCGAACAAAATGGCAATCAACTTCTATCACTACAAGAATTTACACAATTGCCGACCACTTTTGCCGACCAAAAAAATTTTGGTCGCAAAAAAATGACATTTGGCGACCAAATATTAATTAGTCGCGAATGATCATTATTTTTGGCGACCAAATATTATTAGTCGCAGAATGTTATATTTTGGCGACTAAAAAATGAGTTGGTCGCAGAAAGTGGTATACTTTTGCCGACCAACTACAAATTTGGTCGCGGAAGGTGACATTTTTTTTGGCAACCAAAAATTTGGTCGCCAAAAACTTATTTTCAGCAACCAAAAAAAATTAGTTGCCAAATTAGCACTTTTAGCGACTAATATTTTAGTCGCCGTTGATTGAGATTTGGCAACTAAAAAAATTTGTCGGCGAAGGGTACCTTTTCTGCGACTAATCTGGTATTTTGGTCGCCAAAAATTTGGGAGGGAAATTTGAAACTGAAGAGGTGGGAATTGAAAGCCCTGGCTCCCAAGATCAAAAAATCAAAAAAATCAAAAGCCTAACTCTCAAGATCAATCTATAGCCAATGGTTATAATCATAAAGGAAGAACAAAGAACGCCATTAGTGGCATGGGTTAGTGAGAGAAGCTCTTCCATTCTCTGGAATTCCTAAAATTCTACGGTTTCAATAGCTCATTGATGTCGATGGAGTCTCCACAGTTTACCAAAGGGGTTTCGTCTAGGGCTAAGGATGTAGTTAGGGATTCGAAATCACCAGCGTTATTTGGTTTGGGGCAAACTGAATCGGGGTTTGAGCTTAGAGCAAGGGGAATCGAAAATTTCCTCTGGTGAGGTTCCTTCGATAGTGTTAACAGATTGACGATGGGGGGTGAAGGGAGTCTTAGCCCTAGTTCGAGGTCGTTCGCTGCTTCTATGGAGGGCCTTCGATCAGAAATTGCTGCGATGGATGCTCTTGGTCCTGATGAGCGAGGTTCAACTAAAGGTAGGGTTTTAAATCGGGGTTCGGATGTGGTAATTTCTCAGTCAAACAGACAGATACTCTCTCTATATAGCTTTTATTGAGTTCTTCTGGGTTTCATTTTTTTCAACCCGCGAATCAGCTAAGGATCTCTGTGCTCAAGAATCCCTAGTTTTGTTCAGCTTCCATACCATTCCGCCATGGACTCGTCCGATTCAATTCAATTTGATATGTATGAGATTTATAGACGATATCGTGGTAAGTTACCGATTCTATTTCAACCCATATCATGTTCTTTTTAAAATTTTATTTTTATTTTTATTTTATTTGTTTGATTTAATTGTTCGGTGACAATCGATGTTTGTTTTGAATTAAAGCTCAAGCTTCGGAGCTTATACATGTAATCTTTGATGATGATTGAATAATAAATATTCGAATGTATCTAATCCGAGATTTGCACTTAGTTATTGCCATAGTGAAACAATTCTTTTGTTGGGTCGGTGTGATTGTTGAAAACAAGATACGGTTTTGAGCAATAAAGACCATCTAATTAGAAGGAAGGATGTGTTGGATTTAAGTAAAACACACTAATGATTTAACAAAACGATTAAGAAGAATGTTGGTTCTGTTTATAGGAAAATCAATGGAATTCTTTTTTTTATGATTTAATAAATTTGTACAAATCTAGCCATAGATGGAGATGATTAATGAGAAATGATTTTTGTTGTCAACCCTTAGTAATTGTGATAATAGGCTTTCTTAGATTGAATTGTTTAAGTTGATCAAGAAATTAGTCAAATATTTAGAGCTTGACTGTACATTTAAGAAGTTTGAATGGTGTGCATGTTTGTTGTTTCCTTTTATATGTAGGACAAATTCGCATTCATCATTATGTGTAGGGACTGTTTATCCTGAATTGGCTATATTGATGCCTATGACACTTAGTATTCTTTGGCTCAATAACAATTTATAATTCTATGCAGTGAAATGGGTGCACGAAAGACACGCAATAAATTAATAATATAGCATGTACATGTAGTAGTTTATAAGAAATAATGATGTTTGATGCATAAGTTTTTCTGAACACTGCATCTTACATGATTACTGTGTCACTCAATCAATCCTATTTAGTTTATGTGCACCTGTCGTCCATGGGTATCTCTTTTGATAGATTCAATTTATGAGCCGTCTTTTGCAGACATTACATCAGGTGCACATGCTTGTGGGGAGGAAGGCCACAGACCATGTGATGAATCACAGAAAGGCAATTTATCAAGAGAGGCATTGAGTCATCTCTTGAAATTGGTGGAGTCAAGGGTGCATACAAGGTATGTCTGTGCAACATTGTGGAAACATGGAGGCTGATGAAGCTCAAAATTTAAAGTTGGACAGTTTAGGTGTGGTTTGACCAACTCAAGTTTCAAATGAGTTTTACAGGTTCAATTACTTTGGATTCATGATAGTTGATTTGAGTTCTCTGGTTAGGCTTGCAATAATAACTTTGAGATTACTATTTTTGAAAACCATTTAATTTAATTTTTATTTTTTTGCCCCGATGGGAGAGGTTTATTGAAATTAGTGTTGATAAGGTGGTGGATGGGGACAAATATTTGAAGTTTGATGGAATTTTTTGAATATTTATTTTTCTTTTCTTTTTGGCAGTAGGGAAAATTTAGCTTCAGCGTGAAGAAAATTTATAGTTTTTATTGTACAATTCAAGATGTTTAGATTTGTTTTGTTCAATCCAGAGGAGGAAAGAAAATGAACAAATGGATTTTATTTCATTCCCACAACTCACAATTATACTTCACATTGTCTATGCATCATATACTTAGATATTGATTACAAAGCAACTAAATTGATGGCTATATTTTTTAATTATGCAGGTGTGTAATTGGCTCTTCGCATTTATTATGTAAATGTTGGTAATTATGTCTTCTCTGCATGTATGTATGTTAGTAATTGTACAAGCGTGTTCAATTGTTTTTTAATCTGAATCAAATCTTTTCAGCTGAATGAGTCGGCTAGGATAGACTTGGATATGGCGAAGGTTCTATATACTTGAGTGATAAATTTTTGTGTTTAGAATGGAATTTTTGTGATATACTTGAGTGATAAATCTTTTTATGTCCATTTTTGTCGTTTCAGCTAAATTTTTGAGGTTCTATATACTTGAGTGATAAATTTTTGTTAAGGCACACAATTGAGATGAGTTGGTCATAATTTAATTGTTTATACCGCAGATGAGGAGTTCTAAGGAACACCCTGTTTACAATTTAATCTCTTGTTGGTCAACTGTATATATGGAATTTTCTCATGTTTTGTAGCGCATGTTTGACAGATTTCAAATCCATCATGTTCTTTTTAAGAGGTTTGAAGAGGTTTGACAGATTGATTGTATATACAGGTTTGAAGAGGTTCAAATAAGTCCATCATGTTTTTTTTAAGAGGTTTGACAGAATGAAACAAATTGAGTGTCTTATCATTCCTAAGATTAGTGTCATCTTTCCAGGTATCAATTGTCACTCATTCTTATTGCTATAGCCTATATGTTGATATTATAAACATGATTCTAAAATGTGTACTGAATTAAATTTCAAATTCACATGAAACTAACAAACTGAAAAGAAAAAGACATGATCTTGGTTTTGTTTTAGAGTTTTTAACTGATTTGAGTATATACAGATGGCAGGAATTTCTGTTGTGGGTCGAAATTATTATGGTGTGTTCCCGTTGAGAGGTAAATTACTTAATGTGAGGGAAGCAAGCCATAAACAGACCATGGAGAACGCTGAAATTCAGAGCATCAAGCAGATTCTTGGACTTCATCATGGAAAACAGTATGACAGTGTGAAGACTTTGAGATATGGTCATTTGATGATCATGACTGAGTATTATACCATGAACTTTTCTTTTTCTATTGCTTTTGCATCATTGATGAATTTGTGACCAAGTAATGTCTGCCATTCCTGTAATATTTTTTTCTGTCTGTCATACACCTCTCTTATGTATTGTACCTATGTATACTACCATGGGCATTTTTCTTTGGCATGGTGATTTACTTTTATTGATCTTATTATTCCTTTCATACCATTATGGGTTTTAAGATCTATGGGAAGTGCTTCAAAAAAGTACTCTTACTGTGTTCTGCAATGATTGTGGACGCCTCTAGCACATATATCATGCCATAGTATGTCCAACTACTGTTGGTAATCCTTATTGTTTTTAAAGATCCAAACTGCGCCAGGTGGTTGATTTGTTTGGGTAAGAACTGTTGCTTTATCTGGCTAGGTTGATTGTTGATGGCAACTCTTGAGACCAACAGTGTTCAATATAAAATTATAGCATAAACCATGTACTACAAACCCCTTAATCTAATTGATTTTTAATAGGGTTAGCATAATACAATTCCAACTTACTCAAGATCAAAGTCCCCCCGCCCCCCCGGAATTTATATCAAGAAATTTCCCTTTTCCTATGCTTTTGGTGTCATGGGCCCACATATTAACCGCTGTATTGAATCTGATCCCCATGAAGTTCAGTTAATTTGGTCTCTTAGAATAACTTCTTTCTAGTTCAAGTAAATTTGATAGGGTTGCACATTTTAGAAAATCCTGTTTAATTACTGGTTTTATTTCATTGTGGTCTTTAGGCACTTGTGCTGCACGTAAGTCTTCTGCTTGTTTTTTTGTTTTCCCTGGCTCTTAAACCTTAATATGTTTGCAGGGTTGTGAGCGAGAGGTTGCTGAGGCTGAGAAAGGTTCCTCTGTTGAGCATAAAAGCCAGTGTATCATGAGGTTATCATAGGGGCTCTTGTTCACTCAAAACGACCAGAAGATATGCAATGCGGCATAGCTATGCTTGAAGGTGAGAAACTAGATACGGAGTTTAGCATTATATTGTGTGTTTTGTGTTGTTGGGCATCTTTGGCCTTATAACCTAGTGGGGATTTTCCTGAATGCTGGTCATGAGCCTATGATGTGTACATGTGTGTGTGTGTGTGTGTGGATTTGAGGTTGAATTTTATGTGGATTTGAAATGAATGGGTTGGAGGTTGTTTTTTTATAAAAGTATAAGAAATTAGCTATTGAAAGTAGATTGATAATCAAGTGGGGGATTCAATAGAGGTATGAGACATATATTTTGTTAAGGGCCTTGTACAAGTGGAACAAGGAGTAATTATATTTTCAAAATCCAGAAATCCAAGAACCTATATGTCTTACATACAGGTAAACATTGACTTAAGGACTTTCATATGACAACATCTGACGTAAAGAATAGGTAAACACTGACTTAAAAGACTTCGACTGTCTTCTGTCTTCTCTTTCCTGTGTGTTGAACAGATATTAGTTCTTTTTCCAGTAGCTAGGAAATGCCTCCAAGGCTGGTTTAGGAGTGAATGAGCTAAGCTATCTTATTCAGTTTCTGATAGTTTTTGTGACATTTGGGCGGATGTTCATGATTATGCACATCCACTGATCATTCTCATCATCCATGGTTTTACTATTGATATTATCAGTTTGCTAGAAGGGTGTAACGTGAATTTGGATGATATGAAAGTTAACTACAATATAGAACCTATATGCCAACTGGAATGTGAATGTTCTTATTATTTGGTTGACCTTTGTTGAATTATTGAAATATATTAGTTTCATTTGTTACTTGATTGTATATTTGAATTGGTATTTTTTGTTTGCACATAAGTGGATTCAGGAGGGTATTGTTTAAATGATTAATTTGTTGATATTTTATTTGGTTGTTGTGAACAGGATGATTCAGTTTCCTTCTCGTTATGCCTATGATGCTGCTGTCAGGGCAATTAGTGTTAATTCTTGCTTATATAAACTGGAGAGGGTAATATCGATATAAATACATTTTCCACTACAAGGTTGTTCATCTTGTAGTCTGCAAAAGTTCCATGCTTTGGTAACCATGGTTTCATTGGTTTCAGGCTGATCGGTCCCAATGGGATTTTATTACACCCTATGGTGGAAAATCTGTAAGTAGAAGTTTTTATATTGACACTTTAACTTACTAGCTATTTTTATTGATGATTGTCAGATTGAATTACTTAGCAGTATAAATCACTTGCTTTCCTATTGCAGTTTAATAGGACTAAGCCACTGGATAAAGTATTTTGCGCATTATACATGGGCAAAGTTAAGCAAACTATATTTGAAAAATGGCATATTAATTGTGCTCAATGTGGTATTTGTTGAAACAAGGATTAGAATAAGCCATATTTGGTGTTCCTGTTAATATATATGGTCGTTGGTTTTGTGTCAGTTTATATGCCAAATTGTTTGTATTACAACCCTTCGCTTCTGAGTCCTGACCTGATGACATCCTTTTATATGCATGAATTATTACGAGAGGATCTTTTTCCATGAAAGCAAATATCGCTTCTGAGTCCACACCTGACTCCATGTCAACTTCCTCTCCCATCTCTTCTATGTTTTTGACAGCCTATCATTGTCTCACTTGGGCCTATTAGTGTCATGTTTTGGTCCTATAATCTATTACCAGTTACTTGGAGAAGGTGAGCCACCAGATTAGGTGTAAGATGTTATTAAGATGTTATCATTACGCCCTGGACAATTAGGCACCAACCATAATTGTGACAACTGAATTATATAAAGGTTCAATCCTTCATCTACTTTTCAGGTTGGGAGTCATCTAATTGAATTACTGTTGCAAACTGCCTATATACAGCCTCGGACTGATCAGTTAGCTGATGGTCCACCTGATATTCGACCTGCGTTTGTACACTCATTAAAAACTGTAGTGAAAGAAAAGTAAATATCCATTCTTCATTGTTTTATTATTATTATTTTTTAATCAGCAAAAAGACTTTATTGATGGAAAAGAAATTTACATCAATAAAGAGGAGCTTGGAGCTACACAAGCTCCAACCTCCTAGTTGGTGAGAAACCAACGAGCAAAACAAAAGAAAAAACCAGGAAAAAACAGACAGATCAGACAGCCTATCCAAGCACCAGGCTTACTACAGAAGCTTATCAAGCAAACCATGCACCAGGCTTGTAGAAACAAAGACAGCAGCAAAACAGATGAGACCCCAAACACACAGGCCAGAAGACAGACCAAACAGACCATTCCAAACAGCAAACAGAACTACATCCTCTCAGCAGCAATGCACCAGCAATAGACTGATCCGTAGTGACAAAAACTTCCATCAACCTCACTGAACCTTTCATGCCAGTTAAGGTTCATCTACACCAGCTGCTAGTGCAGGCCACTGAGCAAGGCAGACTAGCAGATCAACTTAACCCATACTGCATAAACCAGTAGTAGATAGCAGCTGCCAAGACTATGTGACCTCAAACACAACTAGTAGAAAACCAGAAGTAATAGCCAGCAGAGGTCCAAGCAGAATACAACACTAAGCAGCTCAAGCAACTCAAGGCAACTCAAGGTTCATCTACACCATTGAGGGCAAACTGTGATCCACAGAAATGAGGCAAAACACCCAACCCATACTGTAGAAAACCAGTAGTAGATAGCAGCTGCCAAGGCTATGTGACCTCAAACACAACTAGTATAAACCAGAAGTAGACAGCAGAGCAAACAGAGCAGCTAATACACCTGAATAACCCCATCACAGTAGAGCAGATAACCAGCAGAACAAGCCCAGATCTGCCAGATCTGATCTGCCAGACCAGACCAGTAGTACATCACAGGTCAGCCACCATTCCTGAGGCAGAATAAAACCTGTTGGAGATTTGAAACAATGTCGCTGACAGAGAATACCAAAGAGGGTGATGAGGCATTGACCCATAGTGCTATTCTCACCTTAATAAGATCACAAAGCACCTCTTGGTTAGGTTGAGCCCCATTAAAGACACATTCATTGTTTTATTGATAGACAAACTTCCTGCTAGTCTTCAACACTTCATATTGTGGTTTTTGTGTTTTTTATTCAACAGGAACATCGGCAGAAGATATGGTGTCATTGAATGTGACCCACTAGTTCGCAAGGGCCTCGAAAGAACTGTAAGTAAATCCATGAGTTTATTTTCTTCTTCTTTAAGATCTTCATTCTAAAGAAGCCTGATTGCTCATAAGCTACTTGTGTATGAGTTTGTGGGTTTCCATGTCATTTGCCAATTATTTCTATCCACTTATTTGGTACTACTCCATCATAACTTCCTGAGTAACCAAACCCGATCCATTTATTAGTACCACCTGTTCCCTGACTACCTGAAGTGACAATAATCTATATTAAGTACTTGAAAACTTAGGAAAAGAAGGCTCATATGCTATGTTGGCACTTTAAATTTGGGGTGTTGCGAACACGTTCGCTCTGCTATGATAGGACTTGAACCCACTCTCTTATGCTTGATAGGTTGTTTTGTTCACTTCACCAATCAATCAACAATCCCATAAGCTTTTAATAACTGTATAAGAAGCTGAGACCATTAGTTATGAAAGTTCGTTAAATATTCATTGCTTTTACGAAATTTAGCAACAGTTAGAAACAAAGTAAATGGAGAAATATAGCCAAAGAAATGTCATCTTTCATTTCATTGGAGCTAAGAAAAAATGTAAACTTTTTATCCATTCATGACCCCAAAAAAAAAATTTGTTTCCTGTTTTGTTGCCTATCTCTGGCTTCTCTGATGGATTTTTTCTTTCAGTTGGGAGCAACTGCTGTCAATTTGGTTGCTGGAGAAAAACCTACTGATGTTTACTCAGGAATAGCTGCTAGGTAAGTAGCTTTTTCACAATGCAAGAAGCTTATATGTTTTCGTTCAGGTTTTATAGATATTAACAGAGTTAAATCACCTCAGTTGACAATTGCATGTTAAAAAATGCCATATTTGCCACGCAGAGTTCTAGATATAATGAGGAAAGCTGCTCAGAAAGATCCTGAAGTATTTCCAGATGCACTGCGTGCTTAACTCTGTTAATCAATCAGGTTGGTACCACTACCACGTCTACTATGACTACTAATCATTATTAGTGAAGTCGATTACATTGACCTCCTTGAGGTTTCCAGCCATTTCCTTGTGTTTTTGAAATATGCCCTCTCTTACTTACATCTAACATAACATTATGTGTATACCTCCCCCCTGTTGACATACCATCAATGAGAATGATGGAAAAAGATAATGTCATCACTTTGTTAATTTGTAATGCCAATTTTACCGTTATTTAGTCAATGCAAGCAGACATTGTCAGTTATACCCACACCACTTGTCAAAGGAAAATATGATACTACTACCAAATTCATTTATGCCACATCCCATGAGAAAAAGAAAAAGAAATTTAATTTAATTGAGCATCTCTCTCTCTCTCTCTCTCGTTTGTACGGGAAGTACTCTCTAAACCAAAAGAACAAAGATCTCAGCATTGATTTCTTTGACTTTGTGAGTGGGAAGCACCACCCATTCCTTTCCCTCAACCACATAAGACAAATAGATGCCACATCCCAAACAGCTTGAACTCTTCTCTGGGAGCAATCCTTACTCCGAATGCCCAACATATTAGACACTGTCATTTACTTAGTATGCTATTTTTATTTACTTAAATAAAATCAGTAATATTCTTCACTGTGCTTTTCTCGCTGCACATTGACATCTTTCTTAATTATCCCAATAGTTAGTTATTTTCTATGAGTGACGTTGGACTGATAAGTGGCAATAATCTAGGTGGACAGGAAATTAGTGAAGCAAACTAATAAGTGGCCTTACATCACTACTGCTTTGATGGATGCGAAGCTTGGCACGGAAGGGCGCAAGGATCTTTTTGATTGGCTATCAAGGCAACTTAGTGGATTAAGCAATTTTCCTGATGCTGTAAATCTGAATTATGTATCCATTCAAATTGTTATGCTAGATGGATGTGACTTGTGAATGAAAACTTAGAATAGTTGTATTGTGTCGAATGTTAATGAATTATGTATTGTGTCGAATGATAATGATTCAGTTAATTTGAACGATACTTTAAAATTATAGGTTTGTTATGGATTGAATGAATTATTAGGAATTACAGGTGTATTGTTTTCCTGCTTTGGCGACTAATTTATTAGTCGCGACAAATAAATTATTTTTTTTGGCAAAAAATGACAATTGCCGACCAAGAGTTTTGGTCGCAAAAAATACATGTATTGCCGACCAAAAATTTTGTTGGTCGTGGAAACTTACTTTTGCCGACCAACAATTTTGGTCGCGAAAAGTAACAATTGGCGACCAAACTAATTTTGGTAGCAGAATGTTACAATTGGCGACCAAACATTTTGGTCGCGACATGTCACAATTGGCGACCAAACTTTTTGATCGCGAAATGTGTCAATTGGCGACTAAGAAATTTGGTCGGCAATAGGTGACTTTTCGCGACCAAAGTGTTTTAGCGACAAAATGAATTAGTCGCGGTAATTAAATATTTAACGACCAAAAATTTAGTCGGCAAATCCAACTTTTGCCGACCAACGAAAATTTTGGTCGCGAATTACTTTTTGCGACCCTCAATTGGCGACCAAACTAGCGACCAAAAAAATTGGTCGCGGATAACTTTTGCCGACCAAAAATTGACTTTTAGCGACTAATTTTTTTGTTGCTAAAAGTGTGAATTCTTGTAGTGTATATGCTTAGATTTGGAATGGAATACAAGGTTAGAAACCAGAGCAATAGCAGACACATTGCCACACTAGAGAAGAGGAACTGTAGAAAGGACAATGGAAAAATCTTGAAGCAACATACCAAGCCAAGCAAGCTCTGCTACTGTATGAGCTAAAGATCTATACTCTACTTCAGTAGAGGATCGAGAGATAGTGGCTTGCTTTTTAGATGACCAAGAAATAAGGTTGGATCCTAAGAATACACAATACCCTGAGGTAGACTTTATGTCAACAGAATCTCCAGCCCAATTGGAATCAAAATAAGCATGAAGATCAAATGAGCTAGGGGTATAGGTAAGACCATAAGAAATGGTACCCTTAATGAACCTGAGCAACCTCTTTACACCAGCATAGTGACCAACAGTGGGATTATGCATATGTTGACACAACTGATTCACAGCAAATGAGATATCAGGTCTGGTAATTGTCAAATGTTGTAAGGCTCTAACTATGCTTATATAGACAGATGGATTGGCAAAGGGCTCATTTGAATGTGTAGGCAGACCAGTCTTGACAGAAATAGGAGATGAGCAAGCTTTGCAATCTAGCATACCAGCTTTAAGAAGAATATCTTGAGCATACTTCTTTTGAGATAGAACAGTAATGGAACCAGAGGTATCAACTGAGATGCTAAGAAAATAAGAAATAGAAAAAAGCTCCTTTATAGAAAAAACTTGATGCATTAAGTAATAAGAGCTTGAATATGTGTATCATCATTACCAGTGATCAATATATCATCAACATAAACAAGTAAGGCAAGAAAGACAGAACCAGCCTTTTTAATAAACAGAGAAGAGTCACATTTACTGTTCTTGAATCCTTGAGACAGCAAAAAAGAGGAGAATGTGGAGTACCAAGATCTTGGGGCTTGTTTAAGACCATACAAGGCCTTATGGAGTTTGCAAACAATCTAAGAAGTAGAAGACAGATTAGGAGACTGATCTTCAAACCCTGGTGGTTGCAGCATGTAAACCTCCTCTTCTAAGATCCCATGAAGAAAAGCATTAGAAATATCTAATTGTTTTATAGGCCAATTGTGATGAAGAGCAAGACACAACAGAACACGAATTGTTGGTGATTTAGCAACTGGGCTAAAAGTTTCCTGAAAATCAACCCCCTCCTGTTGGAGATAACCTTTAGCAACTAATTTGGCTTTATGCCTAGCCACTGTCCCATCTGAACTGTGTTTGATTTTGAACACCCACTTACAACCTATGGCAGTCTTGCCTTGAGAAAGAGAGACCAAGAGGACTAGGTGTGTTGGTTTTGCAAAGCTTGGAACTCCTCACGCATAGCTTGTTTCCAAATAGGGGTAAGTAAGGCTTCCTTATGAGTAGGAGGCTCAATATCAGTATATGAAGAAGATATAGGTGTCTTAACAGTAGACAAGGCAGCTTTGGATCTAGTAACCATAGAATGGCAGTTAGAAAGAGAAGGAACATAAGAAATGGAATAAAAGGGAACAAGTATAGGTAATTGAATAGAAATAGAGTTAGTAGGAATAGAAGGCTGAGGAAGAGAAGCAAGAAAAGGTAAAGAAGACTGGGACGAAGATGAAGAAGACTGGGACTAAGATGAAGAAGGACTAAGAGTAGCAGCAGAAGAATTAGGAGTGCTGAAAGAAAAAGAATGATGTTTAATAGAAGAAGAAGATGGAGAAGGAGAGGCCCAGAAAAAGGACTGAAAGAAGGTAATTGAGAGGAAGAAGGAAAAGAAGAAGAAGACAAGTGAGCAAAAGGAAAAACTTGTTCATTGAACAACACATGTCTAGAAAGGTAAATAGTGCTAGTTTTGGGATCAAGGCACCTGTAACCTTTAGCAAAAGGATGATAGCCTAAAAAAACACACTCGATAGATTTAGGCTACAATTTGGTAGAAATGTAAGCTTTAAGCCAAAGGAAATATTGACAACCAAACACCTTAAGAATAGAAAAATCTGGGGGTGCTTTGAAAGAGAGTTTCAAAAGGAGTTTTGTATGCCAATTTGGAATAAGGCAGTCTATTTATAAGATAAGTGGCACAGACAATGGCATCAAACCAGTAATGGAAAGGGACCAAAGGAGTGATGAAGGAAAGCAATTACAACTTTAGTGAGGTGTCTGTGTTTCCTTTCAGCCACACCATTCTGAGATGGTGTATAGAGACATGAGTGTTGATGAACAATACCTTGAGACACAGTAAATTGCTTCATTTTATTATTAAAAAACTCTATGCCACCATCAGTTCTAAGAATCTGAAGAGATGTAGAAAATTGTTTTTCTGCATAAGCTCTTTGAATTCAAGAAACTTATCATATACTTCACTCTTGTAAGTTAATGGATACAACCATGTGAATCTACTAAAATCATCCACAAAGAGAACATAGTATTTGTAACTAGAAGTGGAAGAAAAATGGGCCCCAAACATCACTATGTATTAAAGTAAGAGGTTTATTAACAGTGGAATTAGACAATGAAAAAGGTAATTTGTGACTCTTGGCAACACAACAATCAATACAGTCATGAACCTAAACAGAAACAAGATTTTTAAGATGCAAATGAAGCCTAAGATGTTTGAATTTCAAACTACTAGGATGGCCTAACCTATTATGTCATATAGTACTAACAGCAGAAGAACTAGAATGCACTTGAGATGTGAAACTGGTGTGTGTTGCTGTAGAATGAGGAGTGAGAGTAGGTAAACTAGTGTGTGTGGCTGCAAAATGAGGAGTGAGAGCAAGTGAGGCAGCAGTGGAAAAGAAATAGTACAAGCCATGCAGATTAGAGTCTTTGTGAAGAATTCTCTTCGTGACCTTGTCCAGTATGTTGTATAAGAATAGAGTTACCATCTCCTATAGTAATCTAATCTGATTCTTGATAGGGCTGATAATAACTGAGTTGGCTAAGATCATTGGTCATATGATCTGTAGCTGCAGAATCCAAGAACCATGGACTTGGAGCAGATGATGAGGATGGAGACATAGAAGCATTGGAAGCAGTAACAAAGCTCTAGATAGTGACTGTGAACTGAAGTTACTTGTTTGTGAAGACTGTGACTGAAATGAAGAGTATTATGGATCCATACGATGCCAGCAGTCGAAGGCAAAATGACTAGAACCTCCACAAATTTGACAGAATTGATTAGAAACTCTTGATCACTTGGCCTCGAAATCTACCACCACCAGAACCTCTGTAAGATCCTCCATATCCTCTATATCCATATCCTCTGTAGAATCCTTGAGTACGACTACCTCTTCCTCTTTTAGAATAAGATCGACCACGAGTGTGATGAAAAGACTGAGCTTGTGAATTGTCAGATCCCTTAACTATAGAAAAAGGTACAGTTGATTCTGCAGATTGTTTATTTTTTGAATCTAAATGAAGAGCCTCAGAACATAGCAAGGAGGAGAGATTATCCATAGTAATAACCTCTAGTCGAGCACGAATTGTGGTGGAAAAAGCATCATACTCTAAAAGAAGACCATTCAGAGTAATGAGGACCAGATCCTCATCATCAATGATAACAGAGGCCAAAGCTAACTGACTAACTTTGACCTTGATTTTGGACAGATATTCTTCCATTGTATCTGATTTCTTAACAACACTATTCAGTTTATTTTTTAATTGATGAACATGTGAACGAAATAAAGTCGTAAATCGCTTTTGTAGAGATGCCCATATCTCTAAACAGTGATGAAATTGCAGAACAGATGCATAGATCGATGGTGTAAGAGTTGCAGTGATGCAACTTAACAGATATGCATCAATCATAGTCCATTGAAAAAATTTAGGATTAGGCACTGAACTCCCTGTTGAATCAATGATTGTAGATGAAGGACATGTGATTGAGCCATCAACATAACCAAGAAGATTGGTGGCTCGAAGAACATTGGAGAGCTGAGATTGCCAGATGATGAAATTTGTTCCATCAAGCTTGACTGTAACCAAGGATGACAGATTAGAGATCAGTAAAGTCAGATTCGAAGGAAGAGAAGAAGAGAGTGATGTTGTCATGGATCAGTTGCTCGATAGAGCTTTTATGGCTTTGATACCATAAAGAAGTTTTGTAATCAAATCTCTTTCATTCTCAATGAATCTAAAGTACATACATCACTTATACTTATATACAATATAATGACTCTAACAAGCTAACAACCACTACAACTAACTCCTAACTAATTGTACAAAATATCTTTTCAAAATATCTAAGCTGATAGCTAAGGTTGAAGCTGTGGGTAGGAGCTGTAGCTTGGAGCTACGATTCCTACCTGAGCTAGTTGAGCTAGAGCCAAAGCTAGCTGGTAATGTATCTTCAACAATTTTGTCCTAATATCAAATTACAGATTTATCATCTCTACTCTCTCAAATCCTAACCCTAACTCACCCTACTCCCATTCTGATTGGCAACCTTTGCTGCTATCCTTCAACTCTGAAAAATCTAGAAACCCTAGATGTTAATTTGTGATTATGTATCAATATAAAGCAGTAAAAAACAATCCCAATCAAACAATCAAGACAAAGAGACACAATGATTTTTACGTGGAAAAACCACAATTGGACACCTTCCAATTGTGATCAAAAAACCACGGGCAACTGCCACAAGAACAATCCACTAAGAAGATTTAAAGGAATTACACAGGTATCACTCTCAATTATCTAGCGAATCCACAACGCCTAATTGAACCAACCTCTATGTGCCTCTTCCAACCCCATCTTCACCACGGAATTGTCTTTCTGATGAGCCACTCCGGATTCCACCAAAGCTTCAGGCTCGAATTCTTCAGAATCCACAACTGAAGAACAACTCTCTCTTTTGTGTATAACAAACAAACCTTTGATGTACTCTCTTTAAACCATGAGTTGAATACTCAATAAAAACATCAAAGAAAATTTAAAAAAATATCTCCAGATATAACCCTTAAGAACCAAAAAGAAGATCTGGAGAGATTCAATGAATGAATCAATGAATAGCCTAGATTTGGGAGAAACCCAACTATTTATAAAAAACCAAAGCAATCCTAGTTGGGAAAGAAAACCAACTTCTTGTAGAAAACCAACTTCTTGCAGAACTCCAAAGTAATCCTGCTTTTGAAGGAAACCAACTTCTTAAAGAACTCTTGTTACAACCTTGGTTTTGATCCATGGAATTTGACAACAAAAGGTCCTAACAAACTCCTATCGCCATTGCCACTACCTATACTCACCAGCCGCCAATGCTCCATCACCCACGCCACTCTTGGACTATTCTCCACCACCTCTAAGCTTTGGTGATCCTTCTAAATCCATTTCCATCCACCACTACAACTTTCATCGCCATCTCCACCCACCTCGCTTTCTCTCCCTCTCTCTTGCAAGCAAGATCTCAATTGCGACCATAGAAGGTTAGTGATGGTAGTGACCTATTTCAAATGAAGAGAAATCGAACAGCATGGTGGAGAAGGGCTCTAGGGTAGTCGTGTGAGTAGTGGCAACAACCAATGGCTAAGATTGGTGGAATGAGAGATTTTGGGTGAAAAGAACTAGGTAGGGAGGGTTGTCTGTGGGGAGAGGGTCTAAAATAATTATTGGAGTGCTATTAGTAACACTCTTTAATGAGGTTTTTTTTTTTTTATTCTTTCAAAATTTGTTTTTTTACCATTGATTGTACTTTTATGCAATATATCTGTTGTATGAGGCCATCTTTTGTGCAGGGCCTCGCCACCTCCACCCACCAATCGACTGAACTTCGACCATCCTTCCATGGCCTCTAGTGACATCTAAGCCTCTAGCCAGCGTTTGGTGACTTCTGGTATCTTCTAGTCAGTAATTTTTAGTGATTTGTTGGCACTTCGGCCATCACCCCTGATTGCCACCACTAGCCACACTTCATTGCCAATCACCTTGGACCGTAGGGTGTGGCCATTGTCCAAGTTGGACTTTCACTACTTAAATATGGGAATTTGTGCATGCTCAAGCCTATAGCAAAACCCACCGTCGAGTCCTATAAAGAACATGTAAGCTCCATGCCCACAAATGGGCCTCTAAATCTATAAGCAATATCGAAGCTAGTTTCTAAAAAAGACGTTAAAAATGATACAATTTAACATTTTGACATCCATTAAAAATATTGCACTAATTAAACAAAAATTCCGTCAGCCTATTATAACAATCGAGTAATTAAAATATTACAATACTTAAGTTTTTGAAATCAAACAAAATAAAACTAAATCATCCGTGGTTCATTACTTTTTTGAATTTCTTCAACCAAGCAGTGGGCAATTGGCCATCTCTCTCTCAATTTTTTTTTTTTTTGCTAAAATAACCTATTTCATTCACCCCCAAAAAAATAAAATAAAGTAAAATAAAATTGGCCATCTCAATTTTTCCAGCGTGCCAGTGGACACTCACAAATCACAAACAACTTATATACTAAATAAATTACTGGAAATTTTATTTTCAGCTCTCTTTCATCATTAGTTTTTAATAGTTTAAGGACATAAGAAAAAAAAAAAAATAAAAAAAAATAGTTCAAGTCCTCTTAAGACTTACAACATCATTTTTGAACCAAAGTACTCCAGCACTAATAGTTTGTTATGGTATCTTTGGAATGATTTTAAAATTTTAAAATTCAATGACTTTTTATTTACATATCCATTTTTAATAAAATTTATATTTTTATAATTCTCTCATTAAGATTTATCAAATAAGATTCATAATGAATATGAAATTCAAAAAAATAAAAAATAAATAAAATTTCACTGATCCAAGTTAGAGAAATTTCACTAAAATTTGTAATTAATTTTAAGTTTCACTGACAAAATTGCTTATTTTTTCTCAGGGAAATTTTAGAATTGCTCAGAGAAATTTCTAAATTATTTATTTTCTCTCAGAGAAATTTCAGAAACTAGACAATTGAGAAGTCAGTGAAATTTCTTTGATTTTTAGTCAAAAAACTCAGTAAATTTTTTTTTTTTTTTTAAATTTCATATTCATCATGGATCTTATTTGATAGATATTGACAAGATGATTCCAAAAAAATAAATTTTACAAGGGTAAATTACATTTTGCACCCCTATACTTAGCACCAAAATTTCATTTTGGTCCCTACACATAAAATCGTGACAGTTAAGCTCCTGTACTTTTGGTTAAATCCCACTTTGGTCCCTATATATAAAATCGTGACAATCAACTCCTTGCAGTTCTAGTCAAATGTCAACTTGCCCCTTCTATTAATCCATTGTTTAAGTTTTTAACAAAAATGAGGATAATAGAGAAAAATTATTCTTATTTCCCACCAATATACACATTACTGTACGTGATAAACATGTGCGAGTTATATAATATATATGTGTGTGTGTGTGTGTGTGTGTGTGTGTGTGTGTGTGTGTTCATATGATAAAAATTAGGACAAAGAGGTAAGAAAATAAAGCTTTTGAAATAATAATAATAATAATAATAATAATAATAATAATAATAATAATAATAAAGCAACAGAGAAATCAAAGACTTTGTTACTGTGGAAAATAGTGTTTCATTATTTTAATTTTTGCAAAATTCTAGTTTATCTCTTTAATCGTTTACAATTTACGTTTTGTTTTAGTTTAATACAATCAAAATTTGATGTAAATTTGGAACGAAATGTGTATAGACAGGAAATTTGTGTGATGTTCTTCTTTTGCCCTCATTGTAGTCATATACTTATCATATTACTGACTTTTGTTAAAAACTTGTATGATGGAGTAACAAAAGGGGGACGTTGACACTTGACTAGAAGTGCAAGAAGTTGATTGTCACGATCTCATAAATGCATGGAGTTAACTGTCACGATTTCATGTATAAGGAACAAAGTGGGATTTGACAAAAAATGTAAAGGGTTGACTTTGACTGTCCCAATTTCATATGTAGAGACCAAAGTAAGATTTGGTGAAAAATGTAGGGGTGCAAAGTGTAATTTACTCATTTTACAAATATGGAGTTTCATATCAAAAGTTATTAAATTTTAAAGTTTTCAAACACATTCCAAAATAAACTTGTATACAGTGAAGAGAGAAAGCATTATAATTTCATGATACCAATCGTTAAAAGAGCATTCTTGACATTTATGTTAAAATTTATACTTATCTTTATGAAATTTCAAATCGTAGAGACTTTGACTACCAAACAAATTGTAATTGTCCTTAAATTCTTACCAAAATATGTGAAGAGATCCCTCTCTAATTTCTCCTAAACTATTTAGATATTTTCTAATGTATTAAGTAAATAAATAATAATAAAATAAAGGTCCAGTAGGACCAGACCGGACTACAATTTCAAATTCCAGACCCAACCTATTAATGTAACTTGCTTAGAATATTAGCCAAGCCCAGCGATTTCAGATTAAGATCCCATTTCCAAACCTTGAAAAAGTACAATTGAGCTAAGTGGCCCAATGCCCACCCGTCATAAAATGAAACACAATCTGAACACTAATTTAAATAGTATTTGGTTTACTCAAATATAATAGAAAGGAATAATCATTTCATCAAAATGTTCATTTTTACATTTGAATAATTAAAGAAATAATAAAAAATACGTTATAAATGAAATCAATATTATTCAGCATTATTCAATCTCATTCAAGTAAACTAAATAAGGATAAGGAAAATGTCTCGTAGCTCAAATTTTGTGGCTCAAATGGCCAAAACGACGTCGTTTTGGCCATTTGTATGTTGTTCTGTACTCAAAACGACGTCGTTTTGGCCATTTGAACCACTTTTGAGCCACAAAATTTGAGCTACGTAGCATTGTCGTAAAGATAATTCTCTCATTGACTTCACCTAGTAAGCGTGGACTGGATGTATGGACAAGAGGCCTACTTCACAAGTACTTCCTAACATGCATTTTTTGATCTTCACAACAAAGAAAAAGACTTAATGACATTTCTTAGCTGCTGCAAAATCATACCCAGTTCCCAATAACACACAAGTAAAGTAGTTAAGTTACATGCAATTAGAACCATATCAAAACCTCAAACCTCAACAACTTCTACGGAAGAATAGATAGACTTGCAAATTTCAAGGGATTATAAAGGTGGGGAAAAAAGTAGTAGCCAAATGAGTTTGTAGTATGCAAAATTACAACCACGTGCTGAACGCAAATAAGATGATCTGTCATCACAAAATGTCCAAGCAATGAACTCTACGAACCACCTCTCGTTCAACCTCTATCATACTGGAAAAATTCCTCATAGAAGATATCCACTGTCCTTCTCTAATCTTAAAGTCAGATGCTTCAAGAGAAGTACAAAATAGGTGTATAGCATATATGAGCCCTTTGTTATCAAGAAGCACATTCTTAATGTGATAAGGCTTGAAAGAGAGACACCAATATCACACAGATGCATTGCCAGCTTGCAGAAGTTCCTGTAAGCAAGTCACTGCACTGTCGTAGTTTAGGAAGCCCATATACCAAAATTCGTGGTTATCGACGGATATAACCTGGATGTATTTTTCAGCATGATTAGCTCTGCTTGATGAAGGATTAACTGCTTTAAGCTGATGTAATGGGATGACAACCTATTTCAGTTAAAGAAGTAAGCAGATATGGTGTCAGTACATACAGCAGTATATCAAAAAATTTAAGTTCATTTAATAAAGAAGAGACAATGAACAGACACTAACATCTATGAAAATATCTATGCAAACACATCAATTTATGGGGATAATAATGGAAATTTTCTGTTAAATTTCATAATGGTGGTGGAAAGAATAGCAAAGAAAACTATATTCGAAAGCATTAACTTGGAATCACATTACTATAATGACTAATAGAATGATGAACCAAAATGTCACTGGGACCTATCGTTAAGAAAATGAATTGGAATTCTCATTAGCAATTGACCGACCTGGCAACCCACAATCATATGCTTCAACCTGCACTGCATTGGGGGCCAGGTTACACTTGGGTTTAAGGTGGCAATTACTCATTGTGGTTGGGGTCAAACAGTAGAAAATTGTCTTGAGAATCGATATGCTTAGTTATAAGCATTTACATAACTACTTTCAATATGAAAAATTTTAATTTAAAGAGTAGGGCTCCATTTGTTTCTATGTAAACTGTTTTACATCGAAACATAATTTGTTTATGTAAAATGATTTTGCACAATATTTTTTTTTGTAATTTTTTTCAAAATTTCGGTGTTTGGTTAACCTTGAATATGTTTTTCATAGCAAAATGCTTTTGAAGCATACTGCTCTATATTTGCCAAAGAGAGAGAAAACTCTCCCAATGTCAAAAAACAAACCCAAAATCGAATGATGGTCTGCGCACAAACCATGGTTGGTACTCTTTAGAGAACTAAAAAATAAAGGGAACTACAAAAATCAAATTAGGCATGAAAGAACCAAACTCAAATCAATTGAGTATCAAAGAAAAAAATCAGATCTATGGAGAAATGCACCATGTTTGAACAATTGATCTGAAAATCAGTTTAAAGGATCTCATGATTTGTTGTTTGATACTTCGAACAGAATACGAGTGAAATAGACTACAACTGATCTGAAAATCAGTTTAGAGGATCTCATGATTCGTTGTTTGGCACTTCAAACAAAATATGAGTGAAATAGAGTACAAACCCTGGAGTAATAGAGTTCTATTGCTCTACCCTAGCACACACCATTGGAATCTGAAAATTGCCACAAGGTACTGATGTGCTGATGTCCTCCTTCATACAATGATGTCAGCATGACATAGCGTTAGTACCAGACGCTATGATCAGGCAAATACATCATCTGATTTGTCTTGCCCTCCGAATAATACATTAATATTTGTGAAATTTTTTTGAAGTCTAACAACGTGAGTTTCCATTTTCAGTATTTTGTCACTTCCCCCACACCCCAACAAAACACCCCCCCCCCCCCCCCCCCCCCCCCCCCCTCAATCTTCTTGTTGGGGCCTTCTTTTGTGTTTGCAATTGTTGGGTTCTATTACATGGGTGGTGCCGAAAATAGGTCTCCCATTATTTGTTGATTTTTTTTTTATTTTGGTTGTTGATTTTGAAGTGTCCCTATGCTTTTTTTTTCTTTCTTTTTTTTGCACTGTCGGCAATTAGGGCTCTTCGTCAATGTTCACAAAAGTTTGTATTTCCTTCTATCTGCTGTTGTTTGATGCTGCTTAGTTGTTTGTCCCATAGTTTATTTGTTGATGTTGTTTGATTCTGGTTGTTGATTTCGAAGTATCCCTACGCCTTTTTTTGCACTGTCAGCAATTAGGGCTCTTTGTCTAAGTTCAAGAAAGTTTTTATTTCCTTCCACTTGCTGTTGTTTGATGCTTCTTAGTCGTTTGTCCAAGCTAAATAGTTTTTCCTTTGTTTTTGTTCTACCTTTATTGTTTTCCTATGATTGAGGTAAATCCCCCCCTTACTCAAAGATGTTCATTTGCCTAAATTGATTAGCACAAAGAAATCAAATGGTTTGAATTACTTGGCTGGGCACATGTCGTTAAGGTTTTTTAACGTAGGAAAAAGAAACTAAAATTTATTACAGAGCTTCCTCCATAAAAACAACTTCTACTTGTGACGATTGGTTGAGTAAGGATTCAATTGTAATGGGATGGCTTTGGCATAGTTTGGAACCCTATATTGCGACTACCATTGAGTTTTGGGAGACTTCTAAGCATATTTGGGATTCTCTTGCTGAATCATTTTCACATCAAAGTAACGTTTCTCAAGTGTATAAGTTGTATGAGAAGATTTTTACCACTACACAGTCTGGACGACCATTGTCTATTATAGTAGTAAAACAGCGCCGATTAGTACACAATAATGCTCTAGAAAAATTATGAGATCAATTATTGCAGCATAGGACCTTTACTAATATTTTGGAACAACAGAAATGACATTAGGAGGAGTTTATGATTGCATATTTCTTTCTAGGTTTAAATTCAGACTTGTGAGGTTAAAAAGATCAAATTCTTGCTAGTGAGACTTTACTCACAGCTGCTAATGCCTGCTCTTGTTTATTGTGTTCCTCATTAGAACAGAGCTCCACTATGAGTGGCTTCTCTACCTCTTCAGTAGCCTTTTCTGCTTTAGTATCCCACGGTGATTTTTGTGGTGGATACGGCAATCATGGCTCTCATAGTCATTCTCGTGGAGATGGTTTTCATTGTAGTGGTTTTTGTAGAGGTAGTTCTCAAGGTGGTGGTTCAGGTGCACGTGATAATAGGAAGTGTGATCATTGTGGTTCCACTAGTCATACTGATCATAGTGTTGGCTAAAGTATGGGAAGCCAGATTATGTGCATCAGGTTATCAATGAAAAGGCAATAAAGAACAAGTACATTTCAAAAATGAATGTAATTGAAATAAGAATATTGAGATAGATGAGTGGTTTTACAAAGAAAAAGATTAGAAGTGGCATCAATTGAGCATAAAATTAAGGAAAATTATTTAAGATGGTATAGACATATGGTATAGACATACAAATTATACAACAGTTAATGCACCTATAAAAAGGTATAATTTGATCCACATAAAGAGTGGTAATATAAATATAGGAAGGCCAAACAGAACATGTGTGAAGTGATACTGGTTAACTTAAACATAACTTCGGATATGACTTCTGACAATATAAATGATGTTTGAAAATAATCAAAACCCTGAAACTTCATTGTGGAAATTGGAGGGTTGAGCAAAACAATGTATTAACTAGAGGAAATGATCCATGTAGCCATGCCACACAATTGAGATAAAGAATCAACAACATATTAGCTTAAATAAACTATAAAAAATAAATAAATAAATAAAAAATACAAGATTTGAATTGATTCAAAATGTCTTTATGCAAGTTCTCAAGTGGGTGAATGTTAAAATGGGCCAATTTTCAACATTTGTCACTTCTTCAACTTATTTTTCCTTAAGCTTCTTATCCCTGCATCACAAACTCGGATAGAACAATGGGTGACCCTTCATTCCCTTCCTGTGACACTTCCACATAGGCTGAAATTGGCAATCTTGTATTTTACATATAACTAGAACAAAAAGTTTTTAAGAGGAATCACTAAATTTAGGAGTCTTTAGCCTGTGTAAAGACAAAGCTTCTAATACCCACCAAATTCCTCCCCTGGTAAGATTTTCTTATTAAGCTCGCAAATATGTTAATTTTATGGATGGTAGCTGAGACTAAGCATATGAAGTGTGATCAGGATTAGGCAAAACACGCAACATGCTTGGAAAGAAATAAAAAAACGAAACAAATACCAGAATAGTCACTTTCTGATTCGTGGAGCACACCCTCAGAACAGCCCAGCCACGAATTACTACCAAGTTCGAGTTTCACTCTACAACAACGATACTAAATGTTTTCCCCAACGCGTAACAATGGAGAAACACTTGCACAACTTTGGTACACTGAGAGAATGGTATCAAGAACATTTCTATTATCAAGAAAACACCAATTAACTTGTCTTCAAATAACAAAAGTCTCAATATAAGTCGGAATTTGGTCAAAATAACATACACATGTCAAAACAGAACAAAATTGAAATGGATGCGAGGTTCAATCTTGTGCTGGAACATGTAAACTGGTGAATCATGAGCGTAGCCCAAGATTACATCTGTTAAGATTGTATTTTATTTAGCTTTATTTAGTTTGAGGGTAGTTTAGTCATTATTAATATATTAGGTTTCATTATTTGTTAGACTTCTTTGTAATATTTTCATTAATTTTGATATCACAATAATTTATTTATTTATTTTTTTCCTCCCAAAACTTTGTTAACATGGTATCAAAGAAAAATCCCTAGTCGTCAGAATCGCCTTTGTCGTCATCAGAACAATTGACTTTGTCAGGCCTCATCAAATCTCATTGGCTTCTTTCTCTATTTTGGTTAAACACTCTAGTTTGGTTAAACAACATAGAAACAGCAATCGCCATCTTCGAACTTTATCAGTCGTCGCATTCTCTCTCCATCTTCAAATCTCTCAGTATTCGCCATTTAGACCCACAACCACTTAAAATCGTTACACACCCACAATCGTTGTATTAGACCAATCTCTCTCTCTCTCTCTCTCTCTCTCTCTCTCTCTCTCATTGCTCTGCTCTGAATTTGTTCTCTCTGGTTATTGTATTTTCCGCAAATCACATCTTTTTTCATAAGTTTGTCAAAGTACTTTCTCTCTTCCATTGCTCTATTCTGAGTCTGTTCTCTCTGGTTATTGTTCTCTCTTCCATCACATCATATCCAAGAAAGGGTTTGAACCGACCAAGAATTATTGACCCAATCCACTTTCCTTTCACTGTGTTGCAACACTATTTTTTTTTTGTTTTGTTTCTTTTGTGTGCATCATTTCTGCTTGTTTGAGGTAGACTAGACCCACTTTGTTTAAGATATCTGTCTTGTGCATCATTATGCACCACTATTTGTTTGAGGTATCACTCAAGGCTAGTGGAACATGAGATTCTCTTCAAGCAATTAGTGTGAAGTTGGTAGGTGACAACTACACTTATTGTGCATATGTGATGAAAAAAAAAATTCACAGCAAAAAGGTATGGGATTATGTTTCCAGTGATGCTCCAATACCCAACTGAAAAAGGTTGACAATTTCAAAGACTTAATTTCTACTTGGCAAATTACTAATGTGAAGATTATCACTTGGATAAATAATTCTTTAGATCAGTTTATTGGTGTTCATTTTTCTACGTCCAGCACAATGAAGCAAATTTGGGATTATCTGTCTTGTTTATATGTTAAATAGTATATTTCCAAGAGATATCAGTTGAGAACATGAGAATCAAGCTATTTCCCAAGGGGATAGGACCATACAAGATTTGTATTCTGTTATGACTGATTTGTGGGATCAGTTGGCTTTTACGGAGCCTAAGCCACTGAGTATTAATGAAAAAGTGATACATTTGCAGGGGAGCAGAGATTGGTAGTTTCTGATGACTCTTAGAGTGACTCTGAGGGACTTTCTAGCACTATAGTTCACTAAAATTCACTTCCTTCAGTTGATTCAGTCGTGAATGAATCATTGGCAGAAGAAATCCATCTGAAGTTTTTTTTGGGTAAGTCTCCATCTAAGGGTTGCACGAGGAAAAGCGTTACTTCCTTTAACTAGTCAAACAGGTTTGGTAGTGCCTTCCTAGTCATTAGACTAGTACACAGGGCAAACAGCCCAACCCAATCACACACCTATGGATGAGTGAAACTCTTTTCATCAAAAAGGTCAGTGGAAGGCTCATCATCCTAAACTTTGGCTCATCAGAACTCTGGGCCATAGCAGTCTTGGAAGTAGAGTGGAGATAGGTACACTGGAGAATAGTAGTTTCAGAAGAAGGGTTGGGATAGACATGCTGCAACTGCCGCATCATCTGTGGAAGATTAGTCCCGATTAGTTCCCTCGTTGACTCTTATGAGCAGTTACATCCAATGCAGAAAATTATTTCTGTCAATCCGCTTAGGCTCTATTTAATTAGCAGGATTAATAGTGATTGGATTAACAATCCATAGGATTAATGTAGGATTGGTTATCTAGCTAGATTAGTGAGATAAATAGTTTCCTCTTGTCCACGTTTGTTTTGTATTATTAGGGGAGATTTAATCAAAACCCCCTCGTAATAAAACTTTAATGCATTAAGGACAAGCACAAAAACTTTTCCTTGAAAAGTCCAACGCATACCACTATTACCAAAATATTAAACTTTAAAATAATACATAACTTTTGATCTAAAAAAAAAAAAAATTATTACTATCGAAATTGATGTAAACAGTAACATGTTACTCTGGCAATATTGTCCACAATATATATATATATATATATTTCACTTTGTCCTTACTCAATTATACACCTCCTCCTTAGGGAGTTTATGAAGTAAAATAAATTAAGCTGTCATTTTCACTAAACAAGGGTCAATAGAGGGGTTTTGGCTAAATTTCTCTATTATTAGTTGTAGAACTAAAAAATTTGCCAATTTTGTTAGATGAAATGTTCATCTGAATCTAATTTGAAAAACAATAATTGCAACCAAACAATGGAATGCAAGTCCCATGGATTAGTAATCCCAATCTTACACTATAATCCGCCTAATCAAACATGCCCTTGGTGCCTTATCTATCTCTTCACCTACAAGTTTGTCTTCGTCAACTCTTTCAAGTACATCTAGTTCCACTTAGTATTTGGTTTTGATGCTACCCACTATATTCTACTTGTTCTCCGCCTTCCTCCGCTACTCTTATGGCTACCAATGGCGTCTCTATACCTTTGGCAAGTATTGGCTCAATTTTGAATGATTCTCCCTTTTTTATGTTTATTGTATTCCACAGTTGTCTTTGAATTTAATTTCAGTTAGTCAACATTATGATGTTGTCATCATGTTTACTTCTTTTCCTCTAATTGTATTGTGCAGGATCCTCTTTGCAAGAAGCTAATAGGGACAGGCTATAAGATGAGAAGGTTATATGTACTTGAGAACCTACATGTTCCGACTATGTCTCAATCTTTTGTTGATTTGTCTTCTTTTCATTTGAGCCCCAAGTCATCTGAGTTTTATTTATGGTATTCTCATCTTGGTCATATTTTTAGTTCTCGTTTCTATAGGTGTTTTAGATAGCTTAAGTAATCATAATATGTCATATAATGGATGAAAACTTACCAAGTTTACGACTCTGACTTTTAATAAAAGTTCCACTATTTTTTCTTCACCTTTTGATGTTATGCATTCTGATGATGTGTGGAGTCCTCCTCCCATTCCTTCTAAAGAAGGATCCTGGTATTGTGTTTCTTTTGATGATGACTATACTCGACACTATTTTATTTATATAATGAAAAAAAAAAAGAATTTTTATGTATTTGTTGATTTTCATGCCATGATACATTTATCAATTATTAAATGCTTTCGTTGCGACTTTGGTGGGGGGGAAAAAAGTCATTAATTTTCTCTATTTGTTGAAATCTAATGGTGCTTTTCTACAGTCTTCTTATGTAGAAACTCAATGGTGTGGCTGAGCGCAAGTAGAAACACATCATACATATTACATGCTACTTGCTGATTTTTGCATCTATTCTTAATTCTTTATTAGGTGCAGTTATTCTTTCTATTCCAAACCAAGCCAAGCCAAGCCAAGCCAAACCAAACCAAGCCTTAAGTCCCATCAAATGGGGTCGGCTACATGAATCCTTCTTCTCCATGCGGTCCTATCAAAGGTCATTTCGTTAATCAAATTAAGTAGATCCATATATTTATTTACAACGCTAGCCAACGTTAATCTAGGCCTACCCCGTCCCCTAACACTCTCATCTACCGTTACAGCATCGCATCTCTTCACTACTGCCTCTGTTGGTCTCCGTCGAATGTGACCAAACTATCTCAATCGATTCTCTCTCAACTTATCTTCTATCAGTGCTACTCCTACCCATTCTCAAATACACCCACTCCTAATTCTGTCTTGTTTAGTCTTGCCACACATCCACCTTAGCATCTTCATGTCAGCCACACTCATCTTATCTACATGTTGTTTCTTAGTTGCCCAATACTCCGTCCCATACAACATCGCTAGTCTAATAGCCATTCTATAGAACTTATCTTTTAGTCTAGTGGGTATTCGTTTATCGCACAGTACCCCAGACGCACTTCTCCACTTACACCATCCCGTTTTAAACCTATGGGCCACATCCGCATCAATCTCCCCCACTATTGTGATAATCGACCCTAAATAACGAAAATATTCACTCTTAGGCATTCTTACTATTGTTCTACTTACTAACCAAATACCGTCTAAGTTGACTTCTGGTATTTCTCCTTTTGAACGATTATGTGGCAAATCTCTTATTATTTCTCATTGTTGGTGTTTGATTGTACTTGCTTTGTTCTTACTACTAGAGTAGAATGTACCAAGTTGTCTACTCATTCTGCTATATGTGAGTTTATTAGTTATGTTGAGGTTCAAAAGGACTACATGTATTAAGATAATATCTTAAAATGTCTCCGTCTCCCGCCATATATTTTTTTCGATTATATCCCTTTCTTTTTTATCCGTTCAACTTCTAAATCTGATCTCATTTATCTTGACCCTCTTTTTTTGATGATTCATCTTGTGATTCGTATGTTTGTGACTTGTCATCTTTAGATATTCCTTCCTTGTCTCACTCTACTTCCTCTAGTATTCGTTTTGGTGCAACTACTCCCATTATTCACACTTATTTTCGCATGAAAACAAGTGACTTGGGGTTCTGCTCCAATGACCATAGTTCTGGTCTATTCATTTGCTCTACTTTTGTTAGACAAATTATTCTTTTGCTATATATAAATGACATGATGATGACTAGTAGGAATGATTCTGAAGATATTTCAATAACTGTAACATCAATTTGAAATGAAGGTATCTTCTCTCTAAGTCCAAATGTGTGTTTGACATTATTTAATGGGCTATGTTGACAGATACTTGGACATTCGACACTCCTCTTGAGCTCCATGTGCATTACTCATCTACTAATGGTGTTCCTTTGTTGGATCCTACTTTATATATGGTTCTTGTTACCCTACACAATATTGCCTATATGGTACATGTTGTGAGCCAGTTTGTATTGACATGCTATGTGTTTTTGTGCCATCTTCGGGCTCCTTACATCTAAGTTTGTTGTTTTCTTCCACTTTGTCTTTGGAACTTCTTGCCTTCTTTGATGCTAACTGGGCAAGAGATGCCACAAATTGTAAATCTAATACTAGTTTTTGTGTTTAGCTCTCTTATTTTTGAGAAAGTAAAAAGCAGACTATAGTTGTTCACCGGGGCTGAATATCATGTTATAGCTAATATTGTGGCAGTAATTGTTTGGTTCCACTAGCTACTTGTTGATCTTGGAGTTTCCTCTTTTTTTTCTACTCCTATACATTGTGATAATGAGAGTGCCATTCAATTTGCTCACGACTCCATCTTCCATGAGCGCACCATACATATTGAGATAATTGCCATTTTGTGTGTCAACACCTTGAGCATGGGACTTTGTTTTGGCCTTTTTCCTTCCCAACTATGCAGTTGGCTGGTTTCTTTTCTTCACGAAGTCGCGTATCATGCTACGCTTCAGCTTTCTTCCTAACAAACTCTCGCTTATTCTTAGCTTGATGGTACTTAGTCATTATTGCTTTATTAGGATTTCAATATTTACTATTCTTGTAATATTTTCAATAACTTTAATAATACAACATTTTTTCTCCCGAAACTTCGTTAACAATATCATAGTAAAGAAACCATAAATTTATACTCTCCTATATAAAACTCAAACCCCATCAAAAATTTACAATTCTTCATCTCATCACCTTACACTCCTCATAATTCCAAACATAGACTCACCAATAAGCTTTTCATCACTTTACAACCCCACACTTTTGCTAACACACCCACCTCAACCATCACCTTCGATCATCGTAGCCATTGCTTCCGACCATAGCAACCACCACTTCCTAGCCCTCCCCCACCCCCCACAACAACCTTTCCACCCTAGAGACTACCAACCCATAGCCCCCCACCCCCTGCAGCCCTTCCCAAACCCAGTGATAGCAACCATCTCCACCCTAGTGACCACCACCACACAACCTTCCCTCCCTTAGCAACCATCACCGCATGTAAGGGTAGGGTCAAAGAAGAGGGATTGGGTCATTTGCAGAGCTAAGGGGAGTGGCTGTGGTGGTTCGTGGGGTGGAGAGGGGTTGTGGTGGTTCGAGAGGAAGAGAGATAGTGGCGAGTGGGGAATGGTGTGGCGTATATTTAGGGCTAAGAGTTTAATAGGCCAAAGGTCCATTTCTGAAACTCTTGGGACCTATTGGCCAAAGCTTAAATCTTTTTGGGCCAAAATGACACTATTTGTCCAAAAAGACACCTATATGTTCAAAGCTTATTTATCTGCCTATTTATTTAAATGTCATTTGTCTATTTAAATGCCCCACTATCTGTACATGTGTCACCTATATATGCAACTATTTGTTCAAAAGTCCAACTATCTGTTCAAATATCCTACTATATGTACATATGTCACTTATCTATGAAACTATCTGTTCAATATCCTCTATCTGTCCACCTCGCAGGCGGTGGCTTTCTAACGACTTTTCTGACAATGGAGACTTTTCAATGCGTGTTAGTCTCACCAAATAAGATTAATCCTTGGCCCTAATGCCTAACGCACCCCTCAACTTGGATTTACTGGCAATTTTTTCTAATAATAATAATAAAGAAACGTAGGGTGTAAGAAGTTAATTATGTGGTGTAAATACAAGCTCCACATCAATTACGCTATAGATGAACAATTTCTTTCTATTTTCTTACATGAATCCTGATTTGAAGTCTCAAATATGTGATAGGTATTTTATATGGCTATCCAAATCAAGTTGCATGTAAAGAATAAGGTACTGGTAGTTACAGCAAATATATTATATCACAATTAAACATCAATCTTATCCATTGAAATTATATATAGACTCTCCCCACTACCACCTTTTCATTTTCTATGTGCAACTTTCAGCATTAGGTAAGTTGTTCTGAATGCTAGAGAGGCTCATCCAGACATACCTTATAGTAGCTCCATTCGGTCCTGCCATCAGCTTTATAAGACAAAGGATTGTCACTGCAAAATGCAAGCTTTGCTGTTGATACATATAAAACTCCCATTACTGGACCAGCTGACGTGGAAAGGTAGCATGCATATGAATTTTGAAGTTGCTCCTCAGGAACTGTCTCAAATGTTTGTCTAAAAATCTTCTCATAACCACCTTCGGCAAGAACCTTTGTTCCTTGAGCAATTCTTCCTAAGGCAGCATCAGCAAAACTAGGGGCCGTTTTTACTAAATTTAACACAGAAAAAAAGGAAGAGATAACTTATCAGAAATAACTCCTTAGGAGCAAATAGTAACAGAAAACATCCACCAAAACAAATTGAAGAATCATCATGAGATCCCAATGTAATCATCAGACTAAAAAGAAAAATGCATAACAGAATAATCAAAACACAGCCAGAGAAGAAACATAAGAATTCTAGCAAAGTACACCCAGTTTAGTCTCCATCACAGCAGGAAACAACAGCACATTGACACATTCCTTCCAAATGGTTAAGTTCTGTAAATGTATCATACATCATGGAGGAATTAACAAGGTCTCAACCAAGGTTTCGAAAAGCGGTTGCGGTCGTTGTAACAATTGCGGTGGCGCAGTTGCGGTTGCGGGGTATAAAAGCCATAGCATAACGGTGGCGGTAACCAAAACCATGATTTTTTTTTATTTTTCGCACAATTTGAAGAAAACCTACCGATACGCATAATTTTTTTTCCACAATCACATTTATTAGGGTTTAAAATAGATTTTGATCAATTTTTGTTAATTTTTAAATATTATCCAATATATTTCATATTTTCAAATCACTACAAAATGAGTTTTTTACATTTTATTTCAATAGTTAATGACATTAAGAATAATTGATTTTAAATGTCTACAAATTATTTTTGACCAACAATTGAACTAATTGAATAAAAAATATTCACAATTATTAAATGAAATTATTATAAAAATAAAAATTATACCATAAACAAAAATTACTTTTGAGGCATTTTTTTAGACAACACTTTACAGGTAACTAAATAAAATTATTTACAATTAAGTATTAAATGAAATGATTATAAAAATAAAAATTATGCCATAAAGAAAAAATATTTTTGAGTTTTTCAAAGACATTTTTTAGACTACGCATTACAGTAACAAAATAAAAAAATTTATAATTAAATATTAAATAAAATGATTATAAAAATAAATACAACTGCTATTTATATATTTTTTATTTTACATACTAATGTAATGAAATAAAAATTTTAAAATATATATAAAGAAAATAAATTCATATAAGATTTTTTCTTTGAGATTGGATCACTTGAGTATTTGTTCTTTTTTTAAGCTTTTATTTATTCTTTTTTTTCTTTGAAAGGAAGTTATTCAGAATATTATAAAAGGGTATAATGGTGTGTAATGGACCGTTATGGCCGTTACTGTACCGCTACGGCCGTTACATAACACCGAAACGACTGTTACATATGTAAATTTTCATCACACCGCTATAGCGGCCGTAACGGGTGGCAGCAAGGTTTTAAAAAGCGGCCGCAACCGTTACGTAATGCTGTTACGTAACGGTTTTGGCGGTTACCGTCACCCGTTACGGCTGCTTTTGCAGTGTGATTGAGATTCACAGGTGTGTCGGCCGTAGCGACTGCCGTAGCGGTCGTAACGGTGCCGTAACGGCCTGTTACGCACCGTTACGTAACGGTTCCAAACTGTTTCTTTCCAAAAAACACACAAAAAAAAGCTGAAAATGTGGGAAGAGGGATACAGAGAAGAGGGAAGATAAAGAGAAAAAATGGAGGAACAAGAGATAGAGAGAGAGAAGAGGGAAGATGAATAACATGTTATTGATTTGTTGAAACTGTAAGACCTATGCTATTCTATTCAGCTGCTATCACTAAACCATTTTGTTTGTATGTGTCTATCCATATATTGTTTGAAAATAATAATAATAATAAGTGTGGTCATTATCTATTTGGTTTGGTTAAAATATATATATATATATATTTAGGCTCTTATTTATTCTCTTACTTTTGTCATTGTTTATCTTATATATAATAGTTAGTGATTGATTTTTTATATAATATAAAGTCATTAATTATTAAAATAAAATGTAAAAAACTCAGTTTATAGTGATTTAAAAATATGAAATATATTGGATCATACTTAAAAATTTACAAAAATTGATCAATATTTATTTTTAACCCAATAAATATGATCATGGAAAAAAAATATGCGTATTGGTAAGTTTTTTTTCAAATTGTGCGAAAAATGAAAAAATTCACGGTTCCGGTTACCGCAACCATTACACTACGGCTTTTACACCCCGCAACCGCAACCGCAACCGCGTCACTGCCACCGTTACGGCGACCGCAACCGCTTTTCAAAACCTTGGGTGGCGGTAACCACCATAACCTATGAAGCACCGAGACGTTCTCAGGCTCTGTGTACGAGTGTCAGACACGTGTCGGACACGGACACGCGTCGGACACGTGGTAGACACGTCACCACGTGTCCGACACTCTCTCTAACGTGTCTCATTTTTTTTGTTGAAATCTTCCAGTCGGACACGCCATGGACACGGCGGGACACTTTTCGGACACTCTGTGAGGTGGATCGAAGAACCCTAACTATTTTCCTTGATCGACAGAGAAAGAGAGAAAGGGATCGAGAGAGACAGAGAAAGAGAGAGATCGAGGGAGGAGAGACGACAGAGAAAGAGAGAAAGAGATCGAGGGAGAGAAGCTAACCTGTTCAGATCCAAGAAGCAGAAGCTGAGGTATTCTTCTTCTCCTTCTCTTCGTCTTCTCTGCTCCATCATCTCTGTTCTTCTCCTCTTCATTTTCTTCCTCTCCCCCCTTTCGTCTCACCCTTTTCTGATTCTCCTCTGCCTTTTTGACTTACTTTCTCTCTCCTCTATCTTTTCTCTTTTATATTTTTTTCTTCACTTTTGATAAACGTTTCTCTCCCCCTCTTTTTTTTTTCTTTTTTCTTTTTTTTTCTTTATCCTTATTTTTTTTTGTTAAACTTAAAATTCATAAAATAAATTATTTTTATTTAAAAAACTTATTTTTTATTAATTTTTTTTAAAAATATATTTATTAATTTTTTTTAAAAATATATTTATTAATTTTATTATTATTTTAATTGTATAAGAATTAATGATTTTATTTTTATTTTAGACATATAATAAATAAATAAAATTATATATATTAAATGTGTCCTCAGTGTGTCGTGTCCCCTATTTTTTGAAAAATTGCATTTTTGCGTGTCCGTGTCGTGTCCGTGTCGTGTCCATGTCGTGTCCCGTGTCCGTGTCCGTGTCCGTGTCCGTGCTACATAGACCATAACCGTTACAAAATGATTGCGGACGCTTTTTAAAACCTTGGTCTCAACTGTCAAGGCATTGATTATAACAAATCTCCAAACGCCGCAATTCAGTGTGGATCCAGATTGTACAAGTCCCAAAAAATTTTAAAAAACAAAAAAATCCAGCACAAAACCATTTTGCGAGAGAAAAATGGCATAAAAATCTACGCAGTTCAAAACATTTGATAGTTTCAATAGTTCAGAAGATTACATGTACATTAATGATTTTGGCAAATCAACGAAGTGTTGTCCTGGCAAGTATATGTAAAGCATAACTAAATCTTAGATGACCTGACACAAATTTATAGCTAGCAGCTATGTTATATGGACTCCGGACAAATATGGGGTGTGGGTGTATGTCCAAACATCAAATCTCTCTAAACGAAAATCTTAGTATATAAGGATATGTATCCAAAACTTGGGTATGGTATGGGTACGTGGACAAGTCTTGAACCTTAAAAAATATAGTATATTGTATAACATTCCAACAAAAGATACTACTGTTTAAGAATGTACTTCAAAATTAAATGGTTTTTGAGGAAAAAAAAGCCCCATCCATGTGAGAGGCTAGAAAATTGACTTCACTATCAAATAAAAACTTCTTCTTCAACTATCATAAAAAATAGAGGATCCAAGTATCTAATTTGGATAAGGGAGTTGAACATGTCTCTCATACCTTTACCCTTGTCCAACTAAAATAAAACTGAAGCAATCAAGTTAACTACATAACTATGCATAATATTCTCATTTTGTACATAAAATGCTCTATGTTTGTGTGTGAACACCATTTTACGCTACAAAAATAAAAGAGGCATTTAACATGAATCCTAGCTGTGTCCTGGTGACCTTGACCATGAAAATTAGACAAATTTGACACTTTGACACATACTTGCACCCAAGTCGATGTAACAGACCACAGTGCATTCTTGTAGATCACCCAAACTATGGATAACAACCTCAATTTGTAGACCAGTCTATGGAATAAAATATGAAGAAAATTTCTAATTAATCATAAACAATTTTCAAAGTGCCTTCCCAAAATCGCAAATATAAATCCAAATTATGCATAGACTCTCTACTACTGCTTCCTATGACTAAAATGTGTAGTTCTCCTCGTCCTTGATTCCTACTTATAGTTAAAATGGAAAACACTCAATTCAGCAAAGCCTTGATTTCAGAGAGCATGGGGGTTAACTAATTCGTTTGAAAACTAGGCTGATTTAATTCTCTTACTAGTTTTAACTAAATTAATACCATTAGCACTTAGAAAGAATGTTGGATGTGTTTTCAACTCTTTTTTTTTGCCGGCTTCTTTCAGGACATTAGCACCCATAGTATCTTACTAGAACTTATCCCTGAACCACAATCAGTTCACATGGATCACTAAAATTAAATTTATTTTTTGCTCAATTCAGCAAGCAAAAACTTAAATTCCCATAAATAATTAATCAGAAAACTCCAACTAGAAATCATACTATGCAACAATGAGGAAGCATATACCAATGCTCTAATACACACTAAGTGGGTGTTTGGGAAGTTGCTATTTTAGTAGGCTATTTTAGTTTTTGACTATTTTAGTAAGCTGAAATTTTTGTGTTTGGGAACATGATTGAGTTTTTTTATAGTTGGATGTGATGTTTGTGAGAGAAAAAGTGAAATGATAATGAGTTTGATGTGACATTTTGTCTTATTAATTATTTTTGTCTTTTTGTGAATTTTAGCCTAAACCAGACTAAAATTTTTCTTGCCAAACACCCCCTAAATATGACCAGGGTTGTGACAATGTCTCTGAGTAATCCTAAACCTCTTTCTTTTATGTTTTCATTTTATTTCCTATTCTCTTTAGAAAAAAGATTGAGAGCTCTAATAGCTCTAATTAGTGTGTGCATCCCATGTGACGTGATGTTTTGGCCTTGGTTTTTTTTTTTTCCACATCATTAGTGCTCTTTTGGAGCTCCCAAATTAGAGTGATGTATCAATTATGTTCTCTTTATTTTGACAAGTGAGTAATACCCAAACCTCTAATTGACAATTCCATAATGTATTGCTGCAAGTTACCTCTAAAACAGCATAAGCAACAATGGAGTCATGACACTTCCAGATATATGAATTTCATCTCCAGCAATTGGAATCAACACAAAATGATATAAGTAACTAGACATCCGATATACAAAATCCATCTAGTTTCTGATATTTGCACCAAAATTCAATAGAAACCATCTTCAAGTACAACGGATTCACAAACAATAAAATAAATTAAAGGGACCAGAAAAAAATGGAAAGACTTACAGTGTTGCCAAGTGTTTCCGGCCAGATCCTCAGCCTTCTTTGTGGCTTCTCCAACCTTCTTTCCCCATCTCCCTAACACATCTCGAACCGTACTCACCGAATCTAGCACAAATTAAATAAATCAAGAAAAAAAAATCACAATTTCTCAACACCTTATTGCATTAACGATCCTCAACAGCCCACCAAGAAACGAAACAGAGAGATCCACAAAGAAAGGAGAAGAAGAGGTGTTTGAATCTCAATTCAATATTTGTGGAAACTAATCAAAAATTATTTCACAGTGAAATCTCTAATGCAAAGAAAATTGGATATAAGGTCTAAAAAAACTTAATTCAATATGAAAGTTTATAGGAAAATTGAACCTCAAATCCAATGCCCAGGATGAAATTCAAGCGATCATCGAGGGTAATTGTAGATCTCTGAGTGAGAATTCAGGCGTTATAAATACAAAAGACACAGAGAGAGAAAAAGAGAGAGAGTACTGACTCTTGAAGGAGGTTGAGTAGGAGAGCTCAGGAGAAGAGGCAGGGTAGGGATACGATCCGCCGCCGTGAGCCGCCGTGGGACCACCGGAAGGCATCGACGGAGGAGAAGGAGACTCCATCACCAATTCCTGACTCCAACGCACAGATTTCTTCGACCGAGTAGTGTTCAACGTTGCTTTACTATGATCATCATCCCCATTTTCATTACCATTTTTATTATCATTATTATCAATATTAATATTATTATAATTATTATTATTATTATGATCCGGCTGTTGCTGCGTATTGGCCTCTACTTTCCCGGCCTCCTCCTTCCCATTTTCTCGACCACCACCTGCAGCTGCGCCGCCCTCTCCATTCGGATCAGGTTTCGGGTCCCCAACCTGACCCGAGCTTTTACCCTCCTCCGTCTTCTTCGCCTCCGCTTTCTGGTCGCCGCTGGGCTGATCCATGATCTTCACCGCTACCCGGATCTCGACTTCGCTCAGGCGGAGCGTGGGGTGGCGCGTGGGGCTTGGGCTTCCACGTTTTTTTTTTAATTTATTTTTTTATTTTTGGATTTTTGGTTTTTACTGAGTGGTTGATGAATATTTTCTTTGTTTGGCTTTTGGTTTCGCTTTTGGAAATTATTACATCGCTAAAAAAGACACAAAGATCACGGCTGATGTTCCATGCGACTTTAGGGGCCCCGTTCGCAAGAATAATGGACGCCTTGTTTGACCGGTTTGTGGCTTCCCTCCTCCCACTAAAATTTGGATAAATTACACCAATTTCCTCTACAGTTCGCCAAAAATACAATAAAATTTATAAATTACAACTTCCTTCTATTAATTATAGATAAATGGAGGAAAAATTCTACCTGCATCATAATTTTATCTTTTTATACTTATTTTTTTTTTGTAAAATTTATTTATAAATCACATTTTAAGAAATAGTGAACTATTTAGTTCTAATGATTTTTTTTTATACTTATTTTTTTTTATAAAATTTATCTATAAATCACATTTTAAGAAATAGTGAACTATTTAGTTCTAATGATTTTTTTTTATAGACTAATTAGTCTGATTAATTTTGAAAAGTAGATTTAATATATTATTTAAAAATTTAATTTATGATTATACCTTTATTTTTATTATGTTACATTCTTTTCTTTTTTTTTTTTTCTATTCTAGAAAGGTAAGATACACAATCCATGAGAATCAAATTTGAGATGAATTTTTGAATGAGCGTCTTTTTTATTTGAAAAATATTTAAAATGAGTACAAAAACAACTTGAAATATTGAAATTTTCAAACATTTCAAAAGGATGTGCGATTCTTCAAACATTTCAAAATAAGAACAAAAACTTCTTAGTAAATTTTGTATAAATGTATAATTTTAAACTATAACACTCCAATGTAACATTCCAAAAAAAATCCGTAGTTTATTTTTATCAAACATAACACTCCAATATAAGAGCATCTACAATGGCAAGCTATTTGCGGTACCATTGCCAAAATTTGACAAGAGTTCTAAAAAATGTTGCTCCAATGGGCTACTATAACCACTGCCAAATTTGACAAATGTCATTTCATCTCTTAAATTTGGTAACAAGTTTGGCAATTGCCAAACTTGCCACATCATCCAAATAAACAGAATTTGGCTCCAAAATTTTGTAATGATTTGTTTTTTTGGTAGGATGAATTATATTTATTTATTTTTTAATTTTTCAATTTATTTTTCATTTTTTATATTTGTTTAGTCGGGTATAAAGAAAAAAAATAATAAATATATATATATATATATTTTACAAATAGTTAAAAAAATGTCACAAAAAATAATAAATAAATAAATAAATCACTAAAAAATTTATATCCAAACAATATCTACAAATTTGGAAAGAAGGTTGGTTGAGATTTGTCAAAATAGCATGTGTACCATTGGAGCACTATTCCTATAATTTGACAAATTACTACTATTCATTGCTAAATTATAGCAATAGCAATCAGTGTGTTTGGTCTGGGTATTTTGGATTAAGTTTTTTGAAAACTGAGTTTTTTGATTTTCGTATTTTTTTGTTTTTAGTGAATATTTTTTAAATTTTAAACATTTTTTTTTTTTTTACTTTTTTAGATGCACCTTACTTAAATGTATCTAAAAAATAAAAAAAATTGTGAAAAATATTTTAAAAAATTAAAAAATACATAAAAATACCCAAAAAAATGTACTGAATTCTTATATTTTTTTTTTGTATTCTTGGTATTTAGTGAATTTTTAAAAGTTGTTTTTACAATTTTTTTACTTTTTAGGTATATTTATGTTAGCTATGTCTAAAAAAAAAAAAAAAAAATTGCTTAAAATATTAAAAAAATTTCAGTAAAAACAAAAAAAAAAAAAATACTGAAAACAAGAAAATAAAATTTTCTAAAAAGTGTTTTTTGAAAAACCTAACCAAGCAAGCTGATGGTGTTATAGCAAATACCATTGGAGATGCTCTAACACTTTAAAAAACTCCTTAGTGTAATACTCTAATATAATACACACAAAAAAAAAAATTAGTGTATTTTTTCTAAATATAACATTCTAATATAACACTCTAAAAAAAATTCTTAGTGTATTTTTTTTCAAACTTAACACTCCAAAAATAGTGAGATTCTTCAAACCATTCTAAAAGGAGTACAAAAATTCCTTAGTAAGTTTTAGGCAAATTTATAATTTCAAATTGTAAATATTACGTTTGGAAAAGGTACACTAAGGAGTTTGTAGTGCTTTTATGTGTGTTACATTAGAGTATGTTACATTGGAGTATTACTGTAGACATCCTATTTTTGACCAACCTTAAGACTCAGACGTCATCGTTTGAGCGCTCGATGATTGCGCATGTCTGTGCTCGTTTCGAGTTTCCAGAGTTTTCGACTGAGTGTCTTACCTCCGAGCCTCTGAACTCTTTGTGTTTTGGCTTGGCTTGTAGACCATGCCTTGTTGCCCCTGCCTGGAGGGAGAGAGAGGTCTGTAGACCACTTTTTGTGGTCGTAGACTACTTTTCGTGCCCGTAGACTACTTTTCGGGGCTTTCGGCTGCGTGCCTTGTCCCGCGGACTTCTGCCTTGCTTCATTTTTGGTTTGGTTTTGAACCAAACCTTGTTTTCCTTGTTTGGAGGGTGGAATAAGGGGTGTAGACTAGTTTCTCTCCCTGAAGACCACTTTTCTTCCCTGCCAGCCAGTTTTCTGGTCGGCCAGCTGGTCTTGGCGGTCTGTGGACCACCAAAAGTGGTCGGTAGCCATGCCACCACCTTGTTTTCTTTTTGCAGACTACTCCTCCCCCATGCTGACCACTTTCTCTTCCTGAAGACCACTTTTTCTAGTCAGCCGACTAGTACAAGTAGCTGGCCGACCATTTCAACTGGTCGGCAGCTTTCCTACACTTTCTACAGATATTTTCCATGCCAGCTATGCCAGCTGTTAGGCACAGGAAGCATCCACACATATATGGAGGGATTATTTCAAGCTTTAAGCTTGTTGAACAAGCTTGAAGCATGGTTTTCTATAAAAGGGAGCCTCCTCCCTCTTGCTTTAGGTTTAGAATTTTTACATTAGAGCTATACATGCACTTCTATCTCTATATTGCTCATTTCTCTTCATATTTGTGCTTGAAAGTGCCATTTCTTCACACTTTTGCACACAAACACATAGTGAAACACCTTTGCTTTGGAGCTGAGGCACCTTGAAGCTGGTTTTGGAGTTTTTGGATTGCTATTGGTCCAAAAAAGTTGCTGGAGTTGCAATTTTGAAGTTGTTATTCAAGGGTGAGTTTCTAACCCCTTAAAGCTTTGTTTTTTATTAAGCCTTTGACCCCCTTTGCATGCTGATGTAGGCCTAACTTTAAACTGCAAAAAGTTCTGATTTTAAGTGCTTAACATGTTTGTTTGAGGCTTCTTTGGCATTGGGGTGGTCTACTCCCTTGCATGCCCTATTTGCTAGGCTTTTAAGCCATCACTTTGAGCCTTTGTGATCACCTTCTATTGGCCTTTTAGCCACTGAAATCCAGTGGATTTTCAGTAGTAGAAAGTGTGCTTTGAGGCCCTAAATAGGAGGGGGTTGTCCCCCCTCCTCTTCTCTTGCATGCTTGTGTTGATGTCTCATCAAAGTAACATGTTTGTTAAGCTTGTTTTGGCTCCATCTCAGCCTATTTTTGGCCTTATTTCAGTATGGCATACCTCTGGTTTGGCTTAGTTTAGGCCACCCTTGCATGCTTTATACACTTGTAGTGTAATCCTTGCAAACTAACCTTGTATGCTTAAGGTTTTAGCTCACCTTTCCAGCATGTTTTGGCTCCATCTTAGCATGTCTTGTACCTTATTTCAGCATGCCTTAGCTCTGTTTTGGGTTGGTTTGATCACTTGTTGCATGCTTCATCTATTCATAGTGCAATCCTCCTCGCTAGCCTAACATGCTTTATGCTTTAAGCCATTATTCTAGCATGTTTTTGGCCTCCACTCCAGCAAGCTTTTGTTCATGTTTTGCTATGCTTAAGCTCTGTTTCAAGTTGTTTTGTTCATGCATGCCTTGCTTTGTATAGCCATAGTGCAAACTTGCTCACTAGTTTTGAGTTTCCAAGTCACTAGCATGCATTGCTTGGGCTATTTGCATGATTTACCATCATTTGATATGTGATTTCAGTGCACGTAGTGTGGCCATACACTCACATGTGTCACTCTTTCAATGCTTTTGGAAGGTTGTGCTTTATGCCTTAAACATGAGCCAATATGTATGCCATCTTGCCTAAGCTTTTGGGCTACCATATCAGTGTGTTTTTGGTCTTATCTTGCCATGATACAACTTTGATTTTTGTTGGTGAAGTCATCTCATGCTTGGTTTTGGTAGGTGTAGTGTAATCCTACTCTTTGGCCTTGTATGCTCCATGCTTCATGCCTTTAATTCTAGCATGTGTTAGCTCTAGTCCATGCATGTTTTTGGCCTTGATTTGACATGCTCTAGGACTGTTTTGGGTTGTCTTGGCCATATGGTTCATGTATTGTATAGCTGTAGTGCAATTGGCCTTGCTAGCCTTGTGTTTTCATGCATCTAGCATGCTTCATTTGTGACATGTGCATGATTTGGCATCATTTAATACTTGATTTCAGAGCATATAGTGTTGTCACACTTCCATGTTTATCACCTCTTCATCATGTTTGAGAGTTGTGCTCTTATGCCTAATTGATGGGCCAATGCATGAGCATGGATTTTCTTGCTTTCAATACTAGCATTTCAGCACATTTTGGCCACTATTTTGGCATGACTTAGGTGTGTTCATATTCAGTTTAAGTCCACTGAGCATTGTATTGCGTGCCTCTTGTGAGATGTTCTTTCCTAGCCTTGATGCCTTAGGCTTCTAAACTTGTCATGCATGCATTGTTCATATGTTAGAACCTCGTGCATGCCATTCTAGCATTCATAGAAGAGCATGTTGTTTGCATGTTGTTGCATTACATTGTGTTTGCATTTTGTTGCATTGCATGTTGTTTGCATGTTGTTCCATTGCATTATGTTTGCATGCCATTAGCATTGATAGGTTGATCATGTTGCATTGCATTGTGTTTGGATAGGGTGTTAATCCAAACATGAGGAACGAGGGACGTTTCATACTTAGAGTGATGAAACGTGCTTCATTTCTCAGTCGCCGACCCTTTTGATCATGCATGATAGAGGTTAAGGCCCTTATATGTTATTTGTGCATTCATTAACATTGAATTATGTAAACTTGGCTTCTCGGCCATCATGCATTGCGATGCTCGATTGGTGGCCCGAGAGTCGAGAACTACACTCCCTTGAGCTTGAGAAATGATAGGGAGGGTGGTTGTGCACACATACCTTGCAAATACACTGTCGTGCCCCTTCTTGTTCTCTGTTGCAGCAAATTGGAGCTTGGCAGGATTTTCTGGTCGGTAGACCAGTAAAAGTGGCTGGCCAACCACTTTTTCTAGTTTGCAGCATGTTTAGGTGGTCTACAGGTGGTCTACAACACCATTAAGTGGTCGGCAGCCTTCCTGGAGGTCTCCATGATGGAGTAGAAGCTATCTGGAGGTTTGTATAGTGTTCTGAGATCAAATGCAAACAGAGGCAAGTTGGGGCATAGTGATGGATTTCCGAACGAGGCGACTGAGCATGCATGCACTTCTCGCCCCGAGGCTCCTCTAAACTATTTTACTTAGTTGCTTTGCTTAGCTAGTGAATGCTTTGGTTTTGTACTTAAGTAGTTAATGCACTTAGCTAATCAATTTGTGTTGTAATACCTAACTAATTAACTAGGATTAGTTAATTAGTTTCGTTTTGTAATAATCAGTTTAATTAGCTTAGATTAGCTAGTTAGCTTATTATTCGGACCCTCCGTCGAGAAGGCATAACTGTTGTAATAAGTGTGCGTGTGTGTGATGCATGTCTTCCAACCCCCATTTCTTTCTCCCTTTTACTTAACCGCTTTCGATGGTTAGTTTAGGGTCATTTTCAATTAGCATCCTTATGCTTCGCATGCGTGCATCATTCATCTATCTTGCATGCACCGGGCTCAGCGCATCATACAAACTGCATTGTATTTTAATACCAATTTGAATACATGTTATCTAGTTGCATTCACATGACATCTTAGAATAGCCGAGCCTATTTAGCTGCATTTTGCATGTGTTGCATTAGGCATCTTAACATAGCTAGGATCATGCATTGATTTCTAACTAGTTTTCTTTCTTTGGGTTGGAGTACACTGTGAGTGTTTATGCTTTAGCATCCTTGCATGCGTGTAAGTGATTGCCATGACAGCATGCCTGCCATGAGGCTATTTGCTTAGTTGCTATAACTGCATGAATGCCTATGGATGAAGGCTCGATTGCCTGAATTGGAACAACTTGATGATTGTGAGTTTTAAGCCCATTTGAAGTGGCAAAATCATGTTTTTCTAAGCCCACTTAAGAGTGGCAAATTCGCGTCTTAGCCTATTTGCGAGTAGCACTTTCAAACCACTTTCAAAAACAAACATGAGTTGTTTTGTTCCAATCCGCGTGATTGAGTCCATACTTGTATATTGTGCGCATCACATAGTAAGGTTAGATAATAAACTGGAATAAGAACGCATGTGTTTTCAAAAACAACATATCATGTTTAGTAGAGGCCGATCTTTTGATCGGGCGAGCGGGGGTGCTCATTTCAGGACCTTCCCCTCTCGTATCCAAGTTCTCGAGCTGAGGTAACTTTGATGACGGACACGTGGCCTTAGGCACAAGTCAGAGTTTCCTAAATTTCCCAAAAACAAAATATTTAGGTGGCGACTCTGAAATCTGGCAAAGCAGTCCATGTTTGGCACTTTTTGCTTCAAAATTGATTTTTCAAAACCAATTGTTGGATTTGGACTCTTTGGTGATTTATCAATTTTACATTGCACTTTGTGAGATTAGATTCAGAACCGTGACAGGAGTCTGAACTGTAGTAGCTAGAACTACAATTCGCGCCCTCGCGAGCGGAGCAGAGTTTCGGGCGGTCTACAATTATGTTTGGGATTACATTGATTGAAGTGTTACGTTTGGGATTACATTGATTGGAGTGTTACGCTTGAAAAAAATACATTAAGGAGTTTTGTTACGTCCCAAAATTTGGACAATTAAATAATAAATTAGGACTAAATCCAACTCAATAATCCATCATCTAAATCCTAAGGATGAAAAAAAATCTAAATGTTTTGTCTTAATTTGGTTTAAGTAAATTTCAATACTTTTTTAAAAAAAAAATGTACAAAGGATAAAAAAAATAATAATTTAACAAAACGCCAACCAACTATCCATCATAAATTCATAACTATCAAATACCTCCAACATTAAAGTAGCAACAAATACTCAAAAACAACTTAAATAATGTAAAGTTAAAAAAAAAAAAAAATAAACCCCCACAATGCTAAATTATCAAAATACTAAAGTCATAAAAAAATAAACTAATAAATAAACTAATATCAACTATAAACTCAAGAAAACAAAAGAAATTCGAGAGACATGTCCTATAATCATAGTTATTTCTCGTCACAATCGTAGTCCTAACTAATTTTGCAAAGAAAGCTCGGCTGCGCTCAAATAGAACGCACCCAAGATGCCAAAAGAAAAAACGGGTTAGTATACAAGTATATTGGTATGAGTATAAGATTTGACACTTACATGTCCACCAAACACAAATAAAAATACATTTAATTCTTGTTATGGGATAAGACAAGTAGTTACACCAGCACTGAGACGAAAGGGTAGTTTCCCGATATATGGTGGCATTTAGTTTCTTACCCGCACACAACTAAATATAAATTGAGTATAAAAAAAAATATGGTGGATCAGCCCTACATAAAAAGTTAGTAATACCTACCATTCTGCAAAAAAATAAAATTAGTTAATTTAATCATAAGTAAATTACTGAAGAAGTATAAAATTACACCGCTTCATGCTTAAATCATTCGAATTGACTAAAAATCAAATAGCAAAAGTTGTACAAAATCCAATTCCTAAAAGGTCACACGGAAGGATTTAGTAGAAACTGAACATGTTGAGAGAAAAACTTGATAGAATAACCTAGACCGAAATCGACCAAAAAACCTGAAATTGAAAACGAAAAGAAACTACCCTAAGATGATTTGTTTAGGAAAAGTTCAAAATACGAAAAGTGTTTAGAATAAAGTTTTAATTCAATTTGTGAAAAATTAATGAAAATGAGCTCGTTTCGTAGGTTAAAGCAGCATCTAAAATCTGCATTGCTAAAATGAATAAAAACTACTGTAACCAAGATGATCTGATTACAAGTTGATCTTTTTAGTAAAAAGTTAAAATCCAAAAGTTGTCTAAAATTACGTATATATGCCTCTGCCCAAATTTCGGAATTTATCGAGGTCATTTACTATTTTTTGAGATGTACAAATCAATACAATTCAAATTATAACAATAAGCTCATATTTAATTGTTTGTACCTTAACTCCACCACTTCACTCCTTTACTTCCGACCTACACATATATCACATGTGCCTCCCGTATACCTAACACCACTCCGAAGCCAAACTTGCACAATATCGTCCCAAGTTTGACCCACACTCTCAGACAGTTAACATATACGTACACGCGTAAATCAAAACACTCATCTACTCTTGAAAATGAGACAACAATATATATATATACACAATCCCTCATCTACTCATAAGAACAAATATAACAATGCCGAGCCTAAGGCATTCAAATAATCTCATAATCCTCACCTTTTTTTTGTTTATACACTTTTTTTCACTAACACTCAAATAAAACAACAATTCATAGGGTCATGATGGAGTATATGGAATTTATCTATGGATTCCTAGTTTATTTTAATTTCATATCTCCATGAATGTGAAAATAAATATATATAAAAACCTTAAACCTTGCATACACAACTAACCAAAATAATAGAAATCAATTCATCATCTACATGCAAGTACAATATCAAACCAACATCAAATAAATATACATAAATAAATAAATAAAAACAACAAAATAAACATAAATTAAGGAATGTGGGTTTTGCACTCACAATTTTTTTTTTTTTTTTTTTTTTTTTTTTGGTGAAGATCAAAGAAATATTTTGAGAATTAATGAAGCCACCAAAATAAAACCCTAACCCTTTTGTTTTTCTCTCTATCTCTCCTCTCTCTCTCTCCCCGTCTCTCTTTCTCAGAACTTCCCCTGCACACAAAGCCCTCTTTCTTTTCTTTTTTTTTCTTCTCTTTCTAATGACAGCACCCTTAACCTAATTTACTATTATATTATATTTTATTATATAAATACAACATATATAATATGCTATATAAGATCAATATATATAACACCTTTATATATATATATATAAATATTTAGATTAATTATATAATTAAATATCACATTAAATTAATTAAATATCATATTAAATTCTCATGTATCTGCGCAATTAATAAAGTAATAATAATAATAAATAATAACTTACAAAAATTAAGGTCGCTACAATATATATACCTCAAAAGAATCTTGTCCTTAGATTCAATAAGAGAGAGTACTAAGCAAAAAGCTCTAGATGCATACGCTGAACTTTCTCTTCCAATTTCCAAGTGATATCATTTTCATCCTCGCTCCGTTGCACTTTCACCAAGTTCACTTTCTTGTGCCACAACTGCTTTACATCCCAGTCTAGAATAGTAACCGGTTGCACTACATATGTTAGATCGTCACTAATCTCCAACTCTTCTAGTGATACTACTTAGGAAGGGTCTTGCACACACTTCCGCAATAAAGATACATGGAACATGTTGTGAATCATAGCTAAAACAAGTGATATGACTAATTCGTAAGCCACATTACCAATCCTCTCAGCGATCTCATATAGTCCCATAAATCTAGGTGCCAACTTTCCTTTTTTTCTGAACTGCATGATACCCTTTATTGGCGAGACCTTCAAAAACACAAAATCTCCAACATTCAACTCAACCCCCTTGTGTTTTCTATCAGGGTAACTCTTCTGACGACTCTTTGCAGTCTTAATACATTCCCGAATAATGTTCACCTTCTCTATGGTCTCTCTCACTAACTTTGGCCCTAACAACAGCACATCACTTGCCTTCATCCAACAAGCAGGTGATCGACATGGCCTCTCATACAAAGCCTCAAAAGGTGCCATCTCGATACTTGAGTGATAGCTACTATTATAAGCAAACTCCACCAATGACAAGTGTTCTTCCTAACTACTACCAAGATCGAGGACACAAGCTCTCAACATATTCTCCAAGATTTGATTTACCTACTCAATTTGCCTATCTGTCTGAGGATGATAAGCTGTACTTATGTCTAACGTAGCACCCAAAGCATGCTGAACACTCTCCCAAAACTCTACTACAAACAACGGATCACGATTTGAAACTATAGAAACTGGCGTGCCATGAAGTTGCACCACCTCCCGAATATGCATTCTAGCCAGTTTATTTGTAGTTTGGTGAACACTGATAGGAATAAAATAAGCAGACTTGGTGAGTCGATCCACTATCACCCAAATAGATTCATTGCCTCGCTTAGACCGCGACAATCTATCCATGAAGTCCATAGAGATTTACTCCCATTTCCAAGTAGGGATCTTGAGAGGCTGCAAAAGTCCAAACGGTCGTTGGTGTTCTGCTTTAACCTATTGAGACACATAACATCGAGAAACATATTCTCCTACGTCTTTCTTCATACATTCCCACCAAAACGTGCTCTTCAGGTCGTGATACATCTTGGTCCCACCAGGGTGAATGGTGTATCAGGGACCTATGGGCATTATCTGTAATCTCTTTCCTCAATTCCACAATGTTAGGTACACACAACCTGCTCCTAAATCGCAGTCCCCCCTCTGAGTCCACAGACCAATCAGTAGGACAATCATCGATCAAATCCACTATAAGATTATCGAGCTTGCTGACGAGGAACCCATCTAAATACTGCATCTGACGAACTTTACCCAGTAACGTTGACTGCATGGTCAAATTAGCAATGTATGCCCTATCGACACTCTCTATTGGTTGAACATCATGCATCGAAACTTACTCCAAGGACTTCTATTACTGAATCATCAAAGAAACTATAATCTCATGTTGTCAAATAAGTGCACATGCGACGATATTTCCTTTCTCCGGGTGGTAAAAGATCTCGAAATCATAACTGTTGATGAATTCAACCCACCTCTATTGCCTCATATTTAACTCTTTTTGAGAAAAAAAAATATATTTGAGGCTCTTGTGATATGTGTGTAACTCAAAGCGCTCCCCAAACAAGTAGTGTTGCCACACTTTTAAAGACAAAAACAATTGCTGCCAGCTCGAAGTCATGAGTAGGGTATCGTCTTTTATGAGGTTTTAACTGTCATGAGGCATAAGATACAACCTTTTGATGCTGCATCAACACACATCCCAAACCAGTTCCACTCGTATCAGTAAACACTATTAACTTTTTCCCATTGTACTGATATAGTTAACACCAGAGTTGTAGTCAAACACTACTTTAACTCCTGGAAAGCTTTCTTACAATCATCTGTCCATAAGAACTTCACATTCTTGCGGGTCAACTTGGTCATGGGTGCTGCAATAATGGAAAGCTTATCTATAAATCTCCTGTAATAACCGGCTAGTCCTAAAAAGCTCCTCACCTCTGAAGGGTTTGTGGGCTGTTTCCATTCTTTGACCATAACAACTTTCTCAAGATCTATCATTATCCCTATGATTGGACACAACATGTCCCAAAAACCGAACTTCTTTCTTCCAAAACTGACACTTACTAAACTTAGCATATAACTACTGCTCCCTCAAAGTCTGCAACATGATTTTTAAGTGTTCTATGTGCTCTTCCTCATTCTTAGAATACACTAAGATATCATCTATGAAGATAATCACAAACTTATCTGGAAATGGTTGAAAAATAATGTTCATCAACTCTATGAAATAGGCAGGAGCATTTGTCAAACCAAAAGGCATTACAAGAAATTCGTACAACCCATAACGAGTCCGAAAAGCAGTAAGCGGTATACTTTCCTCTGACACACCCATCTAATGGTAACCCGTTCTGAGATCAAACTGAGAGAACACGGTTGCCCCCTTCAACTAATCAAACAAGTCATCAATTCTAGGTAGCGGATATTAGTTCTTGATAGTCTCCTTGTGTAGCTCTCTGTAATCTATGCACATGCGGAGAGTGCCATCTTTCTTGGAGACAAAGTGTGATGGTCCCGACCTCCATATTATTATATTATATTGTTTCAATAAGTTTAATTGCATGATTGCGTGTTTAATTATGTGTTACATGCTTAATTTGTAGTTATTTGTTATTTCATGGAATATCTGTTCACTTATCGACTTAGAATCAGAAATTGAAAGCCCAAACAGCTTCGGAAACCAAAATTGACTAGCTCAATAGGCCAATTAGAATATTTAGAATTTTGGGGCAACTTTTGGAAAAATTTGATTCAGACCAAAATAATTAGAATAAACTGATTGAACTTAGTTAGAAATGAGCCTAATTAATTAACCTTAATTAACTTTGATTAGGCTAAGTTAATTACACTATATAAGCTTAGCACGTGTTTTGAACTCACTTATACAAACACATGGGCTGAGATTTTGAGAGAGGAGGAAGCTAAGCCCAACATTTAGAGAGAGGGAAAGGGGAATTTAAAGGAAATTATGGAAGATTTGAAGAATTGAGCTAGACAACACTTGAATTCACATCCTAGGTATGGGATTCCTCCTTAAATCTTGAAAATAAAACATGTAGGCCATGAATTCAAGAAGTTATGAGTCTATTTGCATGTAAGTGGAAAGGATTGACTTGATTATGGAAGAATTGAGTATAATTGCATACATGCATGCATAATCCTTCATCTTTGAGTTAATTTTTCTATGAATTCTTACATGCATAGGACTTTTACACATTTATTTGAAGAGTTCTTCATGTTCTTACACTTGTCATGCCATTTGATCAAGTCTTGAAAGGATTTGAAAAGAAATGAGGGCAATACATGTCATGCATGGTTCCAACTTCATGATTTAAGTTTGATTTTGAGAATTGGGTCCATGATTTTGAGCAATTGGTTTCAAATTGACTACATTTCTAAGTTCTAAAATGTTTTTCCATGTTTTTGTACCAAAAATACAAGTTTTAGACCTTTCTATATCAAATTTGAACTGCAAATACAGTTCTGCAAATTTCAAAATTCGACCTATTCGCTCGAGTGTAAAATCCGAGCTCCCAGAAGTTTTATAAAATTTTACAAACTACTTGAGTGACCAAAGTGGCTCTCGAGCGAGGACCTCTTTTACTCAGTCTTCCACTCGAGCAACCGTTGAGCGGAAATTTCATGCAACTAGTACTTTTGCAAAGTTTACAAACCGCTCGAGCGACTATCCTTATTATTGAATGTTCGCTCGAGCGAAGGATGATGTGCTCGAGTGGAGACCCTGTTTTCAGCAAAGTTTGACTAACTCTTTTAAGTGCATACTTGCATCCTCATGTTATTTCAAGTACTCTTAGGCACCAATTGAGCTCACATAAACATGGAATGAGTTAGAAGCACATGAAGAAAATTTAATTAAAGCAGCATGGTTATCGAACGGTACTTCAATTGCAATTTGGTTATGTGTTTTGTATAGGTGGACATTCGAGGCCTAGTGACAACGTAACCCACTGTGAGTAATAACTCTATGAAGATATGTTCGAATTATATTTATTTTTGAAAATGTTGTTATCAAAATTGATATATGAATGGTTGAATGGCTTATTGAAACGAATGGTTTATTGAAACATCAAGATGATTTATCAAACATATTGTTGTTCATCAAATGGTTTCTTAAAACTTTAGTTTCTTATGAATGAATGAAGTTTTGTTTTGAAATTGTACTCATGGAATCCTTTAGTGAGGCCCTTACCTAGGTGAACAATACCAATGCCCATTGTTTAATAGGCCCTTGCCTGGGGGATATAAAACCATGACCCATTGCTTAATAGGCCCTTACCTGGGGAAATAAATACCATGGCCCATTGGCCCTCGCCCGGGGGAAACAATACCGTGGTCCATTGGATAACTGAAATACAGAGATCTCTGCAGTTAGACCTTAATGGTCATATTGGATAAGATATATTGATTGACCCATTGCGGTCCCATTGATTGACCCTTGAGGTCTTATTGTTATTGATACATTGTTACTCTATTGGATGTTCCACCTAAATTGTCATTGAGTGTGTAATGCTATTGAGATAACATGGATTATTGAGAATTGTATTGAAATCGAAATTGTATTGAAAACCCTATCGAACAATGGTTTTGTTATTGCAAAGGATTGATATGATGGCTAATCTAATTGATATTTGTACTGGTGTGGAATTTCATTCGTATAACCTCTTTATTCTATTATTACTCATTGGGAATTAGCTCATTATTTATGTATATATATATATATATATGTAGGTGAGCAAGTTGAGCATCAAGGATAAAGATTGCCTCGGAGTCACCCCATGGTCAGCCTTTTGTGGAGCTCCCGAGATGGAGCCAACTTGGACTCGTGAGGAGCCAAGCAAAGTCTAAACCCCCTCTTTTTGTTATGAGCTCTTAGTTGATTTTTTGGTGTAGGGGTTTTTGTGTATGTAAGACTTGACAAGTTCAAAATTGTGGGTTGAATGTTTGTTTTTATTTAAAACGTTTGTGGTGTATGCACTTACTTATAGAATAGTTGTACAGTTTTGATTCGAAGTTTCTTTCATATACGTACGGCTTAATGGATAATTTTTTTTATGTTATGATATACTTTCGCTAAGCCTCGTACTTTATATTAAACAGATTTTGTTTGTAGAGGCCGTTGGTAGTCTATGATTACTGGCTGGTCATGACGCTAAACCTATAGGGGCGGGTTTGGGTCGTGACAGAGTGGTATCAGAGCACGAGTTATATTTCACTCACTTGTCCATTGAGCTATAGAGAGTCTAGAGGAGACTTTAGGATTGTATTCGTGTGAATTTAAATGCTAAAGTGAGACAATTTGTATGATTACATATTTGAATGTGTACATGTATACATATGGTGTTTGTTGTGTTTATCATAATACAAGTTTTATATAGAAAAATAGTGAGGACAATGAGTGATGAGCTAGAGGAGGCAACCTCCTCAAGACTGGATAGAATGGAACAGATGATGCAGGACATGGCTGAAGCCATAAGACAACAACAGTAGTGGCAACAACAACAACAATGACCGCCATCTCCACCTCCAATGCATGTACCACCTCCAGCTCTAGGTTGTTAGACAGGGGATTGTACTGTTGCTTTCACTAGAGAATTCAAAAAGATGAAACCATCGTTGTTTCATGGAGGAATTGAGCCACTGAAGGCCGAAGCTTGGGTCTTAGGGATTGAGAAGTTATTCGAAGTGTTCCCATGTACTGAAACTCAGAAAGCACAACTAGCTACATTTACATTAGAAGATGATACTAGGTGTTGGTGGATGTTGGTTCGAGATGAGAATAATGATATTACTTGGGCTCTCTTTCTAGAAATCTTTTACAAGAAATACTTCCCGCAATGTGTGCGAGACAGAAAAGTGTTTGAATTTATGGAACTCAAGTAGGGAAACAAATCAGTTGCTGAATATGAGGCTCAGTTTACAGAATTAGCCCACTTCACACCCTACATGGTAGATACAGACTACAAGAAAGCTAGACAATTTGAGGGAGGTTTGCATGACCCAATCCTAGACTGAGTCAATGTACTTAATTTACCAACATATGTGGATGTGCTTGATAGGGCACTAATAGCAGAGGGAAATGTGGCTAACCGTAAACAGAATTTCGAATGGAAGGGTAGGAGACAGAATTTCAATAAGGGGACACTATCAACAAATAAGAAGTTGAAGTCTGGGAATTCCAGTAATTCGGGGTCAACCCAAAGTGGCAACTCAGTACCTACTTGCACCGTTTGTGGAAAGAAGCACCAGGGTGTTTGCTATTGCACTACAGGGGCTTGCTACTAGTGTGGAAACATAGGGCATATGGCAAAATATTGTACACAGTCACGTTGGGGTAGTAACCGAGGTGCCACAAGCTCGATTGGATCAGTTCCCATAATAAGACCAGATGCAACACCGTCTACCATAAGAAATGAACAAAGGCAAGGAAGAGTTTTTGCATTAGTTCTGGGGAACACTCAAAATACTGAGGCAATAGTGTCAGGTACAATCTCCATTTGTGGTAAATGCTTATGCTTTAATTGATTCAGGGTCTATACATTCATTTGTTTCTATAGTTTTTGCTGAAACTTTGAATAGACCTATGGAAACATTGAGTTATATATTATGTGTTGCGTCACCTACGAGGGGATCCATGTTATGCTCAACTGTATATGCTGTATGTGAATTATTTCTTAGGAATGCTATTCTGTATACTGATTTAATACCGTTAGACATGAGACATTTTGATGTTGTTTTGGGTATGGATTGGCTAGCTAAATACCATGCGACCATAGATTGTGCTTTAAAACGAGTGATATTCCGACCTCCTAGACAAGATGAATTTTATTTCGAGAGAAAGGGGGTAGTTCCACCACCATACCTTATATCTGCTATGAAAGTCCAAAAACTAATGAGTAAAGGTTATCAAGGGTATTTGTGTAGTGTAATAGCTGAACTGCCCATGGACATTACTCTAGACAATACACTAGTGGTGAGAGATTTTCCCGATGTGTTACTGGATGAATTACCTGGACAACTTGTTGACAGAGAGATTGAATTTACAATTGATGTAATACTGGGTACATAACCAATTTCTAAAACTCCTTACCGTATGTCCACCATTGAAATGAAAGAGTTGAAAGCTCAGTTGTAGGAATTGCTAGATAAGGGATTTATTCGTCAAAGTACTTCACCGTAGGGAGCGCCGATTCTTTTTGTAAAGAAGAAAGATGGGACCCTTAGACTATGTATTGATTACCGAGAACTCAATAAGGTAACAGTGAAGAATAAATATCAATTGCCACATATTGATGATCTATTTGACCAGTTGCAGGGGGCCCAGGTATTTTCAAAAATTAACTTGAGATCAGGCTATCATTATTTGAAAGTTAAGGTTGAAGATATTGAAAAGACTGCTTTCCGAACCAGGTATATACATTATGATTTTTTAGTCATGCCTTTCGGAGTCACTAATGCACCCATATCATTCACGGATTTGATAAACAGGGTTTTCAAACCTTTCTTAGATGATTTTGTCATTGTTTTCATTGATGACATTTTGATTTATTCAAAAACTAAGGATGAGCATGAACAACATTTGAGAATGACTCTTCAAACACTTAGAGAAAAACAACTGTATGGGAAATTAAAGAAGTGTGAGTTTTGGCTTGATGAAATAACATTTTTGGGGCATGTTATTAACAAAAATGGTATCTTAGTTGACCTTCAGAAAATCAAAGTGATTGTTGATTGGCCTACTCCGACCAATGTAACAGAAGTTCATAGTTTTATAGGGTTGGCTAGTTATTATCAGAGGTTTGTTAAAGACTTCTCAAAGATTGCAGTGCCATTGACTCAATTTACTCGAAAGGGAGAACCATTTGAATGGACCGACCAAAGAGAATCTGCATTTTAAGAACTAAAGACAAGATTGACCACAGCTCCAATCCTCACTATATCCTCAGGTACGGAAGGATTTATGATTTATAATGATGCATCTTATAAAGGTTTGGGTTGTGTCTTAATGCAGAATGGTAGGGTGATTGCTTATGTCTCCCGACAACTGTGACCACATGAGAAAAACTATCCAATGCATGAACTAGAGCTTGTCGTAGTTGTGTTTGCACTGAAAATATATCGTCATTACCTGTATGGAACCAAATGTGAAGTGTACATCGATCATAAAAGCTTGAAGTACTTTTTCACCCAAAAAGAATTGAACATGCGACAAAGACGCTGGCTGAAATTGATCAAGGACTATGATTTACAGATTCACTATCTTCCGGGCAAAGCCAACACTATGGCAGATGCACTCAGTAGAAAGAATGTGGGGAATCTAGCTTGTTTGCTCACAGATCAGAAATAATTGCTGCTAGAGTTTGAACAACTTGAAATTGAAGTGATACCTTTTGAACAAGATAGCTTGATAGCTGTAATGTCTGCACAACCTGCAATTATTGAAGAAATCAAACAAAAGCAAATGAATGATGAGTTTTTGAAGAAGATTTGTGATGAATTTGACACCAAGCCTAAACTGGGGTTCACAATTGAGGATTCCGTGTTGAGGTTTCAAGTGAGATTATGTATTCCTACTGATGCCGACTTAAAAAGGAAAATTTTAGAGGAAGCTCACAAATCAATGTTTGCTATGCATCCAAGAAACACCAAAATGTACCAAGATTTGAAGCTAGTATATTGGTGGCCTAACATGAAAAGAGAAATTGCCGACTTTAATTCCAAGCACTTGCAATGTCAGTAGGTGAAAGCAGAGCATCAGAAACTGGCAAGCTTGCTTCAGTCTCTCCCTATCCCGGAATGGAAATGGGAGCATATTACCATAGACTTCGTTGTTGGCCTACCTCGAACACCTAGAGGTATGGATTCTATTTGGGTTATAGTTGATAGACTGACTAAGTTTGCTCATTTTCTTGCTGTAAAGACTTCTTTTACTGCATATAGACTTGCTACTATCTACATTGACGAGATTATTAGATTACATGGAGTTCCCATGTCTATCATATCATATAGGGATCCTAAATTTGTTTCTAGATTTTGGCATAGTCTACAGGATGCAATAGGGATATAATTAAGGTTTAGTACAACATTTCATCCACAGACTGATGGACAAACCGAGAGGACTATTCAAACCTTAGAAGACATGTTCGTATGTGTGTTCTGGACTTTCAGAGCAGCTGGGAAATGTATTTGCCATTGGTGGAGTTTGCTTATAACAATAGTTTTCACGCTAGCATTGGTATGGCACCATATGAGGCACTATATGGTAGAAAGTGTAGATCGCCAATTTGTTGGACAGAGGTTGGTGACAGGGTTATTTATGGTACTAAACTTGTGCAAGAAACAACCGAAAAAGATCAAAATCATTCAGTAAAGGCTTAAGACTGCACAGAGCCGATAGAAAAGTTATGTGAACCAGCGAAGAAAAGACTTAGAATATCAAGCGGGGGATCATATATTTATCAAAGTAATACCGATGAAAGGACAGATGAGATTTGGAAATAAGGGAAAACTGACTCCTCGCTATATTGGACCATTTCAGATTCTTGAAAGGTTGGGTCCTGTTGCTTATCGTATTGCCTTGCCACCGAAAACGGAACAAATGCATAATGTCTTCCATGTATCCATGCTTCGTGGGTATCTTAGAGATCCGTTCCATGTGATTGATCACCATCGGATTGCTTTAGACGAAAATATGATTTATGAAGAATGGCCCGTGCAAATCATTGATCAGCAAGTGAAGCAATTGAGAAATAAAACTATCCCTATGGTGAAGGTCGAATGGAAAGAACATTATGGGAAAGAGGCCACTTGGGAAAAAGAGGATGAGATGCGGCAACGATATTCACATTTGTTTCCGTTTGAAGGTAACTTAAGTTTGGAGGACCAAACTTTCTAAGGGGGGGAGATTGTGACGGCCCCGACCTCCATGTTATTATATTATATTGTTTCAATGAGTTTAATTGCATGATTGTGTGTTTAATTATGTGTTACATGTTTAATTTTGTAGTTATCTGTTATTTCATGGAATATATGTTCATTTATCGACTTAGAATTAGAAAGTGAAAGCCCAAATGACTTCGGAAGCCAAAATTGACTAGCCCAATAGGCCAATTAGAATATCTAGAATTTTGTGGCAACTTTTGGCAAAATTTGATTCGGACCAAAATAATTAGAATAGACTGATTGAACTTAGTTAGAAATGAGCCTAATTAATTAACCTTAACCAACTTTGATTAGGCTAAGTTAATTACACTCTATATAAGCTTTAGCACATGTTTTGTACTCACTTATACAAACACATGGGCTAAGATTTTGAGAGAGGAGGAAGCTAAGCTCAACATTTAGAAAGAGAGAAAGGGGAATTTGAAGGAAATTGTGGAAGAATTGAGCTAGACAAAACTTGAATTCACATCCTAGGTATGGAAATCCTCCTTAAATCTTGAAAATAAAACATGTAGGCCATGAATTCAAGAAGTTATGAGTCTATTTGCATGTAAGTAGAAAGGATTGACTTGATTATGGAATAATTGAGTATAATTGCATACATGCATGCATAATCCTTCATCTTTGAGTTAAATTTTCTATGAATTCTTACATGCATGGGACTTTTACACATTTATTTGAAGAGTTCTTCATGTTCTTACACTTGTCATGCCATTTGATCGAGTCTTGAAAGGATTTGAAAAGAAATGAGGGCAATACATGTCATGCATGGTTCCAACTTCATGATTTAAGTTTGATTTTGAGAATTGGGTCCATGATTTTGAGCAATTGATTTCAAATTGACTACATTTCTAAGTTCTAAAATGTTTTTCAATGTTTTTGTACAAAAAATACAAGTTTTGGACCTTTATATATCAAATTTGAACTGCAAACACAGTTCTGGAAATTCCAGAATTTGGCCTGTCCGCTCGAGCGAAGAAAGTATCGCTCGAGCGTAAAAATCAAGCTCCCAAAAGTTTTAGAAAATTTTACAGACCGCTCAAGCAACCAAAGTGGCGCTCGAGTGACCGTCGAGCAGAAATTTCATGTAACTAGTACTTTTGGAAAGTTTACAGACCGCTCGAGCTTCAGAAGTTACGCTCGAGTGACTGCCCTTATTATTGAATGTCCACTCAAGCGAAGGATGCTGTGCTCGAGCGGAGACCCTGTTTTTAGCAAAGTTTGACTAACTCTTTTAAGTGCATACTTGCATCCTCATGTTATTTCAAGTACTCTTAGGCACCAATTGAGCACACATAAACATGGAATGAGTTAGAAGCACATGAGAAAAATTTAATTAAAGCAGCATGGTTATCGAACGGTACTCCAATTGCATTTTGGTTATGTGTTTTGTATAGGTGGACATTTGAGGCCTAATGACAACATAACCCACTGTGAGTAATAACTCTATAAAGATATGTTCAAATTTATACTTATTTTTGAAAATGTTGTTGTTATCAAAATTGATATATGAATGATTGAATGGCTTATTGAAATGAATCACTACAACAAAATTGAATTTTTATGGCTTGCAATGCATGCCATAAAAACTCTTTCATGGCATGCACACAAATGCCGTTATATGACATGCCGTAGAAAGTTGAGCGTCATTTACGACATGCAGATAAAGTTGCAAAAATTAATAAATTAAGCATTAATGGCATACTTTGTATGTCGTATATAATTTTTTACGACATTTTTATCATGCCATAAATCATTATACTTTCTATGGCATAATTTTGCATGTCGTAGAAGGTTATTTTAAATATATTTATGGCATACTATGTATGCCGTATATAATCTTTCACGACATTTTCTTGCATGTCATAAATTATTACACTTTTCACGACATAATCTTGTATGCCGTAAAAAGTTATTTTTAGTATATTTATGGCATACTTTGTATGTCGTATATAATCTTTTACGGCATTTTTTTGCATGTCATAAATTATTACACTTTTCACGACATAATTTTGTATGCTGTAGAACGTTATTTTTAATATATATATATATATATATAGAGAGAGAGAGAGAGAGAGAGAGAGAGAGAGAAGAAAAGCAAATGCAAAGTTCAATATATGAACACATGATATCACTAAAATGCCCACTTTAGTACTTGAAAAGCAAATTACAAGATCAAATAGCAAATTATATGTACAAATAAAAGCAAAAGATTATACACAACACAAGCTAGTCAAATCTAATTCATTATTAGGAGCAGTAGAGAGAACTAAAGAATCAATTAACTTGGCCAAAGCATAAAGGCCCTACCCCAATACCAATTGTAGGGATTCGAAGAGCAAATGTTGCAGCAGCAACAACAGGTGCAAGCACACATTCCAGAACAATAGAAAAACACCCAGCTTCCTGCAAAGCCAGAGCAAACTCAACAACCTGCAGAAAAATAAATCCATCTTAAGAGGAAATCTCTTCTTCAAAGCTTGCAAACTTATGGTTTTTTTTTTGGAAAATATATAATAGTGGTAGGGTCATAACAGTTTTATACACTCTGCATCACTCAGCAAATTCAAAATTGAGAAATAAAAACAATTTATATGTCAGGAGTCAAGACTATTCACAATTTTATTTCTCTAAAGTTTAGCAATTGACACTAACAAAAACATATGTCAGGAGTCAGGACTATTCACATGTGTATATATATATCTTGTGCAACAAAAGAGTGAGAATGTATTATAAAAGCAGACAATTAAGACAAAACTTGTATGGCATGGGCATACCTTGAAGAATTTTCCACTAGCTAAAAGAATAAAACTTTCACAAGCAGAATTGTAAAAGAGGTTATGAGTGAGTTGCACTTTATAAGGTGCCAAACATTAGCCTACTTTCCACAAAATATCGCCTTATAGAATTACCCATCTCCCTACTTCCTTCTTGGAAGAGGAAATTGCTTATCACAACAAAATGGTTCTCCTTTGTAATTGTGAGGTTACCACTAAAGTATTGTACTTTCAATTGGAAATCCACATGAAAGATTTAGGAAAGTTATATACGTGGAATGCCGTGAAGCCATCAAACAAGAAAATTTTAGATAGAATGACACTAATTAATCAAATATACAAGGAAGAGGATCTCTAATTAAGTTGTATTCATATTGTTTACCTTTTCGTATATACGAACTACAATTTGCATCAAATTTGAAAGATACTGAGTCTTTATAGAATTAACGGCCACAAGCAAACCATATTATAATTCCAAATATGGCCACAATACCAAATGAACTAACAAAAAAATAGCAAAGACTAGACAGAAAAAAATATAGTCAGTTCATAAATCTACATAAAATAGTGAGGTTTGCTAAAAAGCTAGGAGGTATTAAATTGACAGAAAATAAAAAAAAAAAACTAAAACGGAAAGGCAAAAGGCAAAAGATGAAAAAAAAAAATAAAAGATGGAAAACAAAACCACCATCCATGTCAGGCATGATCGAGAGATGAAGTTGTGGAAGACAGCGAATTGAGAAAATTTAGAGAAGAGTAGTGTAGCTTATCCTTGGGGGAAAAACTTCTTAGCTGCTACCAAGAGAGGGGTTATGACAAATTGTTGGCAAGTATTCCCCCATATAAAATCTTGAAGCATTATGCTTTCTAACAAAAATTAAAGCTATACCCACAAAACATGAGATGTTATTTTGTATGCTCTACTCTGGTTCAAAGAAAAAGGATATAAAAGATGCAAAGAATATAGCAATCCTGGTTTTCCCCGTCATGTATTGTGTTCCAGACTTAAGTTCCATGGTTGTTTGTTGTTGTCTTATCTTGTTTCCACCCTTAAATTCTTTGTATTTGAGTTGCGGGATGTGTTGGCTAGATTTGGGACAGGTTAGTTGTGAGTTGAATCAAATGGTTGCTGTCCAGAACTTGGCATCTTCGCTCGAGCGAGGCTTTTTGCGCTTCTCGCTCGAGTGAGCCTTAGGTTTTTGCTTCTTCGCTCGAATGAAGGTTATTACGCTCGAGCGAGCTTTCTGGGATGTGTCTCTTCACTCGAGCAAGCACTCTTGCACTCGAGCGTGCGTTTGCGCCTAGTTTGGACCTGAAGGTTGGTATTCTTCGCTCAAGCAAGGCTTTTGTCGCTCGAGCGAGTGAGCTCTATGTTTTGTATTCCTTCGCTCGAGCGAGCACTCTTGCGCTCGAGCGTGCTTCTGCATTGCAGACCTGAAACTTTGCATTGTTCGCTCGAGCGACGCTTTTTGCGCTCGAGCAAGGTTCTTTTGTGTCTGGTCGCTCGAGCAACCACTCTTTCGCTCGAGCGAGCCTCGAATATATCAGATTGCAACAGCATGATTTTAATCACTTTTTCATTCCCTTTTTCACTCCAAACCCTAGATCTGACTCTCTCTCTCTACACACTTCTTCTCTCTACAAATACACCTTGTTTTAGGGGTTCTCTACCCTAGTCCCTTTGTATAAAAGGTAGAGCTTTGTGTGGGCTTCACTTTGATCCGAAAAATCTTGAGTTTGGAGCTCCTTGGATTTTTCTCTCTCTCTCTCTCTCTCTCTCTCTCTCTCCTTTGAGCTTCTCCATTTGAGGTAGGGATAATCTACTCCTTACTATGGGTTTTGACATAAATGTTGGTTATTTTGTGTAGATGGTAGTGTTTGGGAGTTTTGGGTAAAGTTAGGGTTTGATTTGAAATTATAAAAGAGGGGTTGTCATGTCTTTGGGCTCCTTTGTGTGTGAGAGGTCTTGAGATTGGATCCATTTGTGTATAATTAATGAAATTGAGTATTTGGGACTTGACGTTTGAAAAGGGAAAGTTTTGCCCTAGTTAGGAATTAAATAAATTATTTGGTATAATATGAAATTGTTTTGAAGATTATGAAATTGGAGGAAATTGTGATTAAATGGTGTAGTTGGGTTGATAAATCACTAATCCATGGAAAATGTAATAATTTATCTGTTTGATAGATTTATTTATCTGTTTAGAAATAACTGTTTTGGGCTATCGGTAGAGGATAGCCATGATTGTTGTAGAAACTGCATGATGATTAGGTGAATTGAAACTAATCAATTGGAATATGTCATTGAATATGACAGCTGAATATAAACATTGAATATGTGATTGAATTGGTCATTGTATATGATAACGTGTCTAAATACATTGTATATATATATATATATTGTTTGGGAGGAGATAGGGGATGTACTTCATTGTTTGGGAGGACATATGGGATGTACTCCATATGTAATACATTGTATATGTACTCCATATGTGATAATGTGCTTTAATACATTGTATATGTACTCTATATGTGATAATGTGCTTTAATACATTGTATATGTATCTTGTTTGGGAGGAGATAGGGGATGGACTCCATTGATAATTAAGTTGGCCGGAGTGTCCAGGGTGAAAGTCCCGAAATCTTACAAATGAAAGTGTATGAACGTTGTTTATGAATTGAAGTACTGATATTATGAGTTGTAATCTCTTTGTGAGTTGTTGATGAATTGAAGTATTGATATTATGAGTTGTAGTCTCATTTTGAATTGTTGATGAATTGAAGTATTGTATTTATGAGTTGTAGTCTCATTTAAATTACTTGGATAAATGAGCCATGTCAATAAAGTGAATTGGAAATAGAAATGAAACCGAGTTGAAAGATGAACATCAATGTTAGTGGGTTATAGAAATGGTATAAAGCGATGTACATTTGGTGAACATTTATCTGATGCTAATGGTTTAGTTATTTCTCATATTTGGTTTAGTATATTTCTACTGGGCTTTGGCTCACCCTATCTGGGACACCATTTTTCAGGTACAGGTGATATGCCACCTCCAAGGGCATAGCTTGGGAGGTTTTGGAGTTGAAGGCTTCATTTTGTTGTTTTTCTTATATGTGTACTTAAATGTAAATCTAAGCCGAGGGCTTTACTTGTAAAAGAGTTAGAACTCTTCTTTTGTGTAACCAAGTAATACTTGGAAAGATGTAAGCCACAGGGCATTCTACTATTTTTGTAAACATTTGGAACATATATGAAATACCCTTTTGTAATATTAACTCTGATGTATGTATGGAAATGTGATTATCTGTCATGAATATAGAACTATTTAATGATGGGATTATGTATTATTTTGAGGGCATTACAAAGAACCAGAAAAGAAAATATCATAGTGCATGTGCTATCCATGATAAAATTATTTATGTCAATTTTAGTTGCTATGTTAGAGGTTAAAACAACAAGGTTGAGATATAATGACCAACCAACTCTTTGGTAACTCAATGTACCAAACAAACATAGGAAAGAAAAAATAGGACGTAAACATATTTAGGGTGTTTAATTCCCCTTCCCTTTACTTCTTTTCAACCAAAAACATAGGCCATAGGAAATCTTTTAAGTAATTTCAAAATTCAAGCTTGATTCAAACATGACATGAGATGTTTCAGGGGGGGGGGGGTGTCCAGTAAGCATTATTTAAAATGCTAGAAGGAACGGTAAATACATTTTCTACTTGGTTCACCTTGAAAATGTTAAATGATGAATACTTTTCAATCCCTATGGAGGAAGTGCATCTGTTTCAGCATTCTTAGGACCCTTCTATTGATGATTTGTCCAATTTTTTTCATAAATTTAAATTTAGATGTTTACTGGAGTTGGTCTTGGTGAATCTACTTGAAATCATTTTGAATTTGTAATTTATTGGCTTCATGATTCTAAAGTTGGTTCTTGGGTAATATTTGACCCCTTGTTGAACTAATTTTTGGATTTTGTAGAGATTCTTGAATATTTTTTTTTATATATAGGTGTTTTTTTTAACAGTTTCAATGTAGAGGTGTTTTATTTCTAGTTATTCTAGCTTTGAATACTGGTGGCACCGCCTTGGTGCCTTCTAATAAATGTACTCTTTACTTGTCAAAAAGGAAAAAAAAAAAAAAAAATCCTCCTAGCAAAGAAAGAAGGCTACTAGACTATTATAAAATGAATAGAAAAGAAGAAGGAAAAAAAAAAAATTCATGAAACTCCTATTTTTGGTCCCGTTATAACTAGTTTTATGCACTTATTTTGGTTATTGCATTGGATTGCTGATTATTTCAACTTGGCAATTTGTATATTGATTCATCAAGCTCAAAATTAGTTGGAAGAGTGGAGTCTTCTTTTCCACGAAAGGTTTGCTATTATAATGATTGAATAGTTAATTCCTTATATTTTGATTTATGGAGTTTTCTATCTAGGTAGTCAATGAACCAGAGAAGGGAGCTCGAAAGCATCCTAGAGGTGACAATATTCAGGTACATGTTCATTAGTTATTGTGCAAGTATTGAAAAGCATGATGGCTTAGAAGAATGTGCAATTTATGCCTGTTTGGATGTGGCAATTTGCAGAACTCATTGTGAAAATCTAATATATAAAATAGCAATGGTTTAACTGTCTAAAAAAGCCACGAAAAAAGAATTTTATCACCTTCTTATTGGCCATACCATTCTCATGCTTTTAGTTAATAAGGCATAAGAAATGATCTAAAACATAGTACAGTACAAAGAATAAGAGTCTATTGAGCAAATTATGGCTTTGTGAAAACCCAATAAGCGTATTGAGCATTAGAGAGAGAAATGGACCTGATTCGAGGAGATTTTCAGTGTAATTGTTGCCCCATTCGTCCGATCGATGCTTTGTCTGTGTTTTTTTTAATAGGGGAAACCCATGAAGACATGAAGACAGAAATAAAATTGGCTTAAAATTCGTTCTTCCGAAGTCATTAACTAAGGGTTTAAAGCAGAAATAAAAACCTTTGACGTACTGTTCAATTTTTTAGCTTCAGTTGAGGTGTTTCTATTACCTTTCAGAGTAGACAAAGCATTCAAAAATGTTGAATTTTTGTCCTTATTATAGGAAAGATTAATTGAAGGAAGAAGGCTGGAATGGATATTCAACTGCCAAATTTGGATGCAAAAAGAAAATATTCATCATGTAATGGAGCTCGTTATCTAATTGCTATTGTCTAAAGAAATATGTAAATAACCATGAACTAAAACTTACATCCATGCAACAGAGAAAAACTTATCTTACAATGTGAAGGAAGATCGAGTCAAAACCCTACGACGGAGAGATTGAGGGAGGACCAGAGCAGATCAGCGATGAATTGTTAGTCATTGCGTTGTTGTTCGTCGACTTCTTCTTAATCAATGCCAATCCCAAAATTGAATCAATATCTCGATCAAAACAAGACAATCAATAGCTCAATCAATGCAAAGGCAATTTTGCAGAGCTGGGGCATGAACCTTTCAAATTCAAACTTTACGAAAAATTAAAATCAAATACAAATGTCAATCAGACCAAAAACGAAAATCAAATACAAAAGAAAATTAGATCAAAAATGAAAATCAGATTCAGATCTTAGATAGAGATGGCACACCTTCTGAGACACAACTCTTGAGAGAAGAAGCTCCCGAAAGAGAAGTCATCTGTGATAGCTTCATCATCCATCTTCAATGCAATGTGAGAGGCGGGGATAGCCATGGAATTTCAGAGAGCTCGGCGGGAAAGATTGAGAGCGAGAGCCAGGGCTTTTGTTTTCGACAAGGGAGATCGGGACTCTAACGTCCTTTTAACTAAATAAATAAAATATGAAGTATGGAAAATAAGAAACGATTATGAGTTAAAATGATAACAAGGGATTGTTTGGGAATTGTCAATTTTTGATTTTTTATAAATAAAATGTAAAATGTTTGTTGAGGTTAAAATGATGTGATAAAAAAATGATGTGTTCCAAACAAAATAATGTGTTAAAATAACACATGTCAAACAACACCTGAAAATACCCTATCATTTTGAATAAATGCTAAATTTTTTAATTTACATATAACTCAGTTTGGTTTTGAAATTCAAAAACTGTTAAGTTTTTTTTTTCTTATGTTTTAGTAAATGTTTTCATATTAAATTTTTTTTTTTTACTTTCTACATTTACTTAATATATTTCAATTTAAAAAGTAAAATATTTTTGACAAAATCTATTTTTTTTTGCTAAATACAAATATATATTTGTTCTTTTTCATATTTAATGAATTTTTTTTTTTTTTGCAAAAAAGTTTTTTTTTAAATTTTTATTTTCATATTTAGTGAATTTTGTTAGATTTTTTTTAAAAATATATATTTTTGAAGTATATTTAAAAAGTAAAAAAATAATTAAAATAAAAAATATCAATATAGATAAAAAAAATCGAAAAGCAATTAATTACGACATGCATTTCATGCATGCCGTAAACATAAAGCCGTAGAAGAATGTGATGAGCTCATAAATTACGACATGCATTTTTTGCACTTTTTGTATGCCGTAAAAATATACATTTTTTACGGCATACTTTTGCATGCCATAAAAAGATCAGATTGCATTTCTTTTTTGGTACAAGTTTTCACGACATTCATTAGCATGTCGTGTAAAGTTATTATATTTTACAACATGAAATGTATGTCATCTTAAATACAAATATTTTATGACATATTTTTGTAAGTCGTAAAAACATACATTTTTTACGACATACTTTTGCATGCCATAAATATATGAATTAACGACTTAAATAGTATGTATGCTATTATTGACAAAACATTAACGGCTTGCAAAAAACAATGTCGTAGAATGTACTAACTACGACATGCATTTAATGCATGTCGTAAACATGATGCCGTAAATAGTTAGTTTTCTTGTAGTGAATGGTTTATTGAAACGTCATGATGATTTATCAAACCTATTATTGTTCATCGAATGGTTTCTTGAAACTTTAGTTTCTTATGAATGAATGAAGTTCTGTTTTGAAAATGTACTCGTGGCATCCTTTAGTGAGGCCCTTGCCTGGGGGAAACAATACCAAGGCCCATTGTTTAATAGGCCCTCGCCTGGGGGATATAATACCATGACCCATTGCTTAATAGGCCCTTGCTTGGGGGAAATAAATACCATGGCCCATTGGATAATTGAAATATAGAGATCTCTGCAGTTAGATCTTAATGGTCACATTGGATAAGATATATTGATTGACCCATTGCAGTCCCATTGATTGACTCTTTAGGTTCCATTGTTATTGATACATTGTTATTCTATTGTATGTTCTACGTAAATTGTCATTGAGTGTGTAATGCTATTGAGATAACATGGATTATTGAGAATTGTATTGAAATTGAAATTGTATTGAAAACACTATCGAACAATGGTTTTGTTATTGCAAAGGATTTATATGATGGCTAATCTAATTGATATTTGTACTGGTGTGGAACTTCATTCATATAACCTCTTTATTATGTTATTACTCATTGGGCATTAGCTCACTATTTATGTGTATATATATGTAGGTGAGCAAGTTGAGCATCAATATAGAGATCCCCTCGGAGTCACCCCGTGGTCAGCCTTTTGTGGAGCTCCCAAGATGGAGCCAACTTGGACTCGTGAGGAGCTAAGCAAAGTCTAAACCTCCCCCCTCTCCCCCTTTTGTTATGAACTCTTAGTTGATTTTTGGTATAAGGGTTTTTGTGTATGTAAGACTGGACAAGTTCAAAATTGTGGGCTGAATGTTTGTTTTTATTTAATGCATTTGTGGTGTATGCACTTATAGAATAGTTGTACAGTTTTGATTCAAAGTTTCTTTCATATACGCACGGCTCAATGGATAATTTTTTTTATGTTATGATACACTTCTACTAAGCCCCGCACTTTATATTAAATAGATTTTGTTTATAGAGTCCGTAGGTAATCTATGATTACTGGCCGGTCATGACGGTAAACCTATAGGGGCAGGTTTGGGTCGTGACACAAAGATCGCGAGTGCTCCCCACGGGGAGTTACTTGAATGTATGAACCCTTTTTGAAGCATCTTTTCCAGCTGCTTCTTCATCTCCACAAGCTCTTTAGGCACCATTTTGTATGCTGCCTTAGAAATCGGTGTAGTTCCCGACACTAAGTCAATGCGAAATTCTACTACCCATCGACATGGGAGTCCAGGTATCTCTTGAAATACTCCTCAAACTCACGTACCACATCTACCTCACTAATATCTTGCTTAGGGGTTTCTACCAAGTACAGAAAACTCATTATCACCGACTCTCCTTCATCGCTATAAGTGTGGGTAAGCCGTGGCATACCAAGAATATCTATATTCACAGTCCTTCCAGAGATATACTTTTTGTTCGATAGTAGGTTACTGAATAAATATTTTTTGTACGGTAATGGGTTACTGGATATGTATTTTTTGTTTGACAATGTGATTCTGGGTTATTTGATTTTGTTCAGTTCTAATACACCAAACAAAAGTCGAACAATCCCCTTAAAAAAAAAGAAACGAAAACATAAAAAATAAAGAAAAAAAAAAAAACTCACCATTTCACTTTTTTGCTGGTCGTTCATGACATTTTTTTCATCTATTGCTTTCTTTTATGATCAAAATCCTATGATTCTTACTTTTTGAAAGTAGATGTATAGTAGAGAAAGAGCAATGAGAAAGAAATAAAAGGAGGCATTGAAGTGCAATGTGTGTAAAAAGATAATCAAATTTATTTAATTTTTATCTTTTATCCTTAAAGGTAATTTCACACATGGGTAAAATTAAAAATTATATACATATATATATATATCAAATGAAAGGTGTAAAGAGGTAAATGTGTTCTGTAAGTAGAATTTGTAAGAAAACATAGTATGAAGTTATATTTTGTCCTTATAATTTGGTTATGTTTTAGTTAATGCAATGGCCTTGTTGAATTTGTTTTTGAGAAAAAGAATTAAAAAATTTTCTTTCAAAAATTGGAAACTAATTTGATAAAAATAAATATTTTTAAATTTTTAAAAATTATTTTTAGTCCCCCAAAAGATAAGATTATGTAAAATTGACAAGTGTTTTTTTTTCTTTCACCAATTAATTTTTAATTTTGTAAAAAAAATTAAACTAAGTTTCAAAAAACCAAATCAATATTATTTTGTCTATTTTTCTGCTCAACTTTAACCTAAAGTAATTTTTATCATCTATTTTATCTTTTTTTGTACTTAACTATTACGTACACCATATCAATTTCAATCATCTCTTTACTAGCAATTGCGATGTTGTGAAGTATTATGTATTTATTGCATATTTAAAAGGGTTCTGTTTAAGTGTGCAACCCCCTTAAGGTTGCACACCATATGCACCATAAGTATTAACCCTTGGATTAAAAAGAAATGAGCAGAACCATTGAATTATTTAATTATGGAAAATGAAAACCTGGGCAACCGATTAACCCTTTTGACTTTCTCTCTTCTCTCAGCAACTCTCTTTTTCTTCTCTCGTTTTTCTTCTATTCTTCTTTGTTGCTCTCGCCATTTGTGTAATGTCACTGTGTAGCACTTGATTTCCAGGAACAACTACCAGCCTCTGTTGGGTTCCATTGTTGAATCTCTACACTACCCTCAATTTCCAGCGACAAGATAATAAGGCATTCTCTCCAACCAGATATCAGGTATGGAGCTCTGTCTGTCTGTCTGTCTCTCTCTTCTTCTCTCTATACATATATATTCATCCTCTTCACTTCAGTGATTCTCCCTAAACCCTAAACCCTCATCCTAACTTCAACTCCTCTATGATTTCCTAAACCCAAAACCCCTCCATCTGCAACAATAACGTCTATCCCTCTCTCAATCGATTTCTGGACTAATTAGTTTTTTGTTGGGAAGATATAAAATATAAGGTAAATTTTGGCCTCATTTCTAGACTAAGGAAATAAATGTTAGTAAAAGTTTTTCGTTGAAAAAAAAAAGGAAGGTAAAATTTGGACTAATTAGTTAAATTACAAAATTGATAAAATTTTGTGAATCTCTCATCATAATCTTAAATTAATCAAAATATGGGATAGAATACACAATTTTAATAGCATAGTTTTGATACTGTCTATTGCATGGTTTATTGAATTGTTCATCTTTTAAAAGATTAGATGAAATGAATCAAAGATCTTGAGCAACCAACTTCCAGTTAAGTGTTAGCTGTAAATTATGCTTCCTTATTATTTCTAGCTTCGATTCACATTTTCACTGTTAAGTGTTAAGAACTTAAACTTGTGAAGTCTTGTAAATCATGGGTTTGATAGTTTTGATTTTTTTTTTTTTTTTATGTCAATTGTTAGGAACATCCTTCTATCTATAGTCTAATTCAACAAATTTATTGAACAATTTTGGAGGAGCTTCCAACCATATTCAAACTAGAAGCCTTAACTACACTCAATCTTTCCATGGAGCAAACTAATTAAACAATGAATTAAATCCTGATATGGCATACAAAAATTTAGGAAACTAATTTGTCCCTATTCCAATTATTTCTTTTCCTTTGTAAGTATAATTTATCATTTTTTATTTTGTTACTCTCTCTCTCTCTCTCTCTCTATATATATATATAAAGTAGCTCTCGACATGTTTGTGTTTGTGTACATGTGCCTTTTGCTTCTTTTTCATTTGTTGAGAACTAATTATACAAGTTTATTTTCTTATTGAAGTAGACACATGTTTGTGCTTTATTTTGCTTGTCTTTGCCATGATCTCAACTTTTTCATAATGCAAAAATCATCCATATTGTGATACGTTTGGAAGAAATAATAGAGGAATCTAGAAGTGAAACCGAAAAACAAGAGCAGACATGTGCCCCTATGCTAAATGTATTAGGGAACTAATTTAATATTTTTAAAAAAAAACTTTAAGTTAACATGGGAATTGTCACGACCCAAACCCGCCCATATGGGTTTAGCATCGTAACTGGCCAGTAATCTTGGGATTACCGAAGGCCTCTGAGACAGATTAACATAATATTAGGGGCTAGCGGAAGTAAATAACAAATGCACAACATCCATTGAGCTGTGCAGACTTACATGAGACAGAAAAATTTTAAACCTTTATATACATATCTACACATCCTCCTTATGTCATCATACATATACAGATTAGACAAAAAGGGACTTAGCCCTATTTACAAAATAAACAAAGACTTGTTTAAACAAACAAGAAAAACAAAACCTGAACTTTAATCATGTAGTCATAACCACTTGGCATATTGGGAACCTCTACGGGAGGCACATAGGTTGGCTGAAAAAACAGATTCTAGGCAGACACCTCTAAGCCTGATCACGCGCCTGATCATCTAAATACATAAATAATACAATGAGCTGGAGTCCAATGAATAATAACAAGGTAAAGGGTTTTAATGAATGATGTCCATTACAGAGTTAGAAATCAGAGTTTATAGCACTGTTTGGGAAGTTGGGCTTTGGGTTTTTTTTTTTTTTTTTTTTTTTTTTTTTTTTTTTTTTTCACTAAAAGACAAATTGGTTACAAAAACCAAAAAAAAAAAAAAAAAAAAAAAATCCAAACAAAATATCACATCAAACCCCATAATCATTTCACTTTTTCTCTCACAAACATCACATTCAACCACAAAAAAACCTAACTATCTTCCCAAACACAAAAATTTCTCCAATAATATCCTACAACTAAAAAAACCTACAAAAAAACCCACTTCCCAAACGCCCACTATATCAGAAATAGATTCTTATCAAAAACAGAGTCTTATGCATATTTAGATTTCAAATCAGAAATAGATTCATACACATGTTCATATTCATATTCATATTCAGATTTTTCATAAGATCATACGCGGTACACCTATTAGTTATCATATCAACTTCGTCTTAAGACCCACATGTATAATCGGTATCGACGACCATAAAGGTCCATATCTTGCGCACAAGTAGCCATGGTATTGTTACCCCCACGCGAGGGTCACGTGAATATAGACCTCGGTATTGTTACCCCCGAGTAAGGGCTACGTGAATATAAGCCAAGGTATTATTACCCCCGGGCGAGGGCCACGTGAATATAAGTCACGGTATTGTTACTCCCGGGCGAGGGCCACGTGAATATAGACCTCAATATTGTTACCCCTGGGCAAGGGCCACGAAAATATAGACCTCGGTATTGTTATCCCCAGGCAAGGGCCACTTGAACTAAGGATGCCACAAATACATTTCAGAAAAATGGACATTCATTCATGATTCATAAAATAGCATTTCAGAAAACAGATCGTATCATATCAGTCAGAGAATACTTATAATTAAACATAACTTTATAGAGTTGTTACTCACAGATAACAGCAGAAGCAGATCAGACATATTGGACAGATCAGATAAATCAGGCAGACAATAGCGCGTGACCTACACAAACACATAACATATACACATTGAAACACAATATCAATTCTTTGATCAAACTTGACTTTTCTTGTCTTTTTCTATCTATGTAGTCCGAAGTTCTACCACGCTTTATTCTTTCTTTAGTCACATGAATCGGGTTCTCATTTCATGTATTCTTTCATTACTAAGTTATTCTTTTCTAAATAAATCAATTTCTTACTTTTCTTAATCAATTACTACTAAGTTAATGACTTATTCTTTAATCAACTAACTTATATTGATTGTTAGCTTATTAGTCTTCATTGAGTCATAAATCATGTCTAGAATGCTTGGAAGTGAAAGAGAACGAAAATCGAAATACGAAACTACTTTTCAAAATTTTCTGAAACAGGACTCTTCGCTCGAGCGCAACATTAGTTGCTCGAGCGGACCCCTTGGTCTGCAAAAATACTGGTTGCTTGCATTCTACGCTCGAGTGACAATTTCTTCGCTTGAGTGATGGTGACGAATTCTGGGTTCTCCAAAATGTTGTTTAAACTTCAAAACACATTACCAAGGCTCCAAATTCATCTATGACTCACTCGAACATGCAAAAACTAATTACATATACTTAAAGTTAAGTCCACTTATACTTCAAAATTCCATCCATGATTTTAATTCAAATTTAGACCTTGGCTTTCATGCTTAAAAATCACCTTTCAATTCTTTATTTGTTTCATGAAACTTAAAATTGAATCCATAAGGCCCTTTCAAAAATATTTGCATGTATAAAATTAAATCAAAATCAAACTAATATTTGACTCTCAAATACAAATTACAATATATTTTCATATTTGTCAGAATTTAAATTTAATTCATTTTCTTCATATCAAGCCCAATTTCAAACCCACAAATTCTAAAACATAAATTGATCTTCCAAAACTATTAAACACTCATGATGCATGTACAATTGAAACTCAATTTCATGTTAAGACAACTAAATTCAAACTCAAAGTGATTACTTTCTAAATTAATTTCCATAAATTTGAACATAGCTCCAATTCCTCATTTTCTTTTTAATTACATAAAATTGACTTCAAGCTCTTTCTATTTCCTGTAAAACATGAAATTAAAGTTATAAACTTCTTAGAAAATCATTTGCATGCATGAAACATTTATCAAAATCCAACCAATTCTACATAATCAAGCTCAAATCATAATTAAAATCTTGAATTGCTCTAATTTAGATTTTTATTAATTTCCCATATCAAATCCAAATTCAAACTCATAAAACATTAATTAAAATCTCAAAACCTTAAAATCCATGATGCATGTAAGGTTGAGTTTCAAATTTATGAAGAATGATAAAATCAAACTCAAACTAACTATTTTCCAAACTTATTTCTTAAATCATAGATGTTCCAAAATATGTTTAATTTGAGTCAAACTCTTAAATTAGATTACATGTATGGGTTAATAATCAAAATCAAAACCCATATTTATTCTTTAATTCTTCCAAATTACATGCACGTAGAAATGAGACCCAAATTCATGCAAGATATTCAACATCAAACCAAAAATAATCATTTTCCATATTTATTTCCATAACCTTACACTGAACTAAATTTTCTTCATCTTCTTGCTAATTCTTTTTAATTACATGATATTGGTTCCAATTTCATCTTTAATTCCAAGTGTAATGTGAAGATTCTACAAAAATCAAGCATAAATTTCATACCTTAAACTTTAATTTCAGAAATTATGGTTGATTTTCCTTTAGATCTTCTTCCTTTCTTTCAATTTTCTTGAGCTTTTTTTTTCTCTTCCTTTCACTTTCCTTGCTTTTTCCCTTGGCCTTTCTTTCTTGAGTTCAATTTTCTTTCCTTCTTTTTGTTTCCAGCAGACAACACATACTCTCTCTCTCTCTCTCTCTCTCTCTGGGCTGTTCTTTCTCTCTCTTTTTCTTTACTTCTCCCAAATTTTGTTTTGAGCCAAATGAAGTTATACTTCTTGGACTCACCAGCACACATATATGCACACACAATTCACCCTTGTCCTCAACATCACACGTGCACACACACACACACACACACACACACACACACACACACACACACACACACTTCTCAGTACACACACCCATATATATATATATATATATATATCCTCAAACTCTAAATCATTCTACAATTTAATTTATGGTTAAGACTAATTTAATTAAATAACACTTAGTCTTAATAAATCTCAATTAACACATAATTAAATTAATCACAACTAGTCATACACTCCACATAATTTAATTTGTCTAATTTTGACTTCCTTTAGAGCCCAATTAATTATATTAAAATTCATCATTCTGAATCAGATTTTTAATCAAACTCTCAAAAGGCTCCAAATATTAAATTAAATTTATTCTCATCCTCAATTTTGGTTTCTTAAATCATTTAAGTCTTCAATTTCTGATCAGACTCAAAATTTCGTTAATAAATTACATATTCAAATTAGGCACCTCATAAATGAATTTAATTCATAATCATCTTAATTCCCAATCTTCATAACTTAATCAACTCCAATTCCAACCCAATTAATCGAATCTCAATTTTATAAATCTGAATCGAATATTTAATTAAACTCCCATATGGTCCGATACTCGAAATTAAAATAATTCAATTCACCATTTGTACTTTCTTGAGCCACTTAGGCTTTCAATTTCTAATTCCAAAATAAATCCTCAATAAGATCATATATGAATCAATCTCCATAATTTTCATAAATCCCAGATTAAATTAGAATAATTGGCAATTAAAATTCAAATCTTTTTAATTAATTAAGTGCTAATCATAATACGTGATGGGGTCGTTACAGGAATTGGCGTTATTATTGCATTATTTATGGTGTGCATGATATGTGGGCTTAACTTGTGATTTGAGTGAGCTAACACTAGCTTCCAACTTTGTAAATTATTGATGTGAAGTTTTTTCATTTTCTATAGCTTGTATAGGGACATTTGTTTATGTTTCTCATTTTTCCATTTGTTACTCTGTTTTTGCATGATATAGTGCTTTCGGTCCATGGTGCTTTTAGGATTTTGCTGACTATAATATTCCCCTTTTGTAGTCATAGGATTAGATGAAAACTATCTGTAAATTTGATATCAGTATCATACAACATTCTATGTTTTTTTAATTGGTCCATTTGAGAACCCTTTCTAATTTTGAGGCCACTAGTGTGTAATATTGTTTGTTTTAGTGTTTTTCTTTAGGTCACTTGTGAAATTATATAAGTTTAATACAAAATGGATAGTGTTTAAATAATTGTAATGGACATTCTTAGTTGTTCTATGAGGTTTAAGGTCCCATAAGATCACATTGTGAATTCTTTCAGTCCTTAGTTGCACTTGGTTGGGCCAAAGTTACAGTCTACCTTCCACCAAATATAAAAAACTTTGTAGTTTCTTAACTTGTTGATGCACCAGCGAAGATAGTTAGTGTTTGTGTCACATCTGCGAATTTGAGAGGGGGCTTTCTTGTCTTTGCTTAAATTATAGGCATTGAGGTGATGGAGCTAGAGAATGAAACAAAAGATGTGGGTTTCATTAACCAAACTGTCCAAGTTATTTACATTTTCTGTTTCTTCTTAAGATGGTAATTGTTACACTTTTTATGTTCAAGAAGTTGTCATTTTGAGCAGTCGGCTGTCCTAGTTAACAATCTTATTATGTATAGTTGGTTATATGCACTTTTTTAATTTTATTTTATTTAATTCTATGATTAAAGACTTGGGATGTTTCTGATGAGGCTTAAGAAACTTGTACATCCTACATGAACCTTTCAAAAGCACTTCGAGGCACTTTGACCAATTATAAAACTCAAAAAGACTTTTGTACCAAATTTCCAGCACATTGCCTACACAACAGTCCTCTTTCAAGGTCATATCTCTTAGAGTATTTTGAACCACACTTTAAAAAATTTACATCACCTAGCCTCCTTTATTATCTTTATTTTGACATAAGATGGGCCACTTTTGACTTAAATTTAAAGAAGAATTGCCTATTTTATTTTACTCGGATAGATTCTAACCCATTGTCATTGTTTTCTTTTTTTGGCTATCAAATATCTTTCGAAACACAATGAATTCATGCAAGATCAACGAGGTTAGAAACTAGACTCAAATATATTTTTGGAAAGTGTCATAATTTTTCAATGAGGCAATTTGGAGAAAATGAATTTCAAAGTCAACACCTCAAATATGTTTTTGTCCAAAATGACAAATGTGTACATTTTAAAGTCAAACCTGTACTTATTCAAAATTTGAGATGTCACTTTGTCCCTGTCTAAATCTGCAGCTACCTATGAGGCACAGGTGTGGGTATGGATATGGGTACAGGTACGCCGATATGACAAATTCTTTTAAAAAATAAGGTACGGGTACGACTGGGGTATGTCAAATTTTTTTTTTTATAAAATTTATAGCTAAATATCCAACATAAAAATCAAAGTTTCAATATCAAAACTAAAAGGAGAACAGCTTGTTTAAAAAATTATATAATTCTTTCTTGGGTGTTGGAAATAAATTACTTGATGATTTTTGAAGTTGAAAGAATAATAATAAAGGCTACAACAAATTCTAGTAGCTACACAAAAAAAAAAAAAAAAAAAAAAAATTCACCTTGTCGTACCCGTGTCATACCCACGACGTATCCAAACGTATTTGCTGTACCCAGCATGTATTCAGCATACCCGTACTGCCGTATCGGTACGCGCACCCGCACCTGCAGCCGCACTCGGTACTTGTACGACACCATTTTTGGAGTACCCGTGCTTATAAAAGCTGCTAAATTCATTACTCTCTTACAATAGAACCTCAAACTAGCTTGGGATGAATTTCATCATAGAAAATTAAAACCATTTTGAAGAATGTTTCCTATACCAAGATGGTTTATCATCTTGAAAAATTGCAAAGTCAAATATAGTTAAAGCAATAAGCTTGACTGTTAGCCTTGTGCTATTTTGCTGCCTCTCCAATTTAGCTAGGCATTGAGCTAGATATCCTGTCAAAGACAAACTTAGTTGGAACTAGTTTCTTGATTAATTTTGTGAATGTAGAGCAAAGAGTTTCATAATTTTTTCTTTACTAATAAATTAGGTCCTAAATATTGTATTCTAGTCACCCACTTCGTGTTTGAAGTGTGAATTTTATATAATACACTTTCATAGATATGTAGATCTAGAGAATCTATTTACGTAAATATCTATGCTTATCATTTATGTATGTGTCTCTTCTTAGTAATATATGATGTATCGAGGGAATTGTCTCTATTAATGATGTGAATGAAACTATTTGTACTGAAGGTTAGACTTAGAAAAATCCTTTTTGAAGTTGTATTATTTGTTTTCTTGGTGGTTTTTCATAATTTCCAATGACTCATGGTTATCATATAAGCACAATTTCAACGTTATTGGAATTTATTTGTTAAATTTGAAATCATTTGTTGATTAGGTTTTTTGACATATAAACTCGTTTTCTCCTCCTCTTGTAGTGTGTGGTCTGCTGCAATTGAAAAGGAATGTCAATTTTGGAAAAGATAGCAACATTTGAGGAGGCATCTGGAAAGGTACAAAATTGTCAAAACTTGTATTTTAAATTTTCTTACTTCATCAAATCATACAAATGGAACTTCTTGTTGCTGGAACTTTGTGTTTTGGACAACCTATATTTTGGTTCTCCTATTCATTTAATGCGAGTTTTCTCTACTTATTCTTGATCCCAATCCAACTTGTACTTGAGTTCCTTTAAATTGCTTTTTGAATTGAGCTCTGCAAAGGAATTGCTTTTTGTATAATGTCATGAGTTGTACTGGAAGTAAGTGCTGATAATTATTTTTTAATTGTGCTTCTTATGCATAATTTATGAGGTTCTCTTTAGTGAACATTTCACTTGGGTTTTGGTAGGCTTGTAGCAAAATTCTAATTCTTTGTTAGAGTTCAACGCAGCTAATGTTATGACAGCCCTTTGAAGTTGAACTATGCTGTTAGGTCCCTTAGTTTTGTCAATCCCATGAACAAACATTGTTTATCAAGTTGTAAGTTTCCTGGTTGTTTTGTCTTGCTCGCTCGAGAGAAGAAGTCCCAGCTCGAGCGAATAAGTTGTGCTCCCAGAAGTTTTCTTTGTCTGCAAATATTCTGGGAAGGAAGATTGTGAGCGACACCACTTAAGGAATACACGTGTAATTAGTTCCTCGCTTGAGCGAGAGAGTCTTCGCTTGAGCAAACTTCACGGCCCTTATTTTCTACATATACTTGTTTCAGTCTGTTTTATGGTTAATGCTTCTAGATCTGTTTTGAGGGCTCTAGGGTTTTCTTCTAGCGCTATTTTACTAGTTTTCTCTTGATGTTTGCTTCAGTATTAAACTCACATGGTTTGACAATTCACATCAAAGGGTTGTTTGAGTGATCATCTCCAAGAGTGTTATTCTTTGGTGGAATCCGGAGATTCAAGCGTGGAGTGTTTGAAGGTGTTCAAAGTTGTGCGTAGTCGTTGAGTCGATGTGGATGCTGTGGAATCAACATCAATCTAATCAACTCTGAGATGAAGGTTGTCTTGGAAGAAATACAAATCGTTGAAGACAAATTGACAGAGTTTGGGTAATTTGTTTGGTTGTTTTGTATTCCTTCTTTCCTTCATAGTGGATTGATTTGTGGCATTTCGCATGTGGTTTTTTTAATCACAATTGGAGGTGCTTCAATTGTGGTTTTTTTACGTAAACATCGTTTGTGTCGATTTATTGTTTTTTGAAACAACAATTTAAATCACTTTTGTACGTGCTTGATGATTTAGATTGTCAGTTTTAATTGTTTGGGAACTGGTACAATTAATCTTGAGCCAAATCATGAATCACTTAGGTTTTTCAATTGGTATCAGAGTAGGTCACTCTTTGTTTTTATCAAAACTATAGGAGTGTGATTGGTGATATGGATTCAATTTGTGAAGGTAACTCGACCCATAGACCTCCGTTACTTGATGGTACAAACTATTCTTATTGGAAAGCTTGTATGAGAGCGTTTTTAAAATCTATTGATGAGAAAGTTTGGCACTGTGGGATCTATGGATGGAGTAAACCCATTGTCACCATTGATTGTGTTGATATTTCCAAATCTCTTGATAAATGGGACGCAATCGATTATCAAAATTTGAGTTGGAACAATAAGGCTTTCAATTCCCTCTTTTGCTGTGTCACACTTGAAGAGTTTTGTCGTATTTGCACTTGTGAGATAGTAAAAGAGGCTTGGAATATTCTAGAAACTATTCACGGCAGTACTGCTTATGTTAAAAGGTCAAAACTTCAATGTCTCACCTCATCTTTTGAAACCCTTTTTATGTGTGATGATGAGACGTTTGATAATTTTTATGCTAAACTTAGTGACATCATGAATTCTTGTTTCACACTCGGTGAAAAAATCCCTGAAGCTGAGGTTGTTGGAAAAATTTTGAGGTCTTTACTCGAGAGGTTCCAATCAAAAGTTGCAGCTATTGAAGAGGCTCAGGATGTTGATACTCTCAAGCTTGATCAGTTGGTTGGAAACTTGCAAACTTATGAAGCCCACCAGATTTCTAAAAAAAAATGAAAACATAGTGTGGCTTTTACTAGTGCTCATGAGACTGCTAAGACCCCTGAGATTGAGATCTAGAGTCTGAAATGGCGGCTATGTTTACCAAATAGTTCAAAAAAAAAAAAAAATAAATAAATAAATAAAGAAAAATAAGCCTAATTTCAAGTATCCTAGTTCAAAAGATAAGGGTAATGAAAAACCCAAAACTTTTCCACCAAAAGTTGCTCCAAAAACTGAAAAAAAAAAAGACTGTGAAGGGGCAAGGTGTCAAGTGTTACGAATGTCAAGGGTTTGGTGATATTGCTCTTGAATGTCCATCAAAAAATAACCGGAAGAAAGTCTATACAGTGACTTGGGATGATGAAAGCAGGTTAGAGTAAGAACCCGAAGAAACCAAATCCGGTGAAGACGGAGATAGTACTTACATGGCATTCTGGTCTACTGTCACTCAATCATCTCCAAGGCTAGTTGAGTTTGCTCGTGGTTAGAATTTGCATCGTGCTCCTACTTTTGATGGGAGTAATTACATGTTCTGGAATATAAGAATGAGGAAGTTTCTGAGAGCTCACAACCTTGAGGGCTGGCAAGCCATTGAAGAGGATGTTGAAAACGTTGATAATCCGAGCAATCACAGAGTTCTAACTACCATCCGTGAAGCAATTTATGACGAAGAACAGCAACAGATTGCTCAATGCACAAAGGCCAAAGATATATGGGACATTCTGAGTCAATTCCATGAAAGAGAAGAGTTATCGTCACCACCATCCACCAACTTTCATGCCTTGGTTGCTCGACTAGATGAGGTCAAAGAGAAAGAGGAGCAAAAAGAAGATGAAGATGATGAAACCTCGGAAGATAATGATGAGATCGATGGTGATGATCTACAACAAGCCTATGAAAAGCTTTACAATGAATCTCTGAACTTGTCCAAAATCAATGACAAATTGACTTGCAAGCTCAAAGCATGTGAAAGCAAGAATGTCAAGCTAAAAGGAGAGATTGCAACAACAAAGCAGAATGTCATCAAGATCTCTAATGATAGGCAAGACCTATGTGGAAAACTTCTAGCTTGTGAGACCAAAAGGAATGAACTTCTGAAAATACATGCCACATATGAGAAGAAGATTGAAAACCTTGAGATGTCACAAGTTGCATTGGAAAAGATGGTTGGTCAGAAAGATGAAGAACTCAGAGATGCTAGAGCTGCAATTGATATGTGAAACAAAGGGATCAAAGACATTAGAAGACATCCTCGGGTCTTAACAAATAAGGTGTGACAAAAGTGGGCTAGGCTATGGTAATGTGATAGTTCACAAGAAATAGGCCTCCACATCACATAACATCAAGACTCAAACAAAGGGAAAGTTGAAGGTGCAACAGGGTGATCCCTCTCTTCATCCGCCTAACGGGGGTAAGATCAACAAAAGGGAGGTAAAGCCTATTTTTGTTTGTCATCATTGTGGTAGGTATGGCCACATTCATCCTTATTATTTTGAGTTGTTTGGTAAGGTATCTCAAAAGAGTAGAAATTCTAATACTTTTTGGGTTAGGAGACAACCTTACATGTCTAGGAAAAACACCAAAATTCATGAGGGTGTTCACTACGCTAAGACATTTACCAAGAATGCCAGTCCTGAATTTGCTAAGACTGAAAAGATATGGGTGAGAAAGCGTGACTTGACTTGTTTGGTTGTTCACACTGCCCTGAAAGCACGTGATTCATACATATGGTATCTTGATAGTGGGTGCTCTCGTCACATGTCTGGTGACAAATCCTACTTCACTTCTCTTGAAAAATATGAAGGAGGAATTGTTACTTTTGGAAATGGTGGCATTTCTAGAGTCATTGGTAAGGGCTCTATAAGTGTGGCTGGTCTTCCTAAGCTCGAAATGCATTACTTGTAGATGGCCTTAAAGAAAATCTTTTGAGCATTAGTCAAATGTGTGATTCCCACCATGAATTATTATTTTCAAAAAATAAATGTGAAATTTTAGATAAGAAGGGAAATACTGTCATGCATGGGGTTCACACATCTGATAACTGCTATGGGATTGTTACCACTAATGATCTCACTTGCCACTCAGCCATCATAAGTAATATTGATCTGTGGCATCAAAGATCAAGTCACATGAATTTCAAAGACCTAACTAAGATAGCCAACAAAGAGCTGGTGAGAGGAGTACCTAAAATAGGTAAGAATGTGAACCATGTGTGTGGTCCATATCAACTTGGGAAGCAAACCCGTGCCCTTCATAAAAAGTGAACAGTTTTACAACCAAACATCCTCTTGAACTGGTTCATATGGATCTTACGGGGCCCACTCGCACTGAAAGCATTGGAGGTAAAAGATATATTTTTTTTAATCGTTGATGATTATACTCGTTTTTCGTGGGTAAATTTTTTCAGAGAAAAATCTGATACGTTTGATGCTTTCCAGGCCTTAGTCCTTAAAATCCAAAATGAACAAGGTGTTTCTATTGGGTGTATAAGAATCTGAACTGATCATCGTCGTGAGTTTGAAAATAGTTCGTTTTCAGATTTTTGTGATATGCATGGAATTAAGCATGAATTTTCTGCACCGATTACTCCACAACAAAATGGAGTTGTTGAGAGGAAGAATAAGGTTGTTCAAGAGATGGCTAGGGTCATGCTCCTTAGTAAGAAAGTTCCTCCAAAGTTTTGGGCTGAAGCCTTAAATACTGCTGTTTATGTTTTAAGGCCCAACACTTTACAAATTCCATATGAATTGTGGAAGGGATTGAAACCTAATGTAAAATACTTCAAAACTTTTGGGAGTAAATGTTACATTTTCAAAGATAGAGAGCCTTTGGGAAAATTTGACTCTTGAAGTGATGAAGGTATTTTTCTAGGATATTCAACCACAAGTAGAGCTTTTTGTGTCTATAATTTGCGAACTTTGTCTTTAATGCAATCGATCAATGTGGTTATAGATGACACAGGTTCTCTTACATCAGTGATAAATGAGGAAGAAAATGGTGAGTTTCCAATCCTGGATTCTGAACCACAAAGTCAAGAAGAAGTAGAGGTCCAAGCTTAAGAAGGTGAGCCAGCACCAACTTCTAAGGTAAGTTCGAGTCCAAAGAGTGCACAAAGAGACACCACTTCTGAAGCTCTTGTCACTACAAGTCTAGAGTTTAAACCATCAACAAGGGTAAAATTGAATCATCCGGCTCAACAAGTGATTGGAAGTGTTTCAGATCGAATGAAAACCTGAAGACAAATTTGGGAAGAGGTATCTCATATGTGTTATGTTTCATTAATTGAACCTAAGAATATAAAGGAGGCCTTACTAGATGATAGTTGCGTCAATGCTATGTATGAAGAGTTAGGTTAATTTGAATGTAACTAAGTTTGGACTCTTGGTCCCAGACCTAGAGACACGAATGTGATAGGTACCAAGTGGATATTTAAAAATAAATATGATGAGAATGGTACTGTGGTTAGAAATAAAGCTAGGTTGGTTGCTCAAGGCTATACACAATTAGAGCGTGTTTTATGATGAGACATTTGCCCCTGTTGCACATCTCGAATCTATTCGTATTTTACTTGGTGTTGCATGTTTTCTTGGGTTCAAATTGTTCCAAATGGATGTGAAAAATGCCTTTCTGAATAGGTACTTGAAAGAAGAGGCGTATGTGAGCAACCAAAAGGGTTTGAGGATCCAAAATGTCCACAACATGTCTACAAGTTAGACAAGGCATTATATGGGTTGAAACAAGCCCCTCGAGCTTGGTACGATAGACTTACTACCTTTTTGCTTGATAATGATTTTCAAAGGGGTAGTGTGGACAAGACCTTATTTGTGAAACATACTAAGTCTCATATACTTGTTGCTCAGATTTATGTTGATGATATCGTGTTTGGATCCACTGCTGATTTTCTGGTAAAATACTTGTTGGATTGCATGACACATGAGTTTGAAATGAGCATGATGGGGGAGTTGTCTTACTTCTTGGGCCTCAAATTAAATAGTCTCCTTTGGGTATGTTTGTTTCTCAAACTAAGTATGCCAAAAACCTTGTGTCAAAGTTCGGTCTAAGTATGCCAAAAACCTCGTACTCCCATGAACACCAGTCTTCACTTTTCCAAAGATTCATCTGGTATTGATAGTGATCTTACCCTTTATAGGAGTATGATAGGGAGTCTTCTTTACCTCATAGCCAGTCGGCCTGATATTGCATTTATTGTAGGTGTCTGTGCCCATTACCAAGCCGGTCCTAAAGAGTCTCATCTTCTTGAGGTCAAACGCATCATTAAGTATGTTAATGGGACACTGGGGTATGGGGTTTGGTTTTTTACCGACACTACAGCCAAAATTACTGGTTTTTTTTATGCCAACTGGGTAGGGTATGCTGATGATAGGAGGAGTACATCCGGGGGGTGTTTTTACCTTGGGAATAATCCGGTTGCATGGCATAGCAAAAAGCAAAATGCTATTTCTCTCTCGATTGCTGAGGTTGAGTACATTGCTGCAGGGAGTTGTTGTGCACAAATGTTGTGGATGAAGCAAATGCTTCGTGATTATGGTATAGACCAGGACACTCTCACTCTTTTCTATGATAACACAAGTGCCATTAACATTTCTAAAAATCCAGTTTAACACTCTAGCACCAAACACATCGACATGTGTCATCATTTCATTCAAGAGTTAGTGGAAGACGGCCTTGTTGTTCTTGAACATGTACCCACTGAGCATCAAAAGGCTGATATTTTTACAAAACCCCTTGATCTTCTTAGGTTTGAGTTCCTTAGAAAGACGTTGGGTGTTGTGCTAAGTCACTAGGGTGTGACCTATTACTTGCATGGGTGAGAGTGATTGGCTTTATGTGTGCTTGGATGCTATAATCTCATTGTCATTGATTCCTGTTATCTCTGCATTTAGACTCATATGAACACCTGTCATGCAGCTTGCAAGATTTCATTCTTCTTTGATCATAGCTCATTCTGAATGCTCATGCTCATTGACTTCATGATCTCATTCTGTACACATCCTTGAGATATACTGTTGCAGGGGTTTCCGCACAAGTGATCAAAGTTCTCTATGGACCTCTAACAGTGTCTCTTTTACATTTTTAGAGGAATGGACGTATACTTGCATATCATGGGTGATGTTGAGTCTCTTAACCATCTACCATCGTTTTTTTACTTCCACGGTTCCTTCCTCAGTTCATTGATGTCCGGGCACTAGGAAAATGCTACCTCAGAGGCACCAACCAGGCCGTCTTCATTAATTCCATGCTTCTCTGGTTTGGTCTCCATACTCTTGAGCGTGCATGCCACTAGTGAGTGCCTATAGGAAAGAAAAGTCAAAAAAAAAAAAAAAAAAAAGGGACTCATTGATTGAGGGGGAAGCCTTCGAGTTTACTCAACAAATACCCCTTGATTCCTAGTGGTTTGACTTTTCTCAGTGATGTTTAGTTACTCTTACCGGAGGTCCAACCATCCGATTACTATGAGGATTAACTCTAGCTCTATGGCCTCTCAAGGATTGCACACATACACACATTCATTATGTGAGCTCTCATGGTTATCTTTGAGTTGTGTATTCTCATGTCGCTCATGCTCATTGATTGATGTTTACTTGATTTGTTCATGAATATTGTGCTTCAGATTGTCAAAATTATGAGTTTGTGGGCTTCATGGTTTGTGGATTATCTCATCTTAGTATCACATTCTTGCTATTTTGTTAACCTCTCTTTGTTCCAAGTTCCACTTGACAGTGTGGGTGTCTTTATTCTGCTCAGAAGGGTGTTTTTTCTTTTGTTGGGAGCCTTGTTTTTTATTATTCATTTGAGTGACGGAGTTTTCACTCGAGCGACAAATTCTTCAATCCAGCACTTTTGCAAGGTTCACAGATTCTAAGAGTTTACTTTTCTGGCTTAAGCGACAATGTTCTGGCTCGAGCGTGTTTGTCTACATAAGTGTCTTAGCTCGAGCGAATCACTTCTCACTCGAGTGACCTGTCGTGGTTTAAATACTCCCTCTCCGTCCCTTCAGTCCATTTTTCCCCATTTTGCTCTTTTCATTTCTCTCTCCTATGGCTTTTTCCTTCTCATTGTTGTTTGTTCCTCGGTGATCCTTGGATTTGAAGGTTCCTTTCCTCCATCAAGCTTCTCCTTTTCCATTTTCTGGTAAGATTCTTCTTTTTTTTTTCTTTTTTTTTTTGTGTGGTTTCCCTTGTTTTCTTCATCTTCCTCAAATATTGATTTTAGGGTTCTTCACTCCAACATTAGAGTTTTGTTTATTTTATTTTGTCTCTATTATTTTGTATCTGGTTGTCCCTGTCTGTTTTTATTTTTTATTTTTTATTTTTTGCATCCTCATATTCCTAGGGTTTTAATTTTGTTTAGAAGTCTGTTTAGAAGTTTGGTTTTGCTATGTCTCTCTATTGTTAGGGTTTTTTTCTAGGGCTTTAATTTTTGACTTACCCTTGTTTTGTTATGAGTTTCAATTGCTGCTTTATGCCTTTTTAAGTGAATTGTGTTGCTATTGGTTTCCTTATTCTACTGTTTTCATATCTCTCATCCTGCTGCAACACTTATTTTCTACTGTTGCATTTATTTGGTTTTGGGACTTCACCTAGAACTGTATCTATACTTTTCCTAATCTTACAGTATTTGATACAATGCTATGGTTTTGTGAATTTTGGTTTTTCTAACCATGTTGCACTAATGGTTTGTGCTTTGCTCTTATATTTACTTTTGGGGTTGCTATTGGGCATTGGGTGTTCCTTGGTTATGTCTTGGTGGGTTGGGGTGTCGTGGTGGTCTTTCCTTATTGTCGGTCAGTCATAGCTGAGTTCTTTAAACGTCGTAAAACCACTATGTCTCGCCCCATTTTCAAAACCAACAAATTCTAATCCAGGGAAAAATCCAACCTTTATCGCGATTTTTATGTTTCTCGAAAAGTTCACTTAGAACGTGATGTCCATCCTAGTGCCTTTGAGTCTATTCTGATTCAGTCTCTATTTGATGTTGCAGGGGGTGACTAGGTCCTTTTTTTCTCCGGTCCACAAAATCTTAGCTGGGTCTGAGAATTCTATTGCAATATGCACTCTATTTGCAAGGAGATAGCCCCTTCTTTTCACACTTGGGTTCGTAACAAAGCCTTGGTCATTAATGACGAAGTCATTCGGCGGTTTCTTAATCTTCCCGAAGTTCGAGACTGTCATTATCAGTTTCTTACCCGTAGCTTTGCTGATTTTGATAAAGTCGCCACTAAACTTTTTGGCACTCCCCAGACTTGGGTTGCCGGGGCTTTCAGCAAAATAAGCTTCTTTCCCATTTCCGTCTCCTAAATATCATAGTTTGTGCCAACATCCATGTTGCCTCTCATTCTTCTCACATTACCCAAGATCAGGGTCATGTGTTGTATTGTATTGACCACCGCCTTCCCATCGACCTGTTTGAAATGATCATATCCAAAATGATTAGTGTGTTTCAGGGTCGCAAGTCTTTGGGTCTCCCTTATGGGTGTTTCCTCAATCAGTTTCTTACATTCCTTGGTGTCCCCACCTTTGATGATGATGAGTTTGCCTCTCCTATTAAACTTGTCACCAAACTGACCGTCTCACAGAGTCAAGCCTGTGTAAAGGGGGGTTCGTCGAGAGTTAGGGTGTCTGATGCAGGTAATGATCCACTGGCTGAGGAGGCCAAGTTTGATGCTGCCGCTACCGGTGCACCTGAGATACATCCTCGCTCCTTTCGTGGTCTGCTGCAGTAATTTGAGTAGTCTGTCACACATCACCTTGATCAACTGGATGCCCAGCTCGCTACACTTGATGGCCGCCTCGATCAGCAGACCGTGATGCTTGCTCTGATCCTTTCTCTGTTATAGATGTAGCCGCAGCCTCCACCAAACTCGCAATGATGTTTTTTTTTCTTGTGTTTTTTTTTTTTTGACAGTGTTTATTGTGTTTAGGCTATATATTTTTTTCTTTTGTCTCTCCCAGACAAAAATGGGGAGTATATATTTTTGCATGATGGTTAGGGTATATAATCTTGCGGGATACAGGATACCATTTTGATATTGGGATATTTGATTTTGATAATGGACTAATCAATTCTTGGGATTTTGGGATTTTGATTCAGTTTGGATTCATTATGTCTTGATATGATTTGTTTTTGATTAATCAATCTATCTACGGTTTTTGATTTTGATTAGTTATTCTATTTATTCCCATGGTTTTGTTTATATATTTTTTTTGCAGGATATTTCATCAAGGCTATTGTTTTAGATGAGTTATTTTTTGGTTGATTGTTTAGTTAGTGCATGTGTTTGCTAGGAAATTGTGTTAGAATGTTTTGTCTGGGAATTGACAAAAGGGGAGATTATTAGGTCCCTTAGTTTTGTCAATCCCACGAACAAACATTGTTTATCGAGTTGTAAGTTTCCTAGTTGTTTTGTCTTACTTGTTCGAGTGAAGAAGTCCTAGCTCGAGCGAATAAATTGTGCTCCCAGAAGTTTTCTTTGTCTGCAAATATTTTGGGAAGGAAGATTGTGCGCTCGAGCGAAGGAAGCTTGGCTCAAGCAACGTAACTTAAGGAATACATGCGTAATTAGTTCCTCGCTTGAGCGAGACAGTGTTCGCTCGAGCAACCTTCGCGGCCCCGATTTTCTATATATATTTGTTTCTATTTGTTTTTAAGGTTAATGCTTCCAGATCTACTTTAAAGGCTCTAGGGTTTTCTTCTAGGGCTATTTTACTAGTTTTCCTTTGATGTTTGCTTGAGTATTAAACTTACATGGTTTGACAATTCACATCAAAGGGTTGTTTGAGTGATCATCTTCAAGAGTGTTATTCTTCGGTGGAGTTCGGAGATTCAAGCGTGGAGTATTTGAAGGTGTTCGAAGCTGTGCATAGTCGTTGGGTCGACATGGATGTTGTGGAATCAACATTAATCTAATCAATTCTGAGACGAAGGTTGTCTTGGAAGAAATACAAATTGTTGAAGACAAATTGATAGAGTTTGGATAATTTGTTTGGTTGTTTTGTATTCCTTCTTTCCTTCATATTGATTTGTGGCGTTTCACCTGTGGTTTTTTTTAATCACAATTGGAGATACTCTCTAATTGTGGTTTTTCCACGTAAAAATCATTTGTATCGATTTATTGTTTTTTGAAACAACAATTTAAATCACTTTCATACGTGCTTGATGATTTAGATTGTTAGTTTTAATTGTTTGGGAACTGGTACAATTAATCTTGAGCTGAATCATGAATCACTTAGGTTTTTCAATGCAATGGCTAACTTGGCTAAAGTTGCTGTTTAGTTCCGAGTATTGTTATGTTATGGATTATTTCTCTCAAATAGAATATTGAAATACGATACTCCCAAATATAATGATTGGAGAATAATTAATGAGGACCCAGATGAATGAATTTTTTTGGGTCAATTTAGTTAAAAATTCAAGAATAGTTAATTAAATTAAAATTTTGGTTGGATTCTTTTGTTGCCTGGTGGTTTGTATTTGTGTATAAGAATGTGAAAATTCAAATTTGGTACTCTTTGATGTTTCTTTGATGTTTGCTAATTAGGAACGAAGATAATTTTGAACAGGAAATTAGGTGGATGTCATTGTCTTGTTTAAGGTTTGTGTGGCTTGGTTGGTGAAAGCAATTAATTTTTCATTAACAAGTGGAGTCATTGATTTTGTGTTTTGATCTTTGAAACTTGGATGATGGATTGGTGATTTTCTAAAAAATTTGATCACAAGGTTGAAGGTTCATTGGGTTTTTGTTTGTTTTCTGGTTCTTGGGCTTTTGGTGACTATAGATGTTGTGGCAACTTCTTACGAGAATGATTTTCTTACATTATATTGATCAATTCTTTTGCTCTAATGACTAGAATAGGGCTTCAGCTTATGCTATCTTTTAAAAATCTCAATTTTCAAAAAATCAATCTAAACCAAACAAGGTGACTAGTTATGCAAAAACTGAACTAAAATCTTTAGATTTTGAAATATCTTTTGTATATGTAAAGCATATCCATGTTCACATCAGAAAATGAAATCCACTACCCTAGTACTGGATTTGGATGGTAAGAAAATTGAACTCCTTTGATCTGTTTACTATTAATCTTGATATTATTTCATTTCATCTCATCTAATTTATTTCTCGGTTATATCAGTATAATATTTATGATCCATACCTATAGTGAAATTTGAACAAACCAGCTTGACATGCTTGTCATGATGTGCTCTGCTGAATCCATTGATAAAATGGTAAACATATATATGCTTAAAAAACATATATGTATATATGTGTGTGTGTATACAACTTGCATATTGATTGATTCTGTTTAGTTAATTTTGTGCTTCTGTTTTTGGCTGGAAAAGGTAAACTAAAATTTTTGTTGTTAATTTGAATTTTTAATTATGTTTGTAATTTTAATTTTTCTGGTAGTACTTCTAGTTGGAATTATGCTTCTCAACATTTCCATTTTTTTATTTGCAATTGTAGCAAGGACTTTCCAGGAATTTTGATTGTAGTGGAGCTAGAGATTGATCCTTCCAGACCTGATCTGTTCTTTCAAAAAGAGTACAAAATCCATTCAAGTACCACTTCTTCAATGAATAACAGCGTAATGTATTTTAGTCCTATCTTGGTATTTTACGCCAATCTGATTTATTTTTAAATAAACAACCTAATGTATAACCATGCAATAGGTTAGGTAGTACACCAGAATTCTTCATATATGGGCCTGGGCAACAAAGAAGAGAAATCAGGTAACTACTTATGTCATTTTATATGCTTCTCCTGAATATAAGCCCTTCATATTTAACTTATTGTGATAAGTTTTGGAATGAAGGCTCCTTAAATATGTTTCAAACAGGTAATATATGTAGACATATGTTTGTCTATGCACATATAGTTGATAAGTTTCTCACATATACAGTAAAATTCTCACTTACGTTGGATATGCGTGAGTTCTTTCTATATGGTTCATGCAGTTTGTAATATACATGTGATTCTCTTTCAGGATGCCATATCTAAGTGCCCCCCATTACAGCTATTGTATTTCATCTTGAAAATTTTTCTGCAACAAAGAGAGTTAAATGAGGTGTGGATTTATTTACTTGTTCTGATTAGTTTTCCTACAAACTTTTCCTTTTGATTTGCCTAATTTTAGAGTCCTAAAAATATACAGGTGTATACTAGTGGAATTGGTTTGTATGCGCTCCTTGTGATGCTCATAGCAATGATGCAGGTAATTGAATTAGAATAAGTTTTAGCCTGTCAAATGTTATAATCTATCAATCAGATCATACAAGTTTAATCGTGGTTGGCACTCTGAAATGGACAGAAGACGATTTACAGAGGAGAAATTATCAGTTGCAGCTACCAACATATCTAAATCATACGAGAAGGATCTGGACCCTTTGTCCTCCTCTTCTATCATCATCATCTTCATCTTTCCCATTTTGTCTGCTCTCTTCCTCCTCCATCTAACCCCCAAGATCACCCCAACTACCAGAATAAATGCCACAACCACCACAACAACCTATATGATACTTCTCTCTTTATTACCATCTCCTCCGTCACCACCAGAAGATTCTAAACCACCATCATCCACCGGAGCTAATGGCTCAGTCACCAGCGTTGTGGCAGACACCACATTCGTGTCAATTTCTGGTGGATTGATCCAATCATCAAGAATTGGGTCCATGTTAAACTGTATGTTACAAGTAGGAGTAGCAATCCAACTAGACCATTTGCCTAAACAAGAACATCGCATTGAATCAATAGCACTTAACAAGCACATGGTGCAATCCTAACCATTCATATCTCGTGTGCAATCCACATAACCGTAGATAGTCATGTTGCCAACTATGTGAGTCATCCTAACCGCAAATCTCTGATCAGATACGCTGGCAGTGTATAACAAGTTTTGCATTAACATCCTAACTTTCAGATCATAATCATTTTGATCAGGAGCATCGCACACATCGTATAACATGAAGCCAATAGAATAGTCTGGTTTGGATATGAAATTAACTTAAGAGTACCGTACCATGCACAATATACCAAACTTGAGCCACTATTTGATTGAAAAGAAAAATGTTTTGCTATGTTCTGTATATAAATTCTAGTGTAAATTGAATATAAATGCTAGGTTTTGTTTGTGGTTAGAAATTAATTGGTTAAAGAACTTTATGCCCTATTAGATAGAGCATCTCCAATCCTAATGCATGATTTAATATGTTGACAACATGAGAACTCTAATATTTTTTGTTACTTTAGTGTTCATTAAAGAACATAAAACAAGGGGAGAAAATGAATTGGGCTCAATTGATTTGAATGTGATTCTATTTTTAAACTTTGCACATTCTATTAAAATATTTATTGAATGCTTTAAAGGACTGTAGTGAAATTGCATTAATTTTTTTTTTTTTTAGCTTGATTTTGAAGTCCTACTTTGGGATAATTGTTGAGTACCTGGAGGAATTACTTGAATTTGAAATATTTGTTTAGAATAACCTTCTAGTGTTTAAATCAACCATGAGGTGTGTCAACAAAACAACTTTCAGTTTTTCTATAACCAATTCAAGGCAAAGTGCTGCCTTACTTTATTGGGAATTTCAAATTAGTTAGCAATTAGCTAATTAGTAAACAATGTAATGTAGAACAATTTTTCTTATTTTGGGAGGGTTTAGAATATTCAATTTCATATATTTACTTTGTTAAGGTTGGCTTATACAATAAAATACGCCTATAGAGACAGACGATATGTAATTAGGACGTGTAGGTTAAAAGTTAGAGTAAAATACGCTAAACTTTGTTGGAAAAGGGCGTGCGGGGGTGAAAATGTGAAACAACCCGTAAACCACTTTGGGGATGTCACAAGAAGGTTGCTCAGTGAGAAATACAACCTGTGGGGACAAAAGACATGTAATTAAGACACGTAGATTGAAAGTTAGAGTAAAAAACGCCTAAAACTTTGTCGAAAAAAGGCGTATGGTGGGGAAAAATGCGAAACAGCTTGCAAACCACTCTGGGGATGTCACAAGAAGTTTGCTTGTGATAAATACAACCTGTGGGGATGGATGACATGTAATTGGAAACGTAAGTTGGGACTTAGAGTTGAAAACGCCTTAAACTTAGTTGAAAAAGGGCGTTGGGGGTGCAAAAATACGAAACAATGCCTAAACCACTCTGGGGATATCACCGACAACTTGCTCGTGACAAGCATGGCATATTGGGACATATGGGGTGTAATTAGGACACATATGTTGAGAGTTAGAGTAAAAAACACCTTCAACTTAGTCGAAAAAGTGCATTGGAGGGCCGAAAATGCAAAACAATCTCAAACCACTCTGGGGATTGCGCGGGTAACTTCCTCATGCCTAATAGAACATATGGGGACATATGGCCTGTGAGTAAGACACATAGGGTGGGGGTTAGAGCTGAAAATGTCTTAAACTTAATTGAAAAAGCGCATTTCGGGAGGAGGAAACTTAAGAGAAACTTGTTCGGACATGCAACATATGATTACTACTATAATTATACAATTTTGGAAAGATTAAATACATTTGAGATTTATGTAGTTTTCTTTTATAATTTGAAATGATAATGTTATTCAATCAATACTAATGGTTAATTTATTTTTACAAATGGTTTTTGGCGTGGAAATGTGGATATTCCTCATTTGTGTGTGGATGACATTGTTTTTTTATAATCCGTTATTATGTTGTCCTTTGTTTTTTTGTGGATTGCTATTGTTCGTACAGATAACTATTGGCATGGTACAAATTACTTTTGGCATTGAACACATTACTTTTGGCCTGGTATAGATTACCATTTGACATGGTATTGTGGATATTTTTTTTTTTGGTACGGAAGACATGGTTTTTGTATAATCCTCTGTTTTGTATAGAATAATTATTTTAAGTTGGATTATGCTTGGTTTGTATGGAATTTCTATTATATTTCGAATTTGACATTAAAAGTTGAATTTTCTTGGATTGTTATTATTTTGTTTATATACAGAGTATAGGTTGCATAGAATAAATACAAGTTGTGGCAAAATTAATATGAAAAAAAACACTAAAGAAAGTTTTTGGCAACTAACAATTTAGTAGCCAAAAAGAAGTGAAATTGTTGGCGACTAACCAATTGATAGGCAAAAGGAAATCAAGGTTTTTTCGTGACTAAATATTTGGTAGCCAAAAGAAATAAAATATTTTTGGTGACTAAATAGTTAGTAGCCCCAAAAAAAAAAAAAATGAAAAAAAAAAAAATTTATTTGGTAATTAAATATTTAGTAGCCTAAAAAATTTGAAGTTTTTTACCTACAAAAAATTTAGTCGTCAAAAAAATCGTTGATGATTATTTGGTGACTAAACATGGTTTTTATGGTTTATATATATATATATATATATTTTTGCAAAGTATACATTATTTAAAAGTCATTTTCATAATATGGTGGTGTTGGTACAAGACGCGGTACCCTTTCTCCAATCCATTTGAATCCGATTATAATTGAGTTTGTAAGATAAAAGTCATTTAAATTATGATGAATTTCTCACATAAAATTACATAATTATTTAATGCTAATTGAATTTATAAAATGTTTATTCACAAATATCAACATACACCATTATAACCTTACAATCGCTACAATCATCACTAATATTGTTGCAACCGTTACCACCGTCACTATCACCACCACCACCACTACCATTCACCTTTGCTATTATCATCACCTTCATTATCATTGTCATCATTATCATAAAACATACCATCATTTCAACTAGTAAAATTTCATTCTCTTTAAATAGTGAAATTTAACCTTAATATTTAGGTGAAATTATTAAAAAAGTAAAATTTCTACTAAATAAGTAAAAATTATGAAATTAAAGGCAAAGACGAACTAGCGAGTAAATGAAAAACTTATGAATTAAAGAGAGATGTCACCAGTGGTTTCGTTGGAGTAGCAACTTATTGTCACTATATTTTTAATTAGCTAACGATAATTTAATTTTCTTAATTAATTTGTTGTCTAATTAATTCTATAATGTGTGTAATTACCAAAATTTTAATATTGTTTAATTAAAACTTGATAGTAATAATTATTTCATTATCTTCAACTAGTGAAATTTCATTCTCTTCAAATAGTAAAATTTAGTCTTAATGTTTAGGTGTAATTTAACTATTAGCAAAGTGATTTTTCTAGTAAATGAGTAGAACTTATAAAATTAAATGCCAAAGACGGAATAGCGAGTAAATTAGTATATTTATTAAAGGGTTTAATTGTATCATTTTATAGTTTACGTAGTAAAGTAATACTTTGTTATAGTTTCAGAAAGGGAGAGATAAACTGAGACTTTATACTAGTTTCAGTGGAGAGGAGTAAATTGATACCTCATGATAGCTTTAGGAAGGTCAAATAATACTAGGGCTGAGGTAAGAAATCCTTAAAATCCGTAATCCGATCCGCTCCAACCCAATCCTGTAGGCTTGGATTAGTTTTTCGAATCCGTGGTTCAGTTCCGAATTGAAAAATTAAAAATTCATAGTCCACGGATCAATTTCATCCAGAACCGATTCAGATTGTATACAAATAGCCTATATCTATATTATACACTCTCCCGCATAATATCTTCTCTTATTCCATATAAAACCTAAACCCGAACCTAAACCCGCATAGTATCTTCTTTTATTGCTTTTGTTTGTTGGTTTTTAGTTTTAATTTGTAATAGTCTAAATACTTATGGTAGAACTAGTTTTCTTATGGTTGTTTAAATTCTAGAACAATATGTCGCTATTATGAAAAGATATGTTGCTATTATGGAACTAATATGATGTTATGTTCACATTTTAATGAAATTAAACTGTTCTATATTTTTTTTGTTATTTAATTATTTGAATCTGTGGTCCTAAACCGATCCAATCCGTGTTTAAATGGATTGGTTCAGATTGGTTCCACGATTTAATTAAATTGGATTGGTTCCAATTTTTCAGGAACCATAGATAACAGATTGGTTCTGATTTTACCCCAATCCGAACCATCCTCACCCCTAAATAATACAAGGGGTGTGGGACAATTTTGTATAGCGGAAGAGAGACATACAATGACATAGAATTGTAGAAGAATCACAAGTTTAATGTGAAAAATTTAGAAATCGCCTAGATATTGATTTGTGATTATGTATCAATTTTAAGCAGTAAATAAAAGTCCCAATCAAACAATCAAGACAAATCAACACAACGATTTTAACATGGAAAAATCACAATTGGAGCACCTCCAATTGTGATAAAAAAACCACAGGCAAAAGCCACAAAACAATCCACGAAGAAGACATAAAGAAATTACACAAGTGTACTCTCAATTACCTAGCGAATCCATGCCTGAATTGAACTAACCCCTATATGCCTCTTCCACCACGGTCTTCACCTCGGAATTGTCTTGCCTAACGTTGAATCCACAACGCTGATGTCGAATCCACGACAATGAGCCACTCCAGAATCCACAAAAGCATCTGACCTAAATTCTCCGGAATCCACCAAAGAACAACTCTCTCTTTTGTATTGAAGGAAACAAATAATTCTTTAATGTATACTTTTCAAACCATGAGTTAAACTCAAACAAACATCAAAGAAACTAGCAAAGAGGCTCCAGATGAAAACCCTAATACCCAAGAAGAAGATCTGGAAGCCGTAACCCTAAAAATAAATGGAACCACATATTTATAGAAAATTGATCCATGATCTCTGTTCAAGCGCAAGAATGGCCGCTCGAGCGGACTAACGCTCGAGTGCAAGAAGTTCCGCTCGAGTGCAAGAAGTTCCACTCAAGCGCAAAAACATAACTTCTAGTACTTTTGCAGACAATTTAAACTTCTGGAACCAAAGATTCTCCGCTCAAGCACACAAATGACAGCTCGATCCCCGACATAGTCAGTGAAGTGACAAACATGATAAGATTAAGATCACAAACTCCTCTATATAGGCACAATTCGGGTTGGATTCACATCTAAAACTCATAGCCTCACTGAAACAAAAGATCGAATACAATTACAACTGAAAGAAGTTTTGTCAAATAGGATTGCCAATAATAAAAACCTAACACAATGAGAGAAAAGTATGTTTTGAGCCCTTTGACAATTGCCTCTACAAATTTTAATTTTTCTATCGACAAAATAGAGACAAAGAGACATAAAGAGAAAGGTAGAAAAAAAAATAAAGGCTTGTGATGGATCTAAATGAGTGTCAGTAGATCTAAAATCTTATTGCCGCAACAATGGTGATGGACAATGATTAGACAAAGTTTGGATGGTGCTGGATTGTCATGAGACAAATGGATATTCAATTATTTATTTATGATAATAAAAAATAATATATCTTTTTTTTTTTTTAAACAAATTTGAAAAACTAATACTATGTTTAATTTAGAATTGCAAAAGTTATTTTTGAATTTTCAATACATTTTTTTTTTGGTTTTAAATGAATTTTATTAATATTTTAATTAAAAATTTTATTTTTTAAATTCAGTTAATCTAGATATAATTAAAAATTAAAATATTTATAAAAAAATCTATAAATACAAAAATTTAAAAAAAAATAATTTTTTTATATTTTTATATTTGGTGTAATTTTAATTTTTTAATAAAATTTATACTTTTAAATGTATTTAAATTTTATACTTTTTTCCCCCTTCAAACTGAGTCGTAAAACTCCAATAAAATAAAGATTATAAACAATGAATAATAATTTAAAAATATTTAATTTAACAAGTATAACATATTTTTGACATCCAAAAAAAAAAAAAAAAAAATAGGAACAAATTTTTTCACAAATTTTTATCTTAATTTGAAATTCCCTCTCAAAATTTAGAACCCTCAAAATTTTGCCCATAATCCCTCCTACGTTTCTCATGTCACTCTCTCCCTCTCTCTCACACAACTATTCCCTCTCATTCCTCCTCCATCAAAAATGATTTTGTTGCTCCCATTCCACCGTTGTACCACTTGAAATCGAAAGTCGACATCGCCGAATCACGAACTTGGACTATTTCAGTCTGACCAAGTAAGTTGATTTATCTTTATCTCTCTGGATCTTATTCTCTACCTTAATTTCTCATAAATTGACTCCCTCTCTTAGCAATCTCTACCTCACACACTTTTACCGCCTTGTAATCATTACTGCACCATGCCACCGTTGGCACCGTCTCTCTGAATACAGTGCAACCCCCACATTCGCACGATGCATAGCTACCACCAGCCAATCCCACTGGTAAGCCCGCTTTCTATTGCTTTTGTTGCCCCTCTACATCCTCTCTTGTTTCCTGCCATCGTGCCCTGTAGACTCGACTTTCTTCGCGCCTCCTTTTCGGAGAGCTCAAATTGGTCCTACAGTTCGGACTCCTATCACAGTTCTGAATCTAATCTCTCAAAGTGCAATGTGAGATTGATGAACACCAAATAGTCCAATCTGGCAAATCATTTTGGAAAATTGATTTTGAATCAAATAATGCCAAAACTGGACTGTTTTGCCAGATTACAGAGTCGCCACCTAAATATTTTGTTTTTGGAAAATTTAAGAAACCCTGACTCATGCCAAAGGCCACGTGTCCGTCATCACCAAAGTTGCCTCGGCTTAGGAACTTGCGTACAAGAGGGGAAGGTCTTGAAATGAGCACCCCCGCTCGCCCGATCAAAGATCAGTCTCTACTAATCATGATATGTTGTTTTTATAAACACATGTGTTCTTATTCCGGTTATTTAGCTAACTTTATTATGTGACGCACACAAGCAAGTATAGACTAAGTCGCAAGACTTGGAACAAATCAACTCATGTTTGTTTTCGAAAAATTGTTTGAAATTGCCACTCTCAAGTGGGCTAAAGCGTGGGTTTGCTCTCAAACATGATGGGCTTAAAACATGATTTGCCACTTCGCAAAGTGGGCTTAAAACTCTCACTCGTTGAATTGTTCCAATTCAAGCAACAAAGCCTTCATCCACAAGCATTCATGCAGTTAATCAAATAAGCACTTAGCCTCATGGTAAGCATGCGAAACATGGCAACACTCACACATGCAAGAATGCTAAAGCGTAAAACTCACAGTGTACTCCAAGCCAAAACAAAAGCTAGTTAGAAATATGCATGATCCTAACTATACAAAATGCCTAATGCAACACATGCAATATGAAATTAATAGGCTCGGCTACTAATATGGAATATGATTTGATTCAATTTGATAACATGCTTTGAAACACGTATTCAAAGAAGTGTATTGAAATTGCGATGTAGTTTGAATGATGCGCCGAGCCTTGGTGCATGCAAGACAAATGAATGAATGCAAACATGCAAGCATAAAGTATGCTAATCGAAAATGTCTTTAATCTAACCATCGAAAGGGGGTAAATAAAAGGGAGAAAGACATGGGGTTGGAAGACATAGACACACACGCACGCACACTTATTACAACATTGTGCCCACACGAAGGCGGGTCCTAATGAATAAGCTAAGCTACACTAAGCTAAGCTAACTAATCTAATTAAACTAATTAGACTAATTATTACAAAACAAAATAAAGAAATAGCCAAACTAAGCTACTTAATTATTACAATACTTAACTAATTAGAGAACTAATTAATTAAATTACAAAACCAATGTACACTAAACATATAAAGCATTAAACTACACTGCCTCAGCTTTGCTTTAGAACATGGAAGATGCATGCATTCGGTTTTCGCCCCAAAAAGCCCACCGATTTACTCTTGAGAGGCTCTGTTTGCAGGGTTACTCCGAGAACTTTCTGCTCCACCTTACCAATTCAATGCTGAGGGCCTGCCAGCCATGAGTGCTTGCTGTCGGCCATCTGCCGGCCAAAAGTGTGCTATGCCGGCCAAGGATGAAGCATTGCCTGCCACTGGTGCTCCGAGTCACCTCAACAGAGCACAAACAGAGGAAAATGGAGGGTTTTTCAAGGATATGTTTGTCCCGTGTCCCTCCTTATCATCTCAAAACATCAAAGGAGTGGCACTCTTGGATCCAAAACCACCAATCAAGCATTTTCAATGCATGATGGCCAAAGATCCAAGTTATACACTTTCAATAAATGCACAAAAACAAGACTCAGAGGATCACCACCTTATCATGCATGATCAAGGGTGATGGAGACAAAGGAGATTGGCTCATTTCATCACTTTGAGTATGAAATGGACCAATCTACCTTGTGTTCGATATAACGTCTGATTGACACATGCAACGCAAACACAACATGCTTATCTTGGTCATGTTTTACTTGTTCGATTTTGTTTACTCATTTTAGCATTACCAAGTCATTCTTTAACCAGTTAAGTCCAAGATGAGTGTCCTCTAATGAGAGAGGGGTCAACCAAAGGATGGTTTAAGACACGAGAGAGATCATGCCTTTGGTTAGGAGGAACCCTCAAAAGAGGGTTAAAACCATTGAACACAGGCTCTATCTCAAGCTTAAACACAACCTTAAGGTTAACTAACCCTCAAAACAAATGAAAAGTGAAGAAATGAGGGAGGTTGCAGATATTTCAGTGCTGAAATGGCATGAAAAATGATATTACGACATGCAAGCAACTCATGCACAACATGTTCAAGAGCCAAAAACACTAAACTAGTGAAGAACACTACACTATAGCTGTAGACACCCCATTTTTGACCGTCCTCAAGACTTGGATGTCATCGTTTGAACACTCGATGATCATCCATGCTCGTGTTCGTTTTGAGTTCCTGAAGGTCTCGGTTGCGCGCCTTGCCTTAGAACCTCTCAACTTGTCAGTTTTGTGCTTGGTTGTGGATCAAGAACTTGTGGTTTTGTTTTTGAGGGAAGAGGGTGGCTTGTTGGCCATCCCTACAACCCATCGGCCAGGCCTCATGCCTATCGGCCTTTCCTTCTTTCCATCGGTCATCAGTGGTGGCCGGTCGGCACCTTTTATGGCCACTTGGCACCATTTTTGGCCCATCGGCCATGTTTGTTGGCCGAGGCATTTTTATTTTCTTTTGTAGATATTTTTGTGCCAGCTGTGACAGTTGGTGAGCACAAATTTCATCCTCCATACACATGTATAGAGGGATTGAACCAAGCCTCTAGCTTGCTTAACAAGCTTGAGACTTAGATTTCTATAAGAAGGGAGGCCCCTCTCCCTTTCCAGAGGTTCTAAAAATTGGATATACAAAACATATATCTCTCTCTATATATTTCCCTCTCTCTCTCTCTCTCTCTCTCTCTCTATATATATATATATATATTGCTTAAAAGTGTGTTTTGTCTTCACTTTTGCACTACAACACCTAGTGAAGCACCATTGCTTTGTTGCTAAGGTACTAGAGGACCTTGTTTGGACTCTCAAAGTTTTTTTTCTTTGGCTCAGAAGTGCTAGTTTGCTGTGGTTCTTCAATGGTGAGTTATTACCCCTTTTAAGCCTTGTTTTGCTTAAGTGTTTGGCCCCCTTTGCATATTGTTTTAGGTCTTGCTTTCAACTTTAAAAAGTTCTGATTTTAAGTGCTTAAAGTGTTTGTTTAAGGTCTCTTTGGTGTTGGGGGTGGTCTATTCCCTTTTGTGCCTTGTTTGGCTTTGTTTTGTGCTGTCCTTTTAAGCTATTGGGACCACCTCTTTTTGGCCTTCTCACCACTGAAACTCAGAGGAATTTCAGTGGTGGAAAGTGTGTTTTGAGGTCCCAAATAGGAGGGGGTCATCCCCTCTCCTTGTGTCTTGGTTGCTTGCCTTGTTGGCTCATCAAAGTAGCATGTCTTTCTAGCATGTTTTGGCTCCATATTAGCATGTCTTAGACCTTATTTCAGCATGCTTTAGCTCTGTTTTGGGTTGGTTTGATCACTTGTTGCATGTTTCATATACTTGTAGCGCAATCCTCCTTGATAGCCTAACATGCTTTGTGCTTTAAGCCATCATTTTAGCATGTTTTTGGCTCCACTCCAGCAAGCTTTTGGCCATGTTTTAGCATGCTCTAGGTCTGATTTAAGTTGTTTTGGTCATGCATGCCTTGCTTTGTATAGCCTTGGTGCAATCTTGTTCACTAGCTTTGAGTTTCCAAGTCACTAGCATGCATTGCTTGGGCTATTTGCATGTTTTAGCATCATTTGGTATGTGATTTTAGTGTGTATAGTGTGGTCACACTCTCTCATGTTTCACTCTTTCAATGCTTTTGGAAAGTTGTGCTTTATGCCTAAAACATGAGCCAATATGTATGCCATCATGCCTAAGCTTTTGGGCCACCATCTTAGTGTGTATTTGGTCTTATTTTTCCATGTTACAACTCTAATTTTTGTTGGTGAAGTCATCTCATGCTTGGTTTTGGTAGGTGTAGTGTAATCCTCCTTGTTGGCCTTGTATGCTCCATGCTTCATGCCTCTAATTCTAGCATATGTTGGCTGTGTTTAAGCATGTTTCTAGCATTGTTTTGACCTACCTTGGGACTGTTTTGAGTCACCTTGGCCCTTTGGGGCTTGCTTGATATGGCTATGGTACAAGTCCCTTTGCTAGCCTTAAGCTTTGAGCCTTTTAGCAGGCTATGCTTGTGTTATGTGCATGATTTGGCATCATTCCTTACATGACTTCAGAGCATATTTCATTGCCACACTCTCACATTTTCCACTCCTTCAATGTGTTTGAGAGTTGTGTCCTCACGCCTTGTTTATGAAACAATGTGTATGCATGCTTGTATTTGCTTTTGGACTTCATTTTTAGCATGTTTTGGCCATTATCTTGGCATGCTTGAGGCTTGTTTGAGGTTGGTTTGGTCCTTTGAGTTTTGCATTAAATAGCCCTTGCTATGCTCATGTTGTTTGCATGTTGTTGCATTGCATTGTGTTTGCGTGTTGTTGCATTGCATTATGTTAGCATGTTGTGTGTTGCATTATGTTTGGGTTGGACGTTAATCCAAACACGAGGAAGGTCGCACGTTTTATACTCAAAGTGATGAAATGTGCCTCATTCCTTAGGTCATCCACACCTTTGATCATGTATGATAAGGTGGAGGTTCATCGAGTCTTATGTGTTATTTGTGTGCATTCATTGACGTTGATTTGTGCAACTCGGCCCCTTTGGCCATCATGTATTGAGATGCGTGATTGGTGGCTCGAGAGCCGAGCACTACAATCCTTTGAGCTTAAGACATGATAAGAAGTGTGGTTGCACACACATTTTCTTGCAAATACACTGCCATACCTCTGTTAGTGCTCTATTACAGCAAAAGGAGAAATTGCAGGAAGAAGTGGCCGACCGACCATCAGAGCTGCCGACCGGCTATCTAGTCTGCCGATCGGCTATCAAAATTGGCCGATAGTCATAAACTCTGGCCAATGGCCATCTCTTTTGGCCGACCATCCCTCAGAATGTCCATAAGGTGGATCAGAAGCATCTTGGAAGTTGGCACAACTTTCAAAAGTCCAAAACAGTGCAAACAGAGGCATCATGAGGCACCGCAGTGGATTTTCGAGCGAAGCTGACCGAGCATGCATCTCTTCCTTGCCCGCGAGGCCATTTCACTGCTTATGATTAGTTTGCATGATTAGTCATTCAATTTGTTGTGTAATAATTAATTAGCTAAGTTAGTTAATTAGTTTGGTTTGTAATAATTAGTTTAATTAACATACCTAGTTAGTTGATTTATTCGGCCCCTCCTGTGAGAGGGCATATTGTTGTAATAAGTGTGCGTGTGTGTGATGCATGTCTTCCAACCCCCATTTCTTTCTCCTTTTTACTTAACTGCTTACGATGGTTAGTTTTAGGGCATGTTTCAATTAGCATACTCATTATCGTATGCGTGCATCATTCATTCGTATTGCATGCACCGGCCTCAGCGCATCATTCAAACTGCATTGTATTTCAATTCCTATTTGAATACATGTATCAATTGTCGCATTCATATGCCATCTTAGAATAGTCGGGCCTACTTTAGTTGCATTTTGCATGTGTTGCATTAGGCATTTTTGACATAGCTAGGGTCATGCATGATTTCTAACTAGCTTCTGTTTTGGCTCGGAGTACTCTGTGAGTGTTTACGCTTTAGTATCCTTGCATGTGTGTAAGTGATTGCCATGACAGCATGCTTGCCATGAGGCTATGTGCTTAACTGTCATAATTGCTTGAATGCCTGTGGGTGAAGGCTTTATTGCTTGAATTAGAACAATTCATCGAAATGTGAGTTTTAAGCCCACTTGAGAGTGGCAAAATCATGTTGTTTTCTAAGCCCACTTGAGGGTGGCAAATCCGCATCTTAGCCTACTTGCGAGTAACCCCTTCAAACCATTTTCAAACAAACAAACATGAGATGTTTTGTTCCAACTTGAGCGATTGAGTCTATACTTGTGTACGGGGGGAAAATATTCCGGCTACCCGCACTTCCTTTCTTCCCAGTTCCTCAGCTGTCCGATCACCTGAAAGCGCAAAAGCGGTGAGCTACCCGGCGGTGTGTGGCCGGAAAACACCTCCGATGCTCAAGTTAGAACCACACACCTGGAAAAATGACTAGAGAGAAGGGACAGTGTTTGAGTGTAAGTCTCACTTACAAAAATTGTCCATCCCCTTAAGGGGTGGCGCCGAATTGTTTATATACCTCTCTGCGCCTCATATCTACTCCCAATGATCTCTCAACACGTGGCTCTGCTATCCCATCTGTCAGCACATAAACCATGCCTCTGTCAGGTCACACCATGCTGGACATTACCTAATCCCAAATGCCAGCCTTCTCTGCTGGAGCCCGGCAACCGAGCTGCCCAATCCATAGCCGGGCTGTGCTTCATGCCCAAGCACGCCGCTGGCTAAGCTTGAGGGAACCGGGCTACGCAGCATCCCGGCTGGACCGTGTCCGAGATATCTCGCATTCACCTTTGTCGGCCTTCCTGCCAAACAAACTCATAGCTCGGTCGACTACGCCTTTCCTGGCGCCGGTCATCTGCTTGGCTGGTCGGCCTTCCTGCAAAGCATGCAGCTCGGTTCACACAATCGGTGCCTTAACCGAGCACCTTCTCAACCCAGTACCTGCTCGGCCAAAATCTTGCCCGGCGTAACTCTATCCGGCCAAATCTGTCCGGCACGGTACCAGACCATTATTTTCCCACTCAACTTGTATGCTATACGCATCACGTAGTAAGTTAGATTAATAATCGGAATAAGAACACATGTGTTTTCAAAAACAACATATCATGTTAGTAGAGGCCGATCCTTTGATCGAGTGAGCGGGGGTGCTCATTTCAGGACCTTCCCCTCTTGTACCTAAGTTCCCGAGCCGAGGTAACTTTGGTGATGACAGACACGTGGCCTTAGGCACGAGTCAGGGTTTCCTAAATTTCCCAAAAATAAAATATTTAGGTGGTGACTCTGAAATCTGGCAAAGCAGTCCATGTTTGGCACTTCTTGATTAAAATCGATTTTCCAAAACGATTTGCCGGATTTAGACTCTTTGGTGATTTATCAGTCTTACATTGCACGTTGTGAGATTAGATTCAGAACTGTGACAGGAGTCTGAACTGTAGTAGCTAGAACAACGATTCGTGCCCTTGCACACGGAGCAGAGTTTGGGCAGTCTACAATTTCTGGAGACTCTGCTGGGGATTCAGAGAACTTGACTCGAACTCATGATATCTTGTTTTGTTTACACTTATGTGTCTCTTTGCATTACATTTGCATTGGTGCACCTAGGACATCGTGTTTGCCGTCTGCTATTCCTGAACGGTTTGCCGGAGGCTGCGTGTCATAAGGCTGACCGGTTACGAGCTCTGCCACGATGGGAATACAAACCTCGATTTTCACCGAGGCACCCTTTTTGACCATTCGACCTAGTGCATATCGGAATCCATAGTGACTATTCAAAACTAGGACAGGTTGCTTACCCGATTATAGGTTGTTTGAAACCGCTGCGTGCGTAGTGAAACCCTAGCTCCTAATAAGATAGGACAGGGAAACCCTACCCCTCTATAGGGGTGTTTTGTCTCTTACTTGCTTGTTATGTGCTTTTAGAGTGTGTCTCTACAGGAATGCATGTATCAGTTTGTAAGTCTAGGAATCAGGCCTGCGAGCATCAGTATTTGGAGAATCAGTTTTACTTGAGGGTATCAGATCTGGGGCAGTGACTTGGGAACAGTGATCAGTGTTAAGAACAGTGTGTTCAGCTTACAAATATCAACTGTGTGTTGAGTTTATTTAAGCCGTTATGCTGTCCATTTTTCTGGTTGTTTGTTTCCTTATTATGCTTTATTTATCTTTTTGCAAGGCAGTTTAGCATCATTGCTTCTGACCAGGCAGATATTCCCCAAGCACTGTGGATCAGAGGTTGAAGACTTCATCGATCCGAGGATCTGATAGACGGACAACCAGTGTTCCTTTCATTACCCCCGGTTATTAGACAGAGGTTAGTTAGGCGCAGTTCATCAGTACAACAATTACCAGATCAGCGGTCCTTATCCACCCCACCAGTGAGTATTCAGGCTGAGGTTTCCTTTTCCACCGCAGAGAGGGATATACCTGTTCTTCAGTTAGATCAGTACCTCACGGCCAATATGGAGGACATGATGCGTCAGCTCCAAGAGACTATACAAGCCATGCAGCGGGATGCTGCCCGCCAGGCAGAGGTTGTGGCACAACAGACAGAGTTAATTGCCAGACTACAACAGCAACAACAACCGTAACAAGCTGGAGCATCTGCTTTGTATCCACCCCCACCCCCATCTAGAGTTCCAATACTCGGGAAGACTGCAAACGTCCAGGAAGATACGGACGTCCCAACAGGGCCAGTTCCACCACCGATTTTATGTAGATTTCAAAGACACCGGCCTTCTCAACAGATACACCGTTTGAATTAGAGATGGACCCAACCGCTCTGAAGATGAGTAAGCTTGAGAAGCTGTTCAAATGGCCCAGGGGGTCAATTCCATTCTGGACATAGAGGATGGATACATTGACTCAGCGGTGACGTTGTCGGACTGGTTCAAGATGTCGCATATAGACCGTTTTGATGGTTCCGGAGATCCCATGGTACATCTGCGGCTGTTCTCGGATATCCTAAGGCCAATGGGCCTCTCCAAACTGTAAAAGCTTTCCCTCTTTGGCCGAACCCTGTCGGGTGTTGCGGCCATCTGGTACGCGAAGTTGGAAGATTCTGTCAAAAAGGATTGGGAGGAGATGGCCGAGGCCTTCTGTAAACACTCCATTTTTTATTGTCCTCAAGACTTGGACGTCATTGTTTGAACACTCGATGATCATCCATGCTCGTGTTCGTTTTGAGTTCCTGAAGGTCTCGGCTGCACGCCTTGCCTTAGAACCTCTCAACTTGTCTGTTTTGTGCTTGGTTGTGGACCAAGAACTTGTGGTTTTGTTTCTGAGGGAAGAGGGTGGCTTGTTGGCCATCCCTACAACCCATCGGCCAGGCCTCATGCCTATCGGCCTTTCCTTCTTTCCATCGGCCATCAGTGGTGGCCGGTCGGCACTCTTTTTGGCCGGTCGGCCATGTTTGTTGGCCGAGGCCTTTTCATTTGCTTTTGTAGATATTTTTGTGCCAGTTGTGATAGTTGGTGAGCACAGATTTCATCCTCCATACACGTGTATGGAGGGATTAAACCAAGCCTCTAGCTTGCTCAACAAGCTTGAGACTTGGATTTCTATAAGAAGGGAGGCCCCTCTCCCTTTCCAGAGGTTTTGAAAATTGGAGATACAAAACATCTCTCGCTCTCTCTCTCTCTCTCTCTCTCTCTCTCTCTCCATATTTCCCTCTCTCTCTCTCTCTCTCTCTCTCTCTCTCTCTATCTCTATATTGCTTAAAAGTGTGTTTTGTCTTCACTTTTGCACTACAACACCTAGTAAAGCACCATTGCTTTGTTGCTGAGGTACTAGGGGACCTTGTTTGGACTCTCAAAGTTTGTTTTCTTTGGCTTAGAAGTGCTGGTTTGCTGTGGTTCTTCAAGGGTGAGTTGTTACCCCTTTTAAGCCTTGTTTTGCTTAATTGTTTGGCCCCCTTTGCATACTGTTTTAGGCCTTGCTTTCAACTAAAAAAAGTTCTGATTTTAAGTGTTTAAGATATTGGTTTGAGACCTCTTTGATGTTGGGGGTGGTCTACCCCCTTTGAGCCTTGTTTGGCCTTGTTTTGAGTCATCTCTTTTAGGCCTTTGGATCACCTTTATTTGGCCTTTCTACCACTGAATTCCAGAGAAATTTCAGTGGTGGAAAGTGCATTTTGAGGTCTTAAATAGGAGGGGGTTGTCCCCCCTCCTCTTCTCTTGTATGCTTGTGTTGATGGCTCATCAAAGTAGCATGTTTTTCTACCTCTTTGAGGCTCCATCTTAGCATGTTGTTGGCATTATTTCAGCATGTTATAGCTTTGTCAAGGGTTGGTTTGATAGCCCCTTGCATGCTCCTTGCACTTGTAGTGTATTTCTATTCACTCGCCTAACATGCTTTGTGCTTTAAGCCATCATTTTAGCATGTTTTTGGCAGCACTCCAGCAAGCTTTTGGCCATGTTTTAGCATGCTCTAGGTTTGATTTAAGTGTTTTGGGTCATGCATGCCTTGCTTTGTATAGCCATAGTGCAATCTTGCTCATTAGCTTTGAGTTTCCAAGTCACTAGCGTGCATTGCTTGGGCTATTTGCATGATTTAGTATCATTTGGTATGTGATTTCAGTGTGTGTAGTGTGGTCACACTCTCTTATGTGTCACTCTTTTAATGCTTTTGGAAAGTTGTACTTTATGCCTTAAGCATGAGCCCATATGTATGCCATCTTGCCTAGGCTGTTGGGCCACTATCTCGGTGTGTATTTGGTCTTATTTTGCCATGTTACAGCTCCGATTTTTGTTGGTGAAGTCATCTCATGCTTAGTTTTGGTAGGTGTAGTGTAATCATCCTCATTGGCCTAGTATGCTCCATGCTTCATGCCTTTAATTTTAGCTTATGTTGGCTATGTTCAAGCATGTTTTTGGTCTTGTTTTGACCTGCCTTGGGATTGTTTTGAGTCATCTTGACCCTTTGGGGCTTGATTGATATGGCTATGGTGCAAGTCCCTTTGCTAGCCTTAAGCTTTGAGCCTCTTAGCATGCTATGCTTGTGTTATGTGCATGATTTGGCATCATTCCTCACATGATTTCAAAGCATATTTCATTGCCACACTCTCACATTTTCCACTCCTTCAATGTGTTTGAGAATTGTGCCTTCATGTCTTGTTTGTGAACCAATGTGCATGAGCATGCATTATCTTGTTTTTCATGCGTTCATTTTCAGCATGTTTTGGCCATTGTCTTGGCATGCATGAGGCTTGTTTGAGGTTGGTTTGGTCCTTTGAGTTTTGCATTAAATAGCCCTTGCCATGCTCATGTTGTTTGCATGTTGTTGCATTGCATTGTGTTAGCATGTTGTGTGCATTGCATTGTGTTAGCATGTTGTGTGTTGCATTGTGTTTGGGTTGGACGTCAATCCAAACACGAGGAATGTCGCACGTTTCATACTCAAAGTGATGAAACGTGCCTCATTTCTTAGTCACTGACACCTTTGATCATGTATGATAAGGTGGAGGTTCATCAAGTCTTATGTGGTATTTCTGTGCATTCATTGATATTGATTTGTGCAACTCGACCTCTTTGGCCATCATGCATTGAAATGCGTGATTGATGGCTCGAGAGTTGAGCACTACACTCCTTTGAGCTTAATACATGATAAGGAGTGTAGTTGCACACACATTTCCTTGCAAATACACTGCCATGCCTCTGTTTGTGCTATGTTGCAGCAAAAGGAGAAATTGCAGGAAGCAGTGGTCGACCGGCCATCAGAGCTGCCGATCGGCTATCAAAATTGGTCGATAGCCATAAACTCTGGCCGATGCCATTCCTCTTGGCCGACCACCCCTCAACATGTCCATAAGGTGGATCAGAAGCATCTTGGAAGTTGACACAATTTTCAGAAGTCCAAAATAGTGGAAACAGAGGCATCATGAGGCACGACAATGGATTTCCGAGCAAAGCCGACCGAGCATGCGTGCATCCCTCGTCACGAGGCCATTTCACTGCTTTTGTTAACTTGGAATAAACTGTTATTTTATTTATAAAAGTGTTGTAATTAATTAGTTAATGCATTTAATTAATTGATTCGTTTTGTAATAATTAGTCTAATTAGTTTAATTAGATTAGTTAATTAGCTTAGCTTATTCATTTCGGACCCTCCGTCGAGAGGGCCAAATGCTGTAATAAGTGTGCGTGTGTGTGATGCATGTTTTCCAACCCTCATTTCTTTCTCCCTTTTACTTACCTGCTTTCAGTGGTTAGTTTTAGGGCATGTTTCAATTAGCATACTTATGTTTGCATGCGTGCATCATTCATCTGTTTTGCATACACCGGGCTCGGCGTATCATACAAACTGCATTGTACTTTAATACATTTATTTGAATACGTGTTTAACAGCATGTTATCAAGTGTCGCATTCATATGCCATCTTAGAATAGCCGAGCCTATCTTAGTTGCATTTGTTGCATTAGGCATTGTTGACATAGCTAGGATCATGCATTGATTACTAACTAGCTTTTGTTTTGGCTCGGAGTACACTGTGAGTCTTTATGCTTTAGCATCCTTGCATATATGTAAGTGATTGCCATGATAGCATGCTTGCCATGAGACTAACTGCTTAAGTGTTAAACTACATGAATGCTTGTGGATGAAGGCTTGATAGCTTGAATTGGAGCAATTCATCAAAATGTGAGTTTTAAGCCCACTTAAGGGTGGCAAATCCGTGTCTTAGCCTACTTGCGAGTAGCACTTTCAAACCATTTTCAAACAAACAAACATGAGATGTTTTGTTCCAATTTAGGCGATCTAGTCCATACTTGTATGCTATGCGCATCACATAGTAAGCTAGCTAATAAACCGGAATAAGAACACATGTGCTTTCAAAAACAACATATCATGTTAGTAAAGGCTGATCCTTTGATTGAGCGAGCGGGGGTGCTCATTTCAGGACCTTCCCCCCTCGTACCCAAGTTCTCGAGGCGAGGCAACTTTGGTGATGACGGACACATGGCCTTAGGCACGAGTCAGGGTTTCCTAAATTTCCCAAAACAAAATATTTAGGTGGCCACTCTGAAATCTGGCAAAACAGTCCATGTTTGGCGCTTTTTGATTAAAATCGATTTTCCAAAACGATTTGCCAAATTTGGACTCTTTGGTGATTTATCAGTCTTACATTGCACTTTGTGAGATTAGATTCAGAACTGTGACAGGAGTCCGAACTGTAGTAGCCAGAACCACAATTCGCGCCCTCGTGTGCGGAGCGGAGTTCCAGGCAGTCTACAATTTCTGGCGACTCTGCTGGGGAACTTAGAGAACGTGACTCGAACTCATGATATGTTGTTTTATCTACACTTATGTGTCTCTTTGCATTACATTTGCATTGGTGTGCCTAGGACACCGTGTTTGCCGTCTGCTATTCCTGAACGGTTTGCCAGAGGCTGCGTGCCATAAGGCTGACCGGTTACGGGCTCTGCCACGATGGGAACACAAACCTCGGTTTTCACTGAGGCACCCTTTTTGACCATTCAACCTAGTGCATATAGGAATCCGTAGTGACTATTCCAAACTAGGACAGGTTACTTACCCGATTGTAGGTTGTTTGAAACCGCTGCGTGCGTAGTGAAACCCTAGCTTCTTACAAAATAGGACAGGGAAACCCTACCTCTCCATAGGGGTGTTTTGGCTCTCACTTGTTTGCTATGTGCTTTTAGAGTGTGTCTCTACAGGAATGCATGTATCAGTTTGCAAGTCTGGGTGTCAGGCCTGCGGGCATCAGTATCTGGGGGAATCAGTTTACCTGAGGGTACCAGATTTGTGGCAGTGATTCGGGAACAGTGATCAGTATTGGGAACAGTGTGTTCATCTTACAAATGCCAACTGTGTGTTGTGTTTATTTAAGCCGTTATGCTGTCCATTTTTCTGGTTGTTTATTTCCTTATTTTTGCTTTATTTATCTTTTTGCAAGGTAGTTTAGCATCATTGCTTCCGAACAGGTAGATATTCCCCAAGCACTTTGGATCAGAGGTCAAAGACTTCATTGATCCGAGGATCTGATAGACGGATAACCAGTGTTCCTTTCATTACCCCCGGTTACTAGACGGAGGTCAGTTATGCGTAGTTCATCAGTACAGCGGTAGCTAGATCAGCGGTCCTTGTCCACCCAACCAGTGGGTAGTCGGGCTGAGATTTTCGTTTCTACCACGGAGAGAGATATACCTGTTGTTCAGTCAGATTAGCACCTCACGGCTAATATGGAGGACATGATGCGTCAACTCTAAGAGACTGTGCAAACCATGCAGCGGGATGCTGCCCGCTAGGCTGAGGTTGTGGCACAGCAGGCAGAGTTAATTGCCAAACTACAACAACAGCGACAACCGTAACAAGCCGGAGCATCTGCTTTGCATCCACCCCCACCCCCACCCCCACCTAGAGTTCCAATACTCTGGGAGATTGTAAACGTCCAGGAAGATACGGACGTCCCAACGGGGCCAGTTCCGCCACCGGTTTTACCGCAGATTTCAAAGACACCGACCTTCTCAACAGATACACCGTTTGAATCAGAGATGGACCCAATTGTTCTAAAGATGAGTAAGCTTGAGAAGCTGTTCAAACTGGCCCAAGTGAACAATTCCATTCCGGACATAGAGGGTGGATACACTGACTCAGTGGTGACATTGCCAGACCGATTCAAGATGGGAGGAGATGGCTGAGGCCTTTGTAGCTTAATACTCCTACAACACGCAGATCGAGATCACAACTCGTGATCTCAAGACAACCAGACAGGAGCCAAAAGGGAGCTTCTCTGACTTTGTAACCCGTTGGAGAGCCAAAGCTTCTATGATGACCACCAGGCCGATCGAGAAGGATCAAATACGGATGGTCGTGCGCAACTTCCAACCCAAACTGATGCAAAAGATGATCGTCTTACCCCTCCCTACCTTTGCAGATTTACACGAGATCGGGGTACAGATTGAGAATGCCATGAAACAGGGTCTGATTGATCACGAGAGAGAGCAGCCCAAGAGGGCATTCACTCGCAGTTTGAATGCAGACACAAGTAATGCTGCAGTTGCCAGAACTTCCGATGTGGGCATGGTCACCACCACCACCCCAAAAACACTTACAGCTACCCCATTCACCGGTGCTTCTGGTACTAGCTCACAAACAGCCAGATATCCACCCCGAGGCCAGAGAACCTTCACTCCACTATACATGCCCCTGTCCAAAGCTCGGGGGTTCTAATCAGGAAAGGGCATTTGAAGCCCCTGGAGCTGTGGCCATTACCAGACAAACTTCCTGCTTCCCATAACCAAGCCAAATACTGTGCCTTTCACCAACAGCATGGTCACGACACCGACCAGTGTTATAGATTGTGTCATGAGATCCAGGATCTCGTTGACAATAGGGTGATCGCACCTCCAGAAAACCAAATGTCACAACCAACCTTCTCCCACCACATAACCAAGCTCCACCACCTAAACCCATCAACCTGATCCAAACTGGGGTTGTGTCATACGACCCTAGCATATATATCACACCCTCCCACCTACCCAAGCTTGAGGTGTTCATCCTAGACAGCATAGACTTGTGCATGTTGAGCACCTCCCAAACCCAACCTGAACCGGTGGTGGTGACTGTTGAAGGCAGAATTGGGATGACTGTGGAGGCAGATGGGAATGATGATTCAGAACCTAAGGGGTTTGGGAGCTTTGCGTACAACCCGAGAGGTTATATCACATCAACGGATCAGCTTAAGCCAAGGGTAGAATTGCTAATTGGGGCAGAGATCAGTGTGGTTTAGGAGGATGGACCTAGTCAGGGGTTAGATGACCTAGCAGAACTGGAGGAGAATATCGCAAATCTACAATTCTTCAATGAATAAGATTCGGGGGACCTGACTGTCAACTGGTTTGATTTAGATGGGTCAGCAGAAACTACTGGGTGGCTCAGCAACGAGCCAGATGTTGTTGAGACACCTCAGCCAGAACAGGGACCGTCATAAACGAGGACATCAGTAGTGGCTAGAATGGTCGAGAATCAGGAGTAATCGCCAGAGAGCACCGGTGTTAAGAATTTTGCTCGGGATCCGGGCAGTTTGAGTACAGTGGGCGCTGAACAGGAGGCTGCGCTGAAGTAGTTTGAGCAGGAAAAGATCGAGGATCTTGAGAGGGCTAGAAAGGCCAAAGCCCCTGTAGGGACAGAATGTGCTGTGAGCACAGGAACAGTTGTAACGGAGCCGGACAGCTGTCTATCAGTTGCCGATGGTATGTGGTGGGAAGACGACGACTTACGTCTTGTCCACACTGACGAAGATTGGGAGTAGAACCAACCGGATGACACTTGGTACGTTGAGGAGGTTGACCACATGCCCAGGAGTGGGCGGTATGTCAAGCCCCCACACTTGGATCAACCAGAGGCATCCGAAAAAGACAAAGAAGTGGAGAGGCAGAAGGAAAAACTACTCGAGGAGGAGGCTGTACTGAAACAGCTTAAGAAAATCCAAGTAGACATCTCCATCTGGGGACTGCTTATGGCCTCAAGAGTTCATAGGCAAGCTATCCTTTCTGCAATGGACAAGGCTAAACTTTAAATTGATACCACTCCTGAGCAGTTGGTAGGGCTGGTTTTTCCGGGAGGAGCTTTCCCAACGTTGACCTTCACTGACAAGGAACTGCTGCCTGAGGGCTCAAACCATAACAAACCACTCTACATCTCTGTCGAGTGTAGAGAGAAATGGATACCGGTAGTCCTTGTTGACACAGGATCTGCTATCAATGTGTGTCCGTCGAGGACGGCATATGCTATCGGGTTGAAGCCCGCGGATTTTGTGCCTACTGCCCAGGTGATACGGGCCTACGATAATACTAGCCGAGAGGTGATGGGGACTGTACAAATTCGAACTCAGGTTGGTCCAGGGCAACAGGATATTGATTTTCGTGTCTTGGATGTTCCGGCCACCTTTAATCTACTCCTGGGGCGGCCGTGGCTGCACCAGGTAAAGGCTGTCTCTTCCACCCTGCACCAGATGCTTAAATACCCCCACGGGAAGGGAGTGGCAATCGTCTTTGGGAATTCTTCAATCCAGCCGCCGCCAGAGGTTTCTACACCAGTTCTAGAGATTGAGCATGGTACGAAGGATGTGTTTTTGTCAGGATTCACCCTAGTCGAGGCCCGGGTTGTACAGAACATTTTAGCTGTAGATGAGGGGCTATACGTCAGCGCACAGTCTGTCTATCTTATGAACAAGCTTCAGCACATCCCCGGGATGGGATTAGGGCAAAGTGGCCGGAAAGGCGTTGCAACATCAGCCAAAGTGCCACACAACCCATATACCTTTGGCCTAGGTTATCTGCCTACCAAAGAGGATTGGGCGAGGAAAGGAAAAGAGATGGCCGGAAGAGCCAGAGCCATGCAGGCCGAGAAGCATTATGAATTGGTGCACCGACCTATCCAAGGGACCCTGAACGGACGCTTTGTCCGGGAGGGGGAAGACTTCCCGTTCTGCGGCTTCCCAGAGCCATGGCTAAATGCAGAGAGGCGGCGCTTGCCGGGGTTTGAGATTTCTTTGACTTGCAATTGTCCGAGGATGTTTTTGCCGAATAGTAGACAGACCCACCAGCTGAGGCTGAGTAGTGCAAGGAGGAGGACTCCGAGAGCACAAAAATTGAAATGGGGGTAGCACTGGCTTGTCTACTCTCAGATCCTCAAATCGTATTGGAGTTCTTGGGGGATAACTTCTCAGTTTCCATGATCGGGAATGAAGTGGTTGTGGGCCCATCTTCAAACATTCTGGATGCATCCATCACACCCTCCCTCGTCTGGTAATACAAGGAGGGCTTTTTATCGAGCAGCCTCGGGTCAGGTAGTGAGCCGGAATCTAATTCCACCGAGTTTATGGAGTCAGAATCAGGTTGTAGCTCATCTAAGTCTGAGTCCGGTATTCTTGGGGGTGATAACCTGGATGCCACTGTCCTGTCCAGGTTGTCTTTTTCTTTTTCCTTTGAGTCTGTTGTAACAGAGGAATCAGGCGGACTGGATGTTATTAATGAGAATGGTACAACTGTGGCTTCTGAGTACTTTTTTGTGCCTTTAATTTATTGCATTAATCAGGAATTTCAAAATTTTGATGAAATGACGTGAAAGAAATTCCTTCGGTTTTGCAATATTTGCTTGATCAAGAGTAGGAGAGGTTTGTTAAACCCTTGGTTGATGAAATCACCACAATTAATGTTGGTACTGAGAAGGACCCGCGGCTGGTCCAGATCGGGTCCACGTTGTCTTCGGAGGAGCGCGAGCGCTTAGTCGCTTTATTAAAAGATTTCAAAGATGTTTTCGCGTGGTCCTACGAAGATATGCCTGGAATCGATCCTGAGATTGTATAGCACCAGATCCCTCTTGACCGAGAGGCCTGACATGTCAAGCAGAAACTCCGAAGGATCCGCCCGGACTGGGCTCTAAAGATCAAAGAAGAGGTCACTAAGCAGATTGACGCAGGGTTCCTGCTGGTATCTGAATACCCTACTTGGTTGGCCAATATAGTTCCGGTGCTGAAGAAGGACGGCAAAATTCGTGTATGTGTGGACTTCAGGGATTTGAATAAAGCCAGTCCGAAGGACGACTTTCTTCTGCCACGTATCGATGAATTAGTGGACCTCACTGCTGGGCATGCGCTGCTCTCATTCATTGATGGGTTTTTAGGCTACAATCAGATTTTGATGGCACCCGAAGACAGGGAGAAAACTGCTTTCACCACCCCGTGGGGAACCTATTTTATAGGGTGATGCCGTTTGGGCTGAAGAACGGTGGGGCTACATATCAACGGGCTACGACCATAATTTTGCACGACATGATCCATAAAGAGGTTGAGGTGTATGTGGACGACATGATTGTCAAGTCCAAGGAAAGAGAGGGCCACTACACCGCCTTGCAGAAATTCTTCCAACAGATCAGAAAGTATTGGTTGCGGCTGAATCCTCAGAAATGTACATTTGGTGTTACAGTAAGGAAAATGCTGGGGTTCTTGATCACACAGAGGGACATCGAAGTCGACCCTTCCAAAATTAAGGCCATCTTAGAAATGCCACCACCAAGGACTAAAAAAGAGGTGCGAGGCTTTCTGGGTAAAGTGCAATTCATAAGACGGTTTCTTGCAAAATTACCCTTGACTTGTGCACCACTCTTTGGTCTCATGAAGAAAGGAAAGAAGTTTCAATGGGACGACCAATGCCAAGTTGCTTTCGAGCAGATCAAACAATATTTACAAAATCCACCAGTGTTGTCACCACCTGAGCCGAGGAAACCGCTGATTCTGTACCTGTCAGTGACTGAAACAACGATGGGCTGCATGCTTGCACAGGAGTCTGAGGACAAAGTGGAGAAGGCTATCTACTACCTAAGCAAGAAAATGCTAGATTACGAGACCCGCTACATTCCGCTTGAGAAGGCTTGTCTGGCCTTGGTATGGGCTACCAGGAAGCTGAGGCACTACCTGTTAGCTCACTCTGTAATACTGGTTTGGAGATTAGATCCCATCAAATATCTCTTCGAGAAACCAGCACTTACGGGTAGGCTAGCTCGCTGGTTGCTTCTGCTTTCCGAATTCGATCTGAAGTACATGACACACAAGTCAGTGAAAAGGAGAGCGGTAGCGGAGTTCTTAGCCGATCACCCAGTGGACGGGAATGAAGTAGTTGAGTATCTGTTCCTAGACGAGGCTATTCTGCATGTTGAAGAAGAAACTTGGACAATGTACTTTGACGTAGCGTCAAACCAGTACGGGTACGGGATAGGAGTGTTGCTGATAGCACCCGACAATTCCTGCATACCTCTAGCATTCAAACTCCGGTTCAAAGTGTCGAACAATGAGGCAGAGTATGAGGCATGTATTGCTGGACTAGAATCCACCCTGGAACTAGGGGCAAAACGGTTGGATGTCATCGGAGACTCGAACCTTGTTGTATCTCAAGCTAAAGGAGATTGGAAAGTTAAAGAAGAAAAGATGAGAATCTATTACCAAACCTTGGATGTTTTGATTCCTCGGTTTGAAAAACTAAATTTCGCTCATCTGTTAAGAGAGAACAACAAGTTCGCTGATTCATTAGCAACTCTATCTTCTATGATAGACATCCCTTTCAGAGTCCGGATGCGTCCGATCATCATCGAGCAGAAATTCGTGCTGGCCTACGAGCTGATTACTGCCATAGATGAGGTACAAGATGAGAATCCCTGGTATTACAACATCTGGAACTTCTTGGAAAAATAAGTGTAATAACCCTCACACTGCCTTAACCATACTCATATGCATTTTATACGGTTTTGTTCTGCTAAGCTTGCATTACAAATCTTGTCTTTGTTTTGCTTAAATGTTACTTGTATGCTTTGTTCCTTGTTTGGTGTGTGTCTAGCCTAGATTAATCCAAGCCGAGGTCACCTTAAGCCTAGAACTACCTTGGAACCCTTTTTCCGGTTGACCTCCACCCCTGCCCTAACATGTTGGCCGAGATGTCGCTATCTAGGCCGAGGTGTTCATCGCCAAGGCCGAGATGTGTATTATCTAGGCCGAGATGTTACCCTTGAACCCAAGTGACCTTGCTCCTGGATTGGTACGACCTAGACCGAGGTGTGGCACATCTAGGGCGAGGTGTGGCACAGCTTGGCCAAGTGTTGTCCTTTCTGGCCGAGGTCATTGTTCCTTTGCTTGCCGAAGCCTTGTTATTAGCCGATGTCATTACTCGCCGAAGTTCCCTTGCCGCCTAGCTTGTTGAACACACTTTGTCATAGTCATGTCTTTTCAATCAGTCACCTTTTTGAGTAGGCTCAACCAACCGTTGCCACGTGTCCGAGCTGAGTATTAAGTCAGTCGGCAAGCCTAGAAATGTATCATTTTGTATCATATCCTTGTTCTTGAAGAGAGAGAAGCTCTAGAAGAAGAAGGAGGAGTTTTAGAGTGAGAGAGTAGATTGCAAGCTTGATCCTTAGAGTTCAAATCGTTAGATTCAAGTTTTGAGGTTAGAATCTTAATCTAATCTTGTTGTTCTTATTGATCATCTAGCTGCATTGCATGATCGAACCCGTTCTGCATGCCATGCATTGATTTAAAGCTTGCTTTTAGAAAGAGAAAGTGTTATTCATGTGTTCTTGAATGAAAGCCTTGTTTGATCCGAAAGTTTGTAGCAAGTTCCATGTTTTTGTGTTTGTTTTCGTAAGATCCTCAAGTATGGGTACCCAGGTCCATGTTTTCGAACTCATATCATGAAAATCCCAGATTTTGAAATAACAAGTTGCGATTAAACATTCATATTTTTCATGTTCATGTTCTTCGTGTTCTTCAACAGAGGGAAACCCAGATTTTTCCCGACTTCATATCCTTGAATGTGGCCCTTGGGACCACACCTCGGCGAGGAGGTGTGGGACCTCGGCCAAGACCTGGTAGGTGCTCAGCATGTTTACCCGAGATGAGAAACAGTGTTTTATTTTGATTTGACTTAGTTTTTGAAGAATGCCGAGATCATCTGTATGCATGTGAAACTTGTTTGAAAGTGCATTTAACAGATTTCTGCCATGTGTTTGTAGGACTTGGACTTGCCTTGACCCCGACGTTTGAAGAACTAAGTGAGTGGTATTTTTAATAAAGCTATGTTACAATGTTTTGATAAAAGCCTTGTTTAGCTTTGTTTTGGAAAGTATTTGTAAGCATGAATGATTATTCCTATTTTGTGTATCAAGTATTATATCTTGTGTTGATGACATTCTTGGGAAGTCCTTACGTGCTGGAGGACTCTAAGCATTTGCAGCACAATCTTGAAAGTCCGTACGCGCTAGGGGACTATAAGCATTTGTAGCGCAAAATTTGGAAGTCCGTACGTGTTGGGGGACTCTAAGCATTTGCAGCACAAGTCCTTAGTGTCCGGGGACTATAATGCAACGACACCATTGTTTTGAGATATCTCTCTCGTCTTGCCTTGTCTTGCCACTGACGGTTTACCGCGTGGGTTTGCTTGTCCGGAATGTCATCACTTGTACTATATTGATGCTAGTAAGCATCCCTTGAAGCTTGAAAGATTTGATAGATGGACTTGGTTCATCCCTTGATTTTGCACTAGATATGTTATGTATTGTTTTGTCAAAGATTCTGAACATCAGTCATGCAAACCCCTTTATTATTCATACCATTCACTGAGTATCCAAGCTCACCCCTCTCTATATATATGTAGGTGACGAGCAGGACGGCGGTAACGCCTAGATGTACTTGCCCTTGTTTTGGATTTCACACTTTTGCAGCATGATAAGATATCAGAGGAGGACAGCAGCATCACTTGACAGCATCACTACTAATACAGCAGAGGAGGACAGCAACATCACTTCTAATACTCCTGCACCCACACAGCATCAACAGCTGAATCAGTTAGTTTGTTAGAGTTTGTTAGAATATGTAGTTTGTAACTGTGAGATCAGTTTGTAACTGTGAGTTGGTTGTAACAGATTCTAAAGGTGTATATATACACCAGGTCAGTGTAATTACGAGTAAGAGTTTTGTTGATCTAAATAAAATTCAGATTTTCATCATGGTATCAGAGCTTTAAGCTCCTCTGAGCACAGGCATCCATGGCTGCTGCTTCAAGTTCTGATTTCACACTTCCTGCAGATCTTTCTTTACTTCTCTCCAATCTCTCCTCCTTTGTTACTGTTAAACTTGATACATCAAATTTTGCGATTTGGAAATCACAATGGCAGAAAATTCTCCGTGCTACAGAACTGCTTGGGTATGTTGATGATCCAAGCTCCTGTCCACCATTGACTGTTCTTGATGATTCAGGTAAGAGTGTTTCCAATCCAGATCGCATCAAATGGAATCGTGTTGATGCACATCTTTTAAGTTGCATGACTGCTACTCTTTCTCCATCAATTTACTCTACAGTTTTAAACTATAATCATTGTTCTGAAGTCTGGTCGACTTTGCATAAGCGTTACACTTCATTCTCTCGTGCTCATGTTCATCAATTGAAGAACAAATTAAATAGTATTTCTAAGCACAACGATTCCATGACTGTATATCTTGCCAAAATCAGAGAGGTAGTTGATCAGTTAGCTCTTGTTTCGGTGATGATTGATGATGAAGATTTAGTATTGATCACTCTCAACGGCCTATCAGATGAATATGATGCATTTGCAACTTCCATTCGCGCCAGATCTGGTTTTATTACTATGGAAGAGGTGTCTTCTCTTCTTTGTTCTGAAGAAATCCATATGGAGGCTAAGCTCAAGAAATCTTCTTCAGATCCAACCGTTGCCTTCTCTTCTATTAAAGGCAACTCATCATCTCGTGGTTCTGGTTACAGAGGAAGCAAATTTCAGTCTCGAGGAGGTCATCGTGGTGGACGATTTCAGTCTAAAGGCTATCATTATCATGGTAGAGGTGGTGCTAATCGTGGCCGAGGCCGATCTGTTTTTCCTCAGTCTCAATGTCAAATCTGTGGTGGTTTTGGTCACATAGCCATTGATTGCTGGTATAGAATGGATTCTCAATTCCATTCTTCTTCTGGTTCTTCTTCCTCACAAGCTTCTCAGCATTCCAAAGCTTTTGTGGCATCTTCCAATGCTTCAGTTCCAGATTCTTCTACTGCTTCAGTGCCTTGGTATCTTGATTCTGCGGCCACTGATCACATTACAAATGATCTGAGTAATATGAGTTGCTACCAGCCTTACCAAGGGACAGATCAAATTACTATTGGCAATGGTAATACTATACCAATTCAACATACTGGTAAAGGACTTTTACCCACTCCTCATCATACTTTCAAATTAAATCCTCTCCTTCACACTTCTTCTATCTCTTCAAATCTGCTTTCTGTCCACAAATTAGCCAGGGATAACAATTGTCTAATTACATTTGATGATGCTCACTTTGTGATTCAGGACAAGCATTCGAAGAGAGTGCTTCACAAAGGAACTAACATCAATGGTCTCTACCATTTTCTTCCACCTTCATCTGCTGCAGCAAGTTTTTCTCAAGCTCACCATAGTTCCAAAACTCCATCTCCATCAGCCTCCACTACTAAGGACATTTGGCATAATAGACTTGGTCATCCAAGTTTATTAAAATTGTCTCATCTTAGGAAGTTTTTGACTTTTGTTTCCCATAATGTTGAACATAATAAGACTGTTTCTTCAACTTGTGTTGACTGCTGTGTTGCTAAAAGCCATAGGCTTCCATTTCATTTGTCTGATTCCACTAGTAATCAACCTCTCTCTTTAATTCATAGTGATGTATGGGGGCCTTTTCAATCTGATTCTTCTTACAAATTTTACGTGCTTTTTGTGGATGATTTTTCAAAATTCACTTGGATTTATCCTTTATCTTCTAAGAGTGAGGTTTATTCCAAATTCATTGAGTTTAAAGCATATGTGGAAAAACAATTTCAGACTTCTTTACAAGTTCTGAGAACAGATGGTGGCACTGAGTTCTTTAATAACAAAATGGCTCAATTTCTTGCATCAGAGGGTATTGTCCATCAACATTCTTGCCCTTACACACCTTCTCAGAATGGTGTTGCAGAGAGAAAGCATAGGCATATAATTGATACAACTATTGCATTATTACATCATGCTTCTATGCCTCTTAAGTATTGGTTTGATGCCATTGCTGTGGCCACCTTTTTAATCAACCGATTGCCTTCTTCTAAACTTGCTCATAAATCCCCTTTTGAGGTGTTGTTTCACTCCATTCCAGATTACTCTCAGCTTCGGGTTTTTGGCTGTCAGTGTTTCCCTTGGCTCAAGCCTTATGTCACCCACAAACTTCAACCTAGATCTGTGTCTTGTGTCTTCTTAGGGTATCATCCATTTGCCAAAGGTTACAGGTGTTTAGACCCTCTTACAGGTCGTGTGTATTTATCTCGACATGTTCAGTTTAATGAAACTTGCTTCCCTTTTCAAAATCAACCTCTTTCTTGGTCTGCACCTGCATCCTCTTCTTTGTCTTCTTTACAACAGTTTTTTTGGTCCTCTCCAACTTTGTCTTCTCAGCAGCCCAGTTCTCTTTCTCCTCAATCCAGATCTGCTTCTCTGCCACCATCTGCTGCCCAGCCTAGTTCTAATTCTCTGTCTTCTCCTGTTCTGCAGCCTCACCCTGCTGCTCCTTCTATGATGCCATCTATGTCTCCTACTCTGTCACCCAGTTCTGTTCCTCTGTCTTCTGCTGTTCTGCCACTCAGATCTGCTATTACCCAGCTTACTGCTGACCAGCCACACCCTCCTTTGTCCTCTTCTTGTCCCATATCGCAGCCTATTCCTATTCACTCTCTTGCCATTCATCTTCCTTTACAGCCTCCATCTAAGACCCTTAATTCACATCCTATGATCACCAGGTCTAAAGCTTCTGTTTCTGCTTTCACCTCAGCTGCACAGCCTTCCCAGCCTTCTATTTCCTCTTCTCAGCTTCTCTCTTCTGAACCTTGTACTGTCCATGAAGCTCTTCAATCTCCAGTCTGGCTCAAAGCTATGCAAGAAGAGTATGCTGCTCTTCAAGCTCAAGGTACCTGGACTCTTGTACCCTTGCCTGCTTCTAAATTGGCAATTGGCTGTAAATGGGTTTTTCGCATAAAACATCATTCTGATGGTAGTGTTGCCCGGTATAAGGCTCGCCTTGTGGCTAAAGGTTATTTGCAACAAGAGGGGATCGATTTTCATGAGACATTTAGTCCCGTTGCTAAACAACCTACTATTCGTATTTTTATCTGCATTGCTCTTCATAATAATTGGCCCATTACTCAACTTGATATCTCCAATGCATTTCTACATGGCTCCCTTGAAGAAGAGGTGTTCATGACTCAACCTCCGGGATTTGTCAATTCTTCTTATCCTACTCATGTATGCAGACTTAAGAAAGCCCTTTATGGTCTTAAACAGGCCCCTCGAGCCTGGTATTCCACTTTCTCTACATTTCTTCTTTCACAGGGATTTCATAACAGTCTGTCCGATACCTCCTTATTTGTCAACCAGACTTCTACCAGTCTTACTCTGCTAGTTGTATATGTTGATGACATACTTTTGACTGGTAGTGACTCTACTGTGCTCACTACCCTTCTTAAAAAGATGCACTCGGTTTTCTCTATGAAAGAACTTGGTTCTTTATCCTATTTTCTGGGTATCAATGTCATTGCTCAAGATTCTGGCTATTTTCTCTGTCAACACCAATATGCTACTGATCTGCTTGTTAAAGCTGGAATGGTAAACTGCAAGCCTTGTTCTACACCTTTGGCAGTAAAGTCCTCTGTTTCTCCTTCAGATAATCTTCCTTTTGCTCAACCTACTTTGTATCGCAGCTTAGTTGGAGGGTTACAATATCTTACCATCACTCGGCCTGACTTGTCTTTAGCCGTGAATCAAGCATGTCAACATATGCATGCTCCAACCAATGCTCATTTTCAACATGTTAAACGTCTCCTCCGTTATATTAAAGGCACTGTCTCTCATGGTTTAAGTTTCACTCCTGGTCCTCTTACCCTTCACGCCTTTTCTGACTCAAATTGGGCCGGTGATACATCAGATCGCCGGTCTACCTCTGGGTATTGTATCTTTTTAGGCCCCAATCTGATCTCTTGGTCTGCTAAAAAACAGCCTATTGTCTCTCGTTCGTCCACTGAAGCTGAATATCGCTCCTTAGCCAATACAGCAGCTGAACTTAGTTGGCTCCAGCAGTTACTTAAAGATTTTTTGGTACCTCCTTCTATTCCCGTGTTATGGTGTGACAACTTGTCTGCTATGGCCCTTGCTTCTAATCCCATTTTTCATTCTCGGTCGAAACATATTGAAATAGACTGTCATTTCATCCGCGAGCGGGTTGTTTCAAAACAAATTCTTCTTAAATATGTTCCTACCTCTGATCAAATTGCTGATCTCTTCACCAAACCGTTGTCTGGTTCTCGTTTTCATTATCTTAAAGACAAGCTGATGCTTCTTCCTTCTCCCATCAGCTTGCCGGGGGCTGATAAGATATCAGAGGAGGACAGCAGCATCACTTGACAGCATCACTACTAATACAGCAGAGGAGGACAGCAACATCACTTCTAATACTCCTGCACCCACACAGCATCAACAGCTGAATCAGTTAGTTTGTTAGAGTTTGTTAGAATATGTAGTTTGTAACTGTGAGATCAGTTTGTAATTGTGAGTTGGTTGTAACAGATTCTAAAGGTGTATATATACACCAGGTCAGTGTAATTACGAGTAAGAGTTTTGTTGATCTAAATAAAATTCAGATTTTCATCACAGCATCTTGAAGATCATGCTTCTTAGTTATATTTCATTGTATTTGGTATTTAATGGCTGAGAAGCCTTTTGGTCAAGATGTATTTTTGTACTTCATTTTGTTGTATCAAAGCTATATAATGATGTATGACATTTCATTTAACTTATGCACTGCTCTTATGGACTGCTTAGCTTTTAATTTGTTGCTTCCGCACTTGTAAGCCCCATATGTTATACTCTGATTGTGTGTGAATTTCGAAAGTTGGCCTTCAGTAATCTCGGATTACTGGCCATCACGGCACCATTCTACTAGGGGCGGAATGGGGTCGTGACAAGAAGTGTATCCACCAGGGGCAAATGCCAAAGACAAGAGGGCAATTCGAAGAATGGCTACACAGTTCATTGTCTGCGGGGGTAAACTGTACAAGAAGGGTCATCTTGGGATGCATAAACTGTGTGTTGATGCTGAAGAATCCAAGCACCTAATAGAGGCCATCCATGGAGGAGAGTGCGGTGCACACATGAGTGGGGTAATGCTAGCTCGGAAGATCCTTAGACAGGGTTATTACTGGTCAACCATGGAGGAGGATTGTATTGGCTTTGTTTGGCGATTCCACAAATGCTAGATCCATGCAAATCGCATTAACATTCTGCCGTCGAAGCTATACAACATGACTTCGCCATGGCCTTTTCAATCTGGGGGATTGATGTAATTGGGGCTATCATTCCGAAGGGGTCCAACGGGCATGAGTACATTCTAGTAGCGATAGACTACTTCACGAAGTGGGTTGAGGCCCACTTATGCGGTGTTGAAGGCATCACATGTTGCTAAGTTCATCAGAAACAACATCATCTGTCTCTACTGGGTCCCGAATGAGATTATTTCGGATAATGGTTCCCACTTCAAGAAGGAGGTAATCGACTTGTTGGAGAAGTACAACGTGGCTTTTCATAAGTCATCTACATATCGGCCGCAAACCAATGGAGCTGTTGAGGCCACCAACAAGAACATCAAACACATTCTACAGAAGATGGTGGAAACCTACAGGGACTGGCCAGATAAGCTGCTATTTGCTCTTTGGGGCTACCAGACTTCAATTCGAACTTCTACTGGGGCAACTCCGTATTCCTTGGTTTATGGGATAGAGGCTGTTCTGCCTATCGAAGTTGAGGTTCCGTCATTACGGGTATTGGCTGAGTGTCAGATAGCTGAGGCAAATTGACAGCAAAGCAGGTTCAAAGAACTCATGCTCTTTGATGAAAGAAGGCTGAAAGCACTGTACCACGTCCAGGGTTATCAACGGAGAATTGCCAGGGCTTTCAACAAGAAGGTTAAGTCCAGCAATTTGAAAGAGGGGGATCTTGTGCTCAAAGCCAACCGAGCTCCCATCCACGACCCTAAGGGCCAGTTCAGACCCAATTGGACTAGCCCTTACATCATCAAGTCTATCTGGTCGGGTGGAGCTGTCGTTCTGATGGACCTAGATGGCCTTGAGTTCTCCCAGCCAATCAACATGGACAAGTTGAAGAAATACTATCCCTGAGTGGCTCGCTAGGCCGAAAACTTGAAAAGGCAACCTAGGGAAAAGTTAGAGCATGAAAAATTTGAAATAATAAAAACTGAGCGTGCAAGGTTGAAAACCCAGAAAGGGTGGCCTTGGCAAAAGTTAGAGCGCAAAAGGAGAGTGTTAATACACGAGTGAACCAGAACCAAACTACGTAAGGCTTGATTCCCATCTTTGGGATACGTAGGCAGCTTTATTCTGAAGTCCAGCCATAGACACTTCCAAATCAGCTTTGTCCATGTAATCGTGTTGGTCATCTTTGTCTATTCTGTATTCAAGAGCTCGGTTGTGATCTCGAGTGCAGTGCTATTCAGACTAGGGGCAACTTTCCAGTTACTGGGATCCGGGGTTGTACATCTCAGTGATAGATCTCGGGTGTGTCCAGTTCCATATCGAAAATGGTTTTGAAAAGTTTTAATAAAAGTTGATTTTGCTCAAATTAATCTTTTTATGACTTAGACCATTTTTGGACCAAACGGAAAATTTTCAGTACCCACAACATTCAATTACATTGATTTCAGTACAAAGTTCTCCTACTCTTGAATACAAATTGAAGTTGCTTTTTATTACATTTATAAAGAAAACTTGAAAGTACTGATTAAAGCAAATAAACTCGGGGCATAGTCAGGTGTTCCTGCACCCCCTCCTAGAGCCTGTGGAAGCCTCTGATGCCAAAGTAGGCCCAACCTACACCTCTTCATCAAGCTAAGCTATGCACTCATCAGAAAGGGTACAACTGAAAATGGGAGCGGGCGTCAGAAGCTCTCTCGTCCTCCATGCTGTGGCATACCGAGCTAGCTGTGCGCCTCGGACTGGAAATACAGCAGGGTAGTCTATTCCCTCTTCCAGACAAGTCTGATCATGTCCGAACTGGCTCCAAATTCGAAATGGGAAGTAAAAGACACAGTGTGTCAGACCGATCAACTGAATCCCGGGCTGGCGAGACACGCTGTAGCTCATCGCTAGTAGATTAAGCCAGGGGCAGCGCCAAACAATGTTGATAGCGGACAACTGCACATCCATTCTCACCACCATCCCTCATCAAGGGCATCGACTAGACGTCACCGGAAGAAATAACCGCGAGCTGAATATGTTGGGCATGAGTCCACTACCTTCAACTTATCCATCAACCATATCTGGGGAGGGATGAAAAATGAGAGATTAAAAAATAGAGAGGTGTACGTGGAGAGAAAAGTGAGAAAAGGGTTTTGAGAGAAAAACCGAGCCTGAGGGCCGAGTGATGTGAGAAATATATGTGAGATAGGGTGGGAAACATTACCTGTAGCAGTAGTGAACTCCCCGCGAACCTAGTCGTCTCTCGGCGATGGAAGCATCCAAACCCGTCAATGTCGTAGCTAGTGTCATGGTGATGCAACTCTTGCCCTTTTTCAAGCCTTGGGCAACCTCAATCAAATGGACGCTAGATCCTCTAGAGCCCGGGGGAAGCAAGAAATAAGACAACATGCACAAGCAAAGCGCATGCTGCCGAAAACCCTACCAGTGATGATCGTCGCGGTCACCGGCATCAGAAAATCGACGGATCAAGCTGGGGATGTCCAATTCCCCGTCGCGAATCAAAGATCGAGTGTCATGAAAAGTGAGCCCGCACATCCGTCTTAAGGCTTGGATGTGACCAAAACGGAGTTGGAGCAAGATCTCTTCCTTACGCTCAGACTCCATCAAAGCTTGGAAGTGTTCGAAAGTGGAATATATCTCTTGTCCGCCAAAGCTAAAAACATGAGTTACCAGATTCCAACACCTTGCTGCGGCATGAAGGAACGGAAAATGCAGCGGGGTGCCGCTCAGTGTGAATAGTGCATTTATTTCGAAGCCCCAGAAATTCAGCTTTTCTGAGCCATCCAAGTTAGCAATCCAATTTGTGAGATTTTGGACAAGAAATGCCTCCATTTGGTGCCAAAACTGAGTTGAAATGGAGAAACTACGAATCTGGGGCTTTTGTAGAAGATAAGGTGTTGAGTGGAAGACTGGTGGCAACATTCTGGAGGTTCTTGACATTAGTGGCCGACCGGCCAATTTTATGGCCAACGGACCATCTTTTAGCCGATCGGCTAATTCTTGTGGCCGATGGCTCTTTATGGTGGTCGATGATCTGCTACCTTGGCCGATGGCCTCTCATTTTGTTCCATGAGCTGTCCATGTGTTGGAGGTGTTGAGAACATGTGACTTGTTCCACTTCGAATGCCTTTTGTGACGATTTTGCGAAGTCGTACCTGTGTTACTTCAATTTGTTTATCGAGTTGTTGTATTTTTGTTTATCGAGTTGTATATTGCATTGATTGTTAAGTTCTTGTCTTGTTTATCGAGTTGTATTCACATTTGGTTAGCATGTCAAGTCTTGGCTTTGCTTATCAAGTTGTTTCGTTTGTTGTCGGTTGGTTCGCTACCTGATTAAGGCATTGCAATTCGAGTGTGTGGGTTTCAAACAAAGTTCAATCTCATTTACATGCTGTGTAATGTAATGCGATGCGATGCGATGCTTAGAATGTACAAATCTAACACTTTTTTAATCCAAAAAAAAGGGCTGTTTTTTCATTCCATGATGGTTTCTTTTTGCAAAAGTACAAGGTTTTAAAGAAAATAAACCTGCCTGAGGTAGTACAATGTGCAAAATACTATAAGCAAAAAGAGAAATAAAGCCAAAAAAAAAAAAAAAAAAAAAACAAAGCATCTAAAATCGGCGCCAATCACCTCAAGAGTGGAAACCGCTTCTCGCCCTCTTCCTCGATGAAGGCCTGGAACCACCGCCGTCAGCTCTGCTGCCAGAGTCTGAACCCGAGCCGTCTCCAACCTCATCTCCATCCTGAGATGACTCTGACTGTGGACTCAATGCCTCCTCGTCGGACTCAATGTCATCTGGGGCAAGCGCCCGCGAACTACTCCTGGAGTGAGCACACCCAGCTCTGCTGTGGCTGCGCGTTGAAGTCACTCGTCCCGCTCCCCCTGTTGCTCGGGGAGGCACTGAAGGTCCCACCAAAGCGCCTGCTGTGGCTGGTATCTGGAATGGGGCCTGAAAAGAACATTTGGTAAATGCATCAGTTATGCTATGCAAAGCTGAGTATGGTATCAAATGCAGTATATGATTACATTGTGTAAATGCTGTGAGCAGTATATGAATGTCGTGAGCAGTGAATGATTGTAGTGTATGAATGTTGTGAGCAGTATATGAACGCCGTGAGCGTGAATGATTGTAGTGTGTGAGGGCCGTGGCCAGTATATTAGATGCAGTGTATCGGTGCCGTGAGTGGTATATGAATGTGGTATATCAAATGCAGTATTGATGATGGGATGCATCAGATGAGTATGGAGCAGATTATAGAGGGTTTTGGGATAGAGGTTGAAAGAACTTACCGGAATACCGTAAATCCTGAGTAGGTCCATGCTCCTCTGTAGCATCACCATCACTGAAGCCGACAGCTCCAGAGCCTGCCCGGTGTACTCTATGGAAGCCTGCAAAAGTGTTGAGGCAATTAGTAATCTGCGGGATATCAACTGAAATGAAATGAATGTACAAAATGAAAAGTATAGCGTATACCGGGGTCGAGCCTCGAACTCCAACGAGCTCATGATCAGCCGGGGGAGGAGCGATGGGAATCTGATAAGTCTCTCCAGCCTGTCCTCGGTATGTCATGGTAGTGGGCAGGTCTGGCCACTCCGCCCTGTGTCCCCTCCAGGAACCCCTCCTGCCGTGGACCTGAGTAGCCCTCGATCCATCCACTCCTCCTGCTATGGCTGCAGGTCTCTCTCTGTCACCTCAACAAACATTGGCCAGAGGCCGCATCAGATATGTCTGAATGAAGACGGTGTAGTCACCCTCATCTCTGAAAAAGTCGGCATCCAAACCGATCGTGAAATCGGCCATCTCCTGCGGGGTGTACATCTCTGTCTGCCTCATGTGTGAAGGAGGCAGCATCAGAACCACCGGCTCAGGCAAACCGAGGCTCTGTCGCAAGAAGCGCTCTCCCAAGTACCATGCCCGGCAGACCGGACCCTCAAGCAAAACTCGGAATCGGGGAGTCTCCCGAGCGCCCATATACTGGTCTCTAACTGCATCGGGCAGCACTGCCCAGGGCTACCAGGTAATCTGCAAATGACGGATATACAGGTTGTTATCTGCTATTAAAAGTGCAATGTAAAGCAAAACTCAAATGAACTGCAAGGTTTGAAATACCTCTGTTGCGGCTATAGTGTCAAAATATCAGTGGCAGAATGAGAAAGGCTCTCGCGGCCTTCGCTCGCATCTCCCATCATACCTATGAGAATATGGAACAACGGGGGGCATCTCTACCTCCGGCATTGGAGCAAGCCTCGGGAAGTAGGCATATACCCACAACTACAGAATGTAAAAGGGTAATAATGAGCATGTTTATCAGTAAAGCGGTATACAGATAAAGCAGAAATCAGAAAATGGTGTGCAGTCTATTGTGCAGTGTGTGCAATGTACAACCAGTGTAAAGCAAATTGTGTGTATGCAGTGTGTGTGGTGTACAGATAATGTAAAGTAGGACTGTAAAGCAGAATGGGAAAGATGTACCTCCCAGGCTCTCCAGTAGCCTCCTAGCAGGTGTCCGCTCCGGCGAGATGAAGAACTCATATATCCATACAGTGTGGCCAATCCTGTGCCACCCCAGTTATAGCGCCGGATGCAAGTCACGTCCACCAGTGCGCTCAAGAGGTAGAGGCCAACGGTGTTTGCCATGTCGGCGAAGAGAGTAGTGCCCAACAAGAACATGAGGAACCCCCGGGCATAGTGCTCGACCTCCTCGCGGGTCGTCGGTGTCTCCCCTCTGAACTGGTCCTCGAACCATGAATACCTCACGAACCCTGGTCAGGAGAGAGGTGGGCAAATGCCGAGCAAGAAAATATGGGTAGCATCCCACTCACCCATATCAGTGTCGAAGGGGATCAGATCACCCCCTACTCCGATGCCGGTGAGCGTGGAGAAGTCAAAGGGAGTCATCGTCATCTCCCCTGCTGTAGAAAGGTGGAAGGAATCGGTGGTGTCCCGCCACCTCTCCACTAGTGCGCCTAGAAGAGGCCGACTCGCAGTGAGTGTAGACACCCCATTTTGACCGACCTTAAGACTCAGACATCACCGATTGAGCACTTGGTGATGTTGCATATCGTCCCCGTTCAGAGGTTTCAGAGTCTCGGCTGCGAGCCTTGCCTCCGGACTTCTGGACTCTTTCGTGCCTTGCCTCGGTTTGCGAACCAGGCTCCATTTTCTCTGTTTTCTCTTCCCGAAGGGAGGGAGAGGTCTCGTAGATCATCTCTCAGTGGCCGTAGGCTACGTTTCGTGGTCATAGGCCATTTTTCCCATTTTGGAGCCCGGTTCCCGGTTTTCGGAGCCGTCGGCCGTGTGCCTCGGTTCGGGACCACTTAACCACCTCTATTCGTTCCGGTTTTTGGCATACATCTTGTTTACTCCCTTTTGAGGGACACTGTGGTCCGAGAGACCAACTTCGTGGTCGAACACCACTCCCGGTGCCTAACAGTCAGTTTTCGGGGCCTCGGGCTGCGTGTTTCGGCCCCCGAACCTTCATTTTACATCGGTTTCAGTTCATTTTTGGCAGGGACCTTATTTTCATGGTTAAGAAGCTTGTAGAAGGGTGGGAGGGCAGCAATTGTTCTGACAACCAGTTTTATTTTTTCATCACCCTCCGTCGCCCGTTTTTCTCACTAGAAAGCCAATGTTGACCACCCTTGGACCACTTTTTCTAGCTCTAAACCACATATTTGTGTTGTACACACCTGGGAGGCCACTAATATGATATGGTCGGCCAGTAATTGCTTCTGACCCTTTTGAACCCCTCTAAAAAATGGGTTTTTCTCTCTCCTGGTTCACTTCTTCCAGTTTTTGACCATATAGTTGTGTTGTGCACACATGGGAGGCCACCAATTTGAGGTGGCCGGCCAGCAATCTTCATTGAACCTTTTGACCCTTGGCCGGCCGGCCATGGGGAGGGCCGGCCGGCCACCTAAACCCTAGATAACTGGCCGGCCATGATCCTTGCACCCTGTTCCTTCTAGCTGTGACCTCATTTTCCCTCCAGATTCTGTATCCGAGGGGGGGAACTTTTGGGGGGGAAACTTAAATTTGAATCTCCCCCCCCCCTTTTTCCACTCTTGTGCCTATATAACCAGCCCCTCCCCTTTAGTTTTGAGGGTTACAAAAAACCCTTTGGAGCTCTTGCATACATCCCCCCTTTCTCCCTCTCTTCCAACCTTCAAACCCTTGAGTCCTACACCCTTTCTACACCAACCCATAGCACCACACCCCCTCACTCAATTCCAGCAGCTTGGGGGCCATTTCCAGAGGCTAGGAGCTCCATTTCTTGGACCAAAGATTGTTGAAGACAAAGGCTACAAGGGTGAGTTACATTTTCCCTCTTTTGTGCATTTTTTGGGCCTATATCTTAGCTCCTTGTGCTTACATTTTTGGGCTCCGACCCTAACTAAAAATAGTCTTATTTTGAGCGCTTTTTCATGTTTGATTAAGGGCCTTTCTCTGTTTGAGGCCTCCTTCTTGCCCTTTGTGTTTAAACTCCCTTTTAGGCCTATTTTTTGCATAGTATTTTAGGCCTATTTGTGAGCTGTTTTGGACTTTTCCATAAACTATAAAATATTATGTTTTGGGCCCCTCTTCAACATTGTTGAAGGGTCCTCCTCTGTTTGAGGTCTCCAGCTATCACTTACTTCTTTATCCCTCTTTTGGCCTTTTTCTTGCATAATATTTTAGGCCTACTTTTGTTTACTTTTGGGGCTTGATTTAAACTGTGAAGTGCCATATTTTGAGCCTCTCTTCAACTTTGTTGAAGGGCTCTTGGCCATTTGAGACCAGCTTCTGCCCCTTTCCTCTATTCTCTCTTTTAGGCCCATTTCTTGCATGATAGCTTAGCCTTACTTGTGTTTATTTTCGTGACTTGTTGTAAACTGTAAAGTGAATTATTTTGAGCCCCTCTTCAACTTTGTTGAAGGGCTCTCTTCCATTTGGGGCCAACAGCTACTACTTGCCTCTTTATCTCTCTTTTAGGGCCATTTTTGCATGCTAGCTTAGCCCTATTTGTGTTCACCTTTTGGCCTTTCTTAAAACTGGAAATATTCATTTTTTGGGACTGACTTGCTTCTGTCTTCACGCTTCATGATCAAATAATGCATGCTTTGTATAGCTATAAGTCATTCCATGTGCATAGTTTTGAGTTTCGGGGTTCATCTCATGCATCGGGTGCCATATTGCCATGATTCGGGGCTGTTTAGCATCATATTTTAGTGCTGAAATTTGCATGTTCATATGCCATATTCCATGCCTTGCCATGCTTTGGTAGAGTGGCCTTTGTGCCTTAGGTTCGGTCCTCGGTTTGCGTGCATGTGTGCACGCATTTCGAGTGTCTCATTTTCATCTCATGGCCACATATGTGAGTGTGGATGAGGTCCACTTGTGTTGGTGTAAGTCCATTATGCATTGTGTATGCCATTTCATTTCATAGCATTGTGTATGCTAGGTTGCATGTTAGAGCATCGTGTATGCCATGTTACATCGTGCATCGTGTATGTCATCTCATAGCATTATGCATGCTAGGTTGTATATTAGTTGCATTCATGCATGTCATCTCATTTGCATTGTGTTTGGGATAGGAGTTAGCCCGAGCACGGGAAAAGAGGGACGTTTCGTACTTCGAGTGACGGAACGTGTCTCAATTCCTTGTTGCCGACACTCCGGATTATCCATGATGGAGTCTCGATCTTGTTGTGTTTATATGTTCATTCATTTCATATTAAGTCGTGCAATCCGACTCCTCGGCCATCATGCATAGATATGCGTGATTGGTGGCACGAGGATCGAGGCATGCACACATATGTGAAAATACATTGCCATGCCCCTTTCTTGCTCTCTGTTGCAGCAAATCAAGAATCAGCAGCCTTCCGGAGCTTGGCACGCATTCCAAGAACAATTGCAAACAGAGGCTAATCGGGGCATCGCAGTGGATTTCCGCGCAAGGCAACTCAAAACATGCACCATCCATCACTCGGAGCAGAGTCGAGGCAGTCCCTAGCTTGCATGCTAGTTTACCGCTTTCCTTAGTTAATTTGTTAATTAATTAGGATTTTTGTATTTATATGGACTGTAATTATTTATTTGGGACTGTATATTATTTATTCGGACCCTCTGCGTGAGGGCAATGTTGTAATAAGTGTGCGTGCGTGTGATGTATGTCTTCCAACCCCACGTCTTTCTCCCTTTTATTTACCAGCTTATGATGGTTAGATTAGGGCATGTTTCAATTAGCATACAGTGTGATAGCATGTTTGCATTCATTCATCTGTTTTGCATGCACCAGGCTTGGCGCATCATATTAATTGCATTTGTATTTCAATTCCAAGTTGAATACATGTTAGTTATAACATTTCACATGCCATCTTTAGAATAGCTGAGCCTGCTTGTAGTTGCATTTTGCATGTGTTGCATTAGGTACTTCTGTATAGTTAGGATCATGCATGGATTTCTAATTAGCTTCTGTTTTGGCTTGGAGTACTCGGTAAGTTTTGTGCTTTAGCATCCTTGCATGCGTGTGAGTGACTGCCATGATAGCATGCTTACCATGAGGCTATGTGCTTATATGATATAACTGCCTGAATGCCTGTGGGTGAAGGTTGGGTTATTTGGATTGGAACAAATCATCGACTGTGAGTTTTAAGCCCACTAAATAGTGACAAAACCATCTTTCCTAAAGCCCACCCGAGTGTGGCAAAATCTGCATTTTAAGCCTACTTGCGAGTAGCAAACCATATTTCAAACAAACATGAAATGTTCTGTTCCAATTTAGGCGATCCAGTCTATACTTGTATGCTGTGCGCATCACTTAGTAAATCTAGGCTAATAACCGAAATAAGAACACATAATGTTTTCAAAACTCGATATCATGGTCAGTAGAGGCCGATCTTTGATCGGGCGAGCGGGTGTGCTCACGAAGTGACCTTCCCCAATCGTACCCAAGTTCCCGAGCCGAGGCAACTTTGGTGATGACGGACACGCGGCCTTAGGCAACGAGTCAGGGTTTCCTAAATTTCCCAAAACAAAATATTTAGGTGGCGACTCTGTATCTGGCAAAGCAGTCCATGTTTGGCACTTCTTTCAAAAATCTGTTTTCTCAAAACGATTTGCCGGATTTGGACTCTTTGGTTCAGATTACGAACCGTGACAATTTGAGTTCGAGCTGTAGTAACCCAAAATGAACAGAACGGGACTCACCCTCTCGGGGCGTTCAAGGACGTCTACAGTTTCTGGCGACTCTGCTGGGGATTTAGAGAACTTGACTCGAACTCGTGATATCTGGTTTTGACTACACTTGTGTGTTTCTTTGCATTGCATTTGCATTGGTGCGCCTAGGACACCGTGTTTGCCATCTGCTATTCCTGTACGGTTTGCCGGAGGCTTGTCTTGTCAAGGCATGACCATAAGGTTGACCGATTGTGGGCTCTGCCAGTATGGGAACACAAACCCTGGTTTTACCGGGGCACCCTTTTTGACCATTCGACCTAGTGCATATCGAAATCCGTAGTGACCATTCAAAGCTAGGACAGGTTGCTTACCCGATATAGGTTGTTTGAAACCACTGCGTGCATAGTGAAACCCTAGCTCCTGACAAAATAGGACAGGGAAAACCCTACCCCAACATAGGGGTGTTTTGGCTCTCACTTATCTGTTATGTGCTTTTAGAGTGCGTCTCTACAGGAATGTATGTATCAGTTTATAAGTTTGGGCATCAGGCTTGCGGGCATCAGTTCAGTTCTTTTGGGAATCAGCTATCTGCGGGTATCAGATTCAGTATTGGGGGAACAGTGATTCAAGGATGATGATCAGTGTTTGAGGACAGTGTGTATTCAGCTTATCGACCGTGTGTTGTTATGCCCAGCTGTGTGTTGTGTATTTATTTTAAGTTGTTATGCTGTTCGTTTATTTGGTTATTTATTTCTTTATTGCTTTATTTATCATTTTGCTAGGACAGTTTTAGCATAATTGCTTCCAACCTAGTAGATATTCCCCAAGCACTTTGGACAAGAGGTCGTCGGCTCAATCGATCTGAGGATCTAGTTGACGGACAGCCAGTGTTCCATTCTCTACCCCCGGTTGTTAGAAGAAGGCCAAGAAAGCGCAGTGTGTCTGAGCAGAGGTTACCAGAACAGTGGCCTACCCTAGTAGTGAACAGTCAGGTTGAAGTTTCAGTTTCTGCCATAGAGATACACATACCAGTCAGTCAGCAAGACCAACAGAATATGGCCGGGATGGAAGAAATGATGCGCCAAATGCAGGAGAGCATGAGACAAATGTAGGAGGACGCTGTCCGCCAAGCGGAGTTCTCTAAACAACAGGCCACAATCATGGCCCAGCAAGCCGGAACATCAACCTCACACCCAGCTCCTCCTCCATCGGGGGTCCCGTTACCCGAGCAGGCACCCACTGTTCAGAATGCCTTGCCAAACACCCAGAACACCTTGCCAAATGTCCAAAACATCCGGGAGGACACGGACCTTCCAACGGGGCTGGCTCCGCCCCTACTTCCGCCTCTACTGTCCAAAGCACCTACACCCATCAACCACCCGGACTCTCCCTTCGAGTTCGAAATAGACCCCACAGCACTGAAATTGAGCAAGCTCGAGAAGCTTTTTAAGAAATCCCAAGAGGTAAAGGCTATTCCGGATATCGAGGACGGATATACCGATGTGGCCGTGACATTGCCAGATAGATTCAAGATGCCGCAGATCGATCGCTTCGACGGATCTAGTGATCCCATGGTCCACCTCCGACTATTCTCAGATATATTACGGCCAATGGGCCTCACCAGACCCCAGAAGCTTTCACTATTCAGCCGGACCCTGTCAGGTGTGGCCGCCATCTGGTATGCTAAATTGGAGGATGACGTCAAGCGGAGTTGGGATGAAATGGCTGAAGCCTTTGTTGCGCAATACTCTTACAACACCCAGATTGAGATTACAACTCGAGATCTCGAAACAACAAGGCAGGAGCCCAAAGAGAGTTTCTCGGATTTCGTGACCCGGTGGAGGGCGAAGGCCTCGATGATGACTTTAAGGCCCACCGATAAGGACCAGATTCGGATGATTGTGCGCAATCTCCAGCCAAAACTGATGCAAAAGATGATTGTACTCCCCTTCCCCACTTTTTCAGATCTGCATGAGATGGGGGTACAAATTGAAGATGCAATGAAACAGGGTCTAATTGACCAAGATAGGGAACAGCCCAGGAGGACTTTCTACCGTAACAACAATGCAGGCCCGAGTGGCGCTGTAACTACACGAGCTTCAGAGGTGAGTATGGTCACCACCATTCCCCCTCCCCTTCCAAGACCCATGGCAGCCACGCCCTTCTCCGGTGCATCCGGAAGCAATACGCAGACCGCTAAATACCAACCCAGAGGCCAAAGAACCTTCACACCCCTATATATGCCCCTGTCCAAAGCTCTGGGGGTTTTAATCAGGAAAAAGCATTTGAAGCCCCTGGAGTCGAGGCCACTACCAAATCCACTCCCTCCCTCTCATGACCCGGCAAAATACTGCGCGTATCACCAACAGCATGGTCATGACACCGACCGTTGTTTTAGATTGCGTCACGAGATCCAGGATCTTATTGACAAGCAGGTGATCGCGCCTCCCGACAAACCCAATGTCACAACTAATCCTCTCCCACCACATAACCAAGCTCCCCCTCCCAACAGAATCAACTTTATCCAAACTGGGGTCGTGTCTTACGATCCTAGTAGCTATATCACCCCATCCCACCTACCTAAGCCGGAGGTGCTCTTTCCCGACTGCACCGACTCTTTGTGCATGTTGGACACCTCCACAACCCAACCAGAGCCGACAGTGGTGACCATCGAAGATGGGGCAGGGCAGATTTCAGAAAAGAATGGAATTGTTGAGTCTGGGATTGGACAGTCCGGGAGTTTCGCTGGGGAAGCCTATGATCCAAGTGAGTACATCCTCTCAGCGGGCCAGGTCGAGTCAGGTATAGAATTGCCAGAGAAGGCAGAGCTGTGTGTGATTCGGGGGGATGGATTTGAGCAAGGGGCAGATGATTTGACGGCTGTGGAGGAGGACTTTGCCAACCTGTAGTTTTTCGATGACCAAGAATCAGGGGGCGCGGCAGTCAACTGGTTCGATTATGAGGAATCGGCAGAGGCCACTAGATGGCTGGATGATCAACCAGATGTGGTGGAAGAGTTCCAACTAAAACAGAGCCCACCAGGGGCAGGAATATTAGCTGTGGCCGAAAGGGCCGAGAGTCAGAGTACATTGCCGGAGAGCACCGGTACGAAGAATTTCTCTTGGAACTGGGACAGTGTGAATGTAGGGAAAACTGAACAACAAACTGCGCTAACGCAAGCAGAACAAGAAAAGTTTTGGGATTCTGAGAGGATCCGGAAAGCCAAAGCCCATGAAGGGATTGAAAGTGCTGTGGGCACGAAGATAGGAGATGCTGCGAGCATGTGGGCTGGAAGTACCGCGGGTACAATCACGCCAGAGCCAGACAGATGTTTGTTGGCTACTCACGGGATGTGGTGGGAAGACGACGATTTATGTCTTGCCCACACAGACGAGGATTGGAGAAGCAATCAACCAGATGACACCTGGTATCTTGATGAAGTTGATCACATGACAAGAAGCGGGCGGCATTTCAAGCCCCCGCACCTAGACCAGCCTGAGGCATCTGGGAAGGATAAAGAAGCCGAGAAACAGAAAGAGAAACAGATTGAAGAAGAAGCTGTGCTGAAGCAATTAAAGAAGATACAAGCAGACATCTCCATCTGGGGACTGCTTATGGCTTCACGAGTGCATAGGCAGGCTGTCCTATGTGCTATGGAGAAGGCCAAACTCTCTATAGATACCACACCAGAGCAGCTGGTTGGACTGGTCTTTCTGGGAGGAGGTTCCCCGACGTTAACCTTTTCAGACAAGGAATTACCGCCTGAGGGCGCAAATCATAACAAACCCCTTTACATCTTTGTGGAGTGTAGAGACAAGTGGGTACCAGTGGTTCTTATCGACACGGGATCCGCCATTAATGTGTGCCCGTCAAGAACGGCATATGCAATCGGGTTGAAGCTCGCGGACTTCGTGCCGACTACTCAAGTGATCAGAGCCTATGATAACACCAGCAGAGAGGTGATGGGGACTGTCAAAATTCAGACCCAGGTTGGTCCAGGACAACACAACATTGAATTCCATGTCTTGGACGTTCCCGCAACCTTCAATCTACTCTTGGGGCGGCCGTGGTTGCACCAAGTGAAGGCAGTCTCTTCCACTTTGCATCAGATATTGAAGTACCCTCACGGGAAGTGGGTGGCCATTGTTTTTGGGAATTCATCAATCCATCCACCGCCAGAAGTGTCTACACCAGTCTTGGAAATCGAGCACGGCATGGAGGATGTGTTCTTATCAGGGTTTACTCTGGTTGAGGCTCGGGTTGTGCAGAATATCATGGCTGTCAATGAGGGAGTATATGTCAGTGCTCAATCTGTATACCTCATGAACAAACTACAACACATCCCCGGGATGGGATTAGGAAGGAGCGGCCGGAAGGGCATCACAGCATTGGCCGAAGTGCCACACAAACCTCATACCTTTGGCTTGGGTTATCTGCCCACCAAAGAGGACTGGGTAAGGAAGGGAAAGGAAATGGCTGGAAGAGCCATAGCAAAGCAGGCTGGGAAGCCTTTTGAGCTGATGCATAGGCCCATTCAGGGTACCCTGAACGGACGCTTCGTCCGGGAGGGGGAGGACTTTCCATTTTGCGGCTTCCCAGAGCCGTGGCTGAACGAGGAGAAGAAGCGCGTGCCAGGCTTTGAGATCTTCTTCGACCTGCAATTATCCGGGGATGACGTTGCCGAAGAGCAGACAGACCCATCAGCTGAGGTTGAGCAGTGTAAGGCAGTGGACTCCGAGGGCCCTGAAATTGAAATGGGGGTAGCACTGGCATGTCTACTTTCAGATCCTCCGATCGACCAAAAGTGCTTGGGGGATAACTTCTCGGTTTCCATGATTGGGGATGAAACGGCTATGGGCCTACCAGCGACTATTTTGGATGCATCTATCGCACCCTCTCTCACTTGGCAATACGAAGAGGGATTTTTGTCCAGTAGCACCGGGTCAGGTAGTGAGCCGGAATCTGATTCCACCGAGTCTTGTGAGTCGGAATCAGGTTCCAGCTCGACTGAGTCTGAGTCTGGTAATCCTGGGGATGATAACCCGGATGCCACAGTCTTGTCCAGGTCGTCTTTTTCTTTCTCATTTGAGTCTGTTGTAACCGAGGGGTCAGACGATTTGGATGTGCTTAATGAGAATCAAATATCTGTGGTTTCTGAGTACTTTTCTGTGCCCTTGATTTATTGCATGAACTCAGACTTTCAAAATTTTGATGAAAACGACGAGGAAGAAATTCCTTCGGTTTTGTAACGTTTAATTGAACAAGAGCAAGAGAGATTTGTCAAACCCCTAATGGATGAAATCATTACCGTGAATGTTGGTACTGAGGAGGACCCGCGGCTGGTCCAGATCGGGTCCACGTTGTCTTCAGAGGAACGCGAGCGCTTAGTCGCTTTATTAAAAGATTTCAAAGATGTTTTCGCGTGGTCCTACGAAGACATGCCTGGGATCGATCCTGAGATTGTACAGCACCGGATCCCTCTCGACCCCGAGGCCCGACCCATTAAACAGAAGCTCAGGAGGATTCGCCCGGATTGGGCTCTCAAGATTAAGGAAGAGGTCACTAAGCAAATCGACGCAGGCTTCCTGCTGGTATCAAAATACCCGACTTGGTTGGCCAACATCGTTCCGGTGCCAAAGAAGGATGGCAGGATCCGAGTATGCGTGGATTTCAGGGATTTGAACAGAGCTAGTCCGAAGGACGACTTTCCCTTACCGCATATTGATGAGTTGGTGGATTTCACAGCAGGACACGCGTTGCTTTCGTTTATGGATGGCTTCTCAGGCTACAACCAGATAGTGATGGCACCCGAAGACCGGGAAAAGACTGCATTCACCACCCTGTGGGGGACATACTGCTATAGAGTCATGCCGTTTGGGCTGAAGAATGCTGGAGCTACTTATCAACGGGCCGCGACCACAATATTGCATGACATGATCCACAAAGAGGTTGAGGTGTACGTGGACGACATGATTGTCAAGTCCAAAGAAAGAGAGGGCCACTACACCGCCTTGCAAAAGTTTTTTCAAAGGATCAGGGAATTCCAGTTGCGGTTAAATCCTCAGAAATGTACGTTTGGTGTTACAGCGGGAAAAATGCTGGGGTTTCTGATTACACAGAGAGGCATCGAAGTCGACCCTTCCAAAATCAAGGCCATCCTAGAAATGCCCCCACCAAGGACTGAAAAGGAAGTGCGAGGCTTTCTGGGTAAAGTGCAATTCATAGGACGGTTTATCTCAAAATTAACCTTGACTTGTGAACCACTTTTTGGTCTCCTGAAGAAAGGCAAGAAATTCCAATGGGACGGCCGATGCCAAGCTGCATTTGAACAGATCAAAGAATATCTACAGAACATGCCCGTGTTGTCGCCACCAGAGCTGGGGAAACCGTTGATATTGTACCTTTCAGTGACTGAGACAACAATGGGCTGTATGCTTGCGCAAGAATCAGAGGACAAAGTGGAGAGAGCCATCTACTATTTGAGCAAGAAGATGCTGGAGTATGAGACTCGCTACACACCGTTGGAGAAGGCTTGCTTAGCTTTGGTATGGGCTACCAGGAAGCTACGGCACTACCTGTTAGCTCACTCCGTAATGTTGGTTTCACGACTCGATCCCATCAAATATCTTTTCGAGAAACCAGCACTTACGGGTAGGCTAGCTCGTTGGTTGCTGTTGCTCTCCGAATTTGATTTGAAGTATGTAACACGCAAGTCAGTCAAAGGAAGAGCAGTAGCAGAATTCCTAGCCGACCATCCAGTAGAAGGGGGTGAAGCAGTCGAGTACTTATTCCCAGATAAGGCCATTTTGCACATCGACGATGAAACTTGGACGATGTACTTTGACGGAGCATCAAATTAGTACGGGTACGGGATAGGAGTGTTGTTGATAGCGCCCGACAAATCCCGTATCCCTCTAGCCTTCAAACTCCGATTCAAAGTCTCGAACAACGAAGCAGAATATGAGGCATGCATTGCTGGTCTAGAAGCAACCCTGGAACTAGGGGCAAGACGGTTGGACGTCATTGGGGACTCGAACCTTGTTGTGTCTCAAGCAAAAGGAGACTGGAAAGTCAAAGAGGAAAAGATGATAATGTATCACCAGACCTTGGATTTGTTAATTCCTCGGTTTGAGAAGCTAAGTTTTACTCATCTACTAAGAGAGAACAACAGGTTCGCATATTCTTTAGCAACTCTATCTTCTATGATAGACATCCCATTCGGAGTCCGGATGCGTCCAGTCATCATTGACCAGAAATTTGCGCCAGCTTATGAGTCGATTGCTGCTATAGATGAGGTTCAAGACGAAAACCCCTGGTACTATGACATTTGGAATTTCTTAGAGAAGGAAACATACCCGCCAGGGGTAAATGCCAAGAATAAAAGGGCGATCAAAAGAATCGCCGTTCAATTCATCATCTGTGGGGGTAAGCTGTATAAGAGAGGCCATCTGGGAATGCATAAGCTGTGTGTCGATGCCGAAGAGTCGAAGCGCCTAATGGAAGCCATCCATGGAGGGGAATGCGGTGTGCACATGAATGGAGTGATGCTAGCACGGAAGATCCTCAGACAGGGTTACTACTGGTCCACCATGGAGGAGGATTGTATCGGTTTTGTTCGGCGATGCCACAAGTGTCAGATCCATGCAAATCGCATGAACATTCCGCCGTCGAAGCTATACAATATGACTTCGCCATGGCCATTTTCAGTCTGGGGGATTGATGTGATTGGGGCTGTCACTCCGAAGGGATCGAATGGGCATGAGTTCATCCTGGTTGCGATAGATTACTTTACGAAGTGGGTCGAGGCCCAATCTTATGCGGTGTTGAAGGCTTCGCACGTTGCAAAATTTATCAGAAACAACATCATCTGTCGTTATGGGGTCCCAAACGAGATAATTTCAGATAACGGTTCCCACTTCAAGAAGGAAGTGATTGACTTGTTGGAAAAATACAACGTGGCTTTTCATAAGTCATCTACCTATCGACCGCAAACCAATGGAGCGGTTGAGACCGCCAACAAGAATATCAAACACATATTGCAGAAGATGGTGGAAACCTACTGGGACTGGCCAGATAAGCTGCCGTTTGCTCTGTGGGGCTACCGGACTTCAATCAGAACTTCTACTGAGGCGACTCCGTATTCATTGGTTTATGGGATGGAGGCCGTTCTACCTATTGAGATTGAGGTCCCGTCATTGCGAGTATTGGCTGAGTGTCAAATAGCCGAGGCAGATTGGCAGCAGAGCAGGTTTGAGGAACTCATGCTCTTCGTTGAGAGAAGACTGAAAGCACTGTACTACGTTCAAGGTTATCAGCGCAAAATTGCTCGGGCCTTTAACAAGAAAGTTAAGTCCAGGAATCTAAAGGAAGGAGATTTGGTGCTCAAGGACAACCGAGCCCCCATCCACGACCCAAGGGGCAAGTTCAGACCCAATTGGACTGGTCCCTACATCATTAAGTCTATCTGGTCAGGTGGAGCTGTGGTTCTGATGGACCTGGATGGCTTAGAGTTCTCACAGCCGATCAATATGGACAAGTTGAAGAAATATTACCCTTGAGAGGCTCGCTAGGCCGAAAACCCGAAAGGGCGACCTAGGCAAAACTCAGAGCACAAAAAATTTGAAATTATAAAAACTGAGCGCGCAAGGTTGAAAACCCGCAAAGGGTGACCTTGGCAAAAGTTAGAGCGTAAAAGGAGAGTGAAAATACCCAAGCAAACCTAAGCCTGAACTACGTCAGGCTTGATTCCCATCTTTGGGATACGTAGGCAACTTCATCCTGGAGTTCAGCCATAAACTTTTCCCCGATCAACTTTGTCCATTTTGATCATCTCAGTCATCTTTGTCTATCAGCATTCATCGTGATCTCCGGTACAGTGCTTTTCAGACTAGGGGCAACTTTCCGTTGCCATGTAGTGCCGCGGTACTATGCAGACTAGGGGCAACTTTCCAGTTGCTGGAATCTGGGGTTGTGCATCTCAGCGACAGATCTCAGGCATGTCCAGTTCTGATCCATATCGAAAATAGTTTTGAAAAGTTTTAATAAAAGTTGACTTTGTTCAAATTAATCTTTTTACAACTAAGACCATTTTTGGACCAAAGCAGAAAATTTTCAGTACCCACAACCTTCAATTTCATTGATTTCAAAACAGAGTTCTCCTGCTCTTTCATGCAAATTGAAGTTGCTTTTTATTACATTCGTGAAGAAAACTTGAAAGTACTAGTAAAACAATAAATCTGGGGCATAGATGAGTCAGGTGTCCCTGCGCCCCCTCCCAGAGCTGGTAAAAGCCTCTGATGCCAAGCTGGGTCCAATCTGTGCCTCTTCGTTGAGCCAATCCAAGCACTCGCCAGACAAAGTGCAACTGAAAGTAGGAGCGGGGGCCAGGAGCTCTCTAGTTCTCCAGGCTGTGGCATAACGGGCAAGCTGTGCGCCTCGGACCAGGAATGCAGCCGGGTACTCTATCCCCTCTGGCGGGCAAGTCTGATCATGACCAAACTGGCGTTGGAATCGGAATGAAAAGTAGAACACACAGTGGGTCAGACCAATCAACTGGATCCCGATCAGTCGGGACATGCTATAGCTCATCGCCGGAAGATTGAGCCAAGGACAACGCCAAGCAATGCGATCTGTAGACAAATTGCACATCCAATCAAACCACCACCCTTCGTCAGGGACATCGACTAGCCGTTGTCGAAAGAAGTAGCCGCGAGCTGAATAGGCTGGGCAAGAGTCCACAACCTGCAATTTATCCATCTACCATACCTGGGGAGGGATAAAAAATGAGAGAATAAAGAATAGAGAGATGTACGATGAGAGAAAAGTGAGAAAAGGGTTTTGTGAGAGAAAAACGAGCCTGAGGGCCGAGTGACGTAAGCAATATATATGTGAGATTGGGTGGGAAACATTACCTGCAGTAGTAGTGGACTCCCCGCAAATCTGGTCGTCTCCCAGCGATAGAAAGCATCCAAGCCCATCAGCGTTTCGGCCAATGTCATGGCAATACAGCTCTTTCCTTCTTTCAAGCCTTGAGCAACTTCAATCAGACGAATGCTAGATCCACCAAAGCCTGGAGTGAGCAAAAAGTGAGATAGCATACACAAGCAAAGAGCGTGTTGCCGAAAACCTTGCCAATAATGGTTGCCGCGGTCGCCGGCATCAGAAAAGCGATGGATCAAGCCGAGGATGTCCAGTTCCCTGTTGCAGATCAGAGACCGAGCGTCGTGCATGGTGAGCCCACATATCTGCCCTAAAGCTTGGGCGTGGCCGAAGCGAAACTGAGGCAAAATCTCTTCACAACGTTCAGATTCCATCAAAACTTGAAAATCTTCGAAAGTTGGACATACCTCTTGCCCGCCGAAGCTGAAAACATGCGTTACCGGGTTCCAAAACCTCGCCGCGGCATGGAGGAAGGGGAAGTGCAGCGGAGTACGCCTCAGCGTGAATAGTGCATTCAAGCCGAAACCCCAGAAGTTCAACTTTTCCGAGCCATCTAAAGAAGACATCCAAACTGTGAGATTTTCGGCGAGAAATGCCTCCATTTTGGTGTAAAACTAAGATGAAATGAATGAGCCCTAAAGTTTGGACTTTTAAAGAGGATAGGGCACTATTCGGGGGACACGTGTCAAAAATTTGGTGGCCGCTGAGCTAAGTGGCCGGCCGGCCACCTTTTCTAGTAGGTCGGCCACCTCTCTCCCCTCAGGTGCAAAAAACTGGCCGGCCAACTCCCAAAAGTGGCCGGCCATGCTGCAAAGTGTGCCATTGGTCCTGTTTTACCCTCCAGAAGAAAGTTCCAAGCATTTCCATGCACCGGGTGTGTCGAAGGCCTCCATTTCCCTCTGTTTCGGATGTGTTCCGTTGCCCAGATCGTCCGAAATACACTTTGTTTTGTTAAGCTTTGCTTATCGAGTTGTCGTTTTGCTTATTGAGTTGTTGTTTTGTTTGTCGAAATGTTTTGTTTATCGAGTTGTAAGTTTTTGTCGAGCTGTCGTGTTTTGTGTTTTGAGTTATTACTCTTCGTTTAAACAATTTTGTTGAGTCTTGTTTATCAAATTGTCGACTTTGTTGTGTTTTGCTTATCGAGTTGTAAACCTGCTAAGATTCTGTTATTTCTTAGTGAGTCAAGTTGTTTAAGTTTGTTGTGTCGGTTCATTACCTGACTTGGTAAATACACAATGCACATTTCCATTCAAATCTCATTTTTGTGCAAAATGATGCGATACGATGCTGAAAGCATAAAATACAACACTGTTTCAAAAAGCTGTTTCATCCCATCATGCTTCCTTTGTCACAACATTTTACAAACGAGGGTACAAGTTTTACAGAAAGTGAAACTGCCTAATAATGTACAATGTGCTACAAACTACTAGTAAAAAGGAAAATAAAGCAGGGAACAGCTGCGTCAATGCTCTCAAGAGCGGGAATAAGAGGCCCTCTTCGTCCTCTTCTGTGGGACAGCCTCTGCACCACCAGCACCATCTGAGTCGGAACTGTCGTCCTCGGGATCCCCCTCGACCTCACCTCCACTCCCGGAACCGGGACCGGAACCCTCATCCCTGCCAGCAGATGTCTCTGACTGACGATCTGCAGCCTCCTCCTCCTCATCCTCACCGGGCTCCTCCTCTATAATGTGTGCTCTGCGTCTGCGAGACGACCCCCCTCCCAGGGATCCTCGAAAAGGCCTAGATGGCCCAGCTCCTCGAAAAGGCCCAGATGATCCGCCTCCCCGAGAAGGCCTAGGTGGCCCGGTCTGCGGCTAAGCATATACCGGAGGCATCTGAAAATAAAGAGTTCAATTTGAATACATCAGCTCAAACATGTATATCAGATGTAGATACAAGAAGATCACATGAAGTGGGTGCATGTAAATACAGTATGTAAGTGGGGTGTGTGTCAGATGTGCTCTACACAAGCAGCCTATCAGTACAGTAGAATGTCCAAGATCAGCATGTCATCGGAAATGTGATAAATGCAAGAAAACTGAACAGTACCTGGACACCCATAATGGCCAACTGTGCCTCCCTCCGCAGGACCATGCCCTCGAGTGCGGCCATCATCCCGAGCATCTCATCCACGTACTCGACAGGAGGCTGTAGATACGAATGCAAAACTATCAGTAAAGGAATGAATATCCAAGTATCCGACTGATGAATCAAAGCTGTAAAGCATACCGGTGGTGAATCAGGATCTCTGACGTATCTATGATCAGGAAGGGGAGGCTCTATCGGAATCGGGTAGGGAGTCCCGAATCGCCATCCCGTCAACTCGGTCGGCATGTCTGGCCACCCAGCATAATGATAAGTCGGAGGAATCGGGGGAACCAATCCACCCCCACCTCTAGATGTACCAGCCCTGCTGGTGGAAGGGGCGTCTGCAGCCCGAGCCTGGGCCCGGCTCGAAGATGGCATACTGACAGGCCTCATCATCGGAGCACGAACTCCCGTCAATGGAGGCATCAAGTAGGTGTGACGGTAGGTCGTGTAATCCCCCTCCACAAGATGTAGTAAAGCATCAGTACCCAGCATGGCACTAGCAACATCCCGGGAAGGGAGCCTATCAGCGATCCGCATATCGAGCGGGGGTGCTGAGGGAGGGTCCTGAGAAGTGTAGCCCCATACCTGACGTAGGAAGCGGTCCCCCAAAAACCAGGCCCTACCAACAGGCCCCTCGAACAAGATCCTATATCGGGAGGCACCCCATGCTCCGGCGAACTGAAATCGGAGATCTTCCCCTAAAGGCGCCCAGGGCTGCCCTGTGATCTGCGGATAATCAATGCATAAACCAATCAGAAATCGGAAATGTGCAAAGTAACTCGAAGAGTGGAAACAGAAAGAACTGAGAGTTCTGAAATACCTCCGTCGACCGCACCGTATCAAAGTACTGCCGAAGATAAAGGAGAACTCCCGAGGTCTCGGCCGGTGCTGGCCCTCGAATACAAGTGAATACGGGGTCATGAGGGGCCCCTCCACCACCAACTCTGGGGCTAATGTCAGGAAGTACACGTAGACCCATAACTGTGGAAAACAGTACAGAATGTAAACACAAAATGCTGAGGGCAAAGTGCAAGATACATAGTGTAAAGTGCGCCATGTGTGCAATGTACAAGTAATGTATAGCAGAAATGTAAATCAAGAGGGCAGAAAGTACCTCCCAGGCTCTCCAGTAGCCGCCAAGTAAGTCCCCCCGTCCGCGGGAGGTCGCGCTCATGTAGCAATAAAGGGTAGCCAAGCCGGCGCCACCCCAGTCATACCGTCTGACCTGTGATAGGTCCACCAAAGCGCTCAACAGATACAGCCCGACAGTGTTCCCCCTATCGGCAAACAAAGTGGTCCCAAAGAGGAACATCAGAAAGCTGGGAGCATACTGTGCTGCCTCCGCAGGAGTCTCAGGCTCCATCTCTACCCTCCGGAAATAAGAAGAGAACCAAGTGTATCGGACCCTGCCCGAAGATCTATCAACAGGCGGGCGAGCCCCCAATAAATATATCCAAGCGGCCTCCCACTGGCCCATATCCTCGTCATAAGGGATGGCCCAACCTCCCACGTCAAGGCCGGTCAGTACAGCAAAGTCAAAAGGGGTCATAGTCAGGTCCCCCGTGGCAGAGAAATGGAAGGAGTTGGTGGTGTCCCACCATCTCTCCACCAAGGTGCCGATCAACGTCCTCCTGGCAGGACAACAAGATAGTCCAGTACAGAAGGGCCCAAACCCTGCCAAGTCAACCAAATCCCGGACAGCCTCCGGGAGCTCGGCATACCAGTCTCTCGCCGCGGTAGAGCCATATCCCCGCACAGTGCGAGAAGTCACCTGTATTCAGAATGAATACATGTTTTAGCATTTTAGAATAAAATGAATAAGCTGCGTGCAAATGAAACGAATGAGCTGCGTACAAACGAAATGTATGAGCTGTGTGCAAAATCAAATCAAATACAGAATTTGGGCTGTGTGTTCAGAAAATCAGAGTTTGGGCTGCCTGTTCTACTCTCAATCAGTGTGTGCTGTGTGTTCACCTTCAATTCGGGCTGTGTGTTCAGAAAATCAGAGTTTGGGCTGCGTGTTCTACTCTCAATCAGTGTGTGCTGCGTGTTCACCTTCAATTCGGGCTGTGTGTTCAGAAAATCAGAGTTTGGACTGCGTGTTCTACTCTCAATCAGTGTGTGCTGCGTGTTCACCTTCAATTCGGACTGTGTGTTCAGAAAATCAGAGTTTGGGCTGCGTGTTCTACTCTCAATCAGTGTGTGCTGCGTGTTCACCTTCAATCCGGACTGTGTGTTCAGAAAATTAGAGTTTGGGCTGCGTGTTCTACTCTCAATTAGTGTGTGCTACGTGTTCACCTTCAATCCGGACTGTGTGTTCAGAAAATCAGAGTTTGGGCTGCGTGTTCTACTCTCAATCAGTGTGTACTGCGTGTTCACCTTCAATTCGGGCTGTGTGTTCAAAAAATCAGAGTTTGGGCTGCGTGTTCTACTCTCAATCAGTGTGTGCTGCGTGTTCACCTTCAATTCAGACTGTGTGTTCAGAAAATCAAAGTTTGGGCTGCGTGTTCTACTCTCAATCAGTGTGTGCTGCGTGTTCACCTTCAATTCGGATTGTGTGTTCAGAAAATCAGAGTTTGGGCTGCGTGTTCTACTCTCAATCAGTGTGTGCTGCGTGTTCACCTTCAAATTCGGGCTGTGTGTTCAGAAAATCAGAGTTTGGGCCGCGTGTTCTACTCTCAATCAGTGTGTGCTACGCGTTCACCTCAACAATGGGCTGTGTGTTTAGAAAATTAGAGTTTGGGCTGCGTGTTCAACTCTCAATCAGTATGTGCTACGTGTTCACCTTCAATTCGGGCTGTGTGTTCAGAAAATCAGAGTTTGGGCTGCGTGTTCTATTCTCAACCAGTGTGTGCCGGGTGTTCACAATCAATTTACGGGTTGCGTGTTCAGAAGTTCAAAGTGATTGAACTGTGTACTTGAATGAACAGATAAACATAGCGAAAGCACGAAATGCACGGAAAATGCAGAATATATTGCAGAAAATGTAAAAGCGGAGTAAATACCTCTCGTGCCTCATGGGAAAGGTGAGACTCTGGCTCTCGCAAAAGTAGATCCTCGGGCGCTCGATCGTCAAAATCAGTAAAGTGATAGAAAACAGCCCGCGGAAGAATATGTGCTGGAGGGTCGTACCTCTCGGGTATGAAGGGTCAAACCCTCGGGGGCAGAGCCATAATGTCAGGATCATCCCCGGCGCCCGGAGGACCTCCACCGTGAGGGAAATGACCAGCCATTTCAGAAAATCTGCAAAAAGGAGCAAAAATGAGCAAAATGAGCCGAAATTGGAAAAAGTCAACAAAAGTCAACTCTCGGGAAATGAAAAAGTCAACAAAAATCAACTCCTGAGAAAATCTTCCAAATATTGAGACAAACTCACCTCAAGTGGTGAAAATGAGAAAAGGAGCCTCGAAATCAAAATTTAATCGGTTCAAAGTGAAGAGAACTGAAAGTTTTCGCGAAAACAACTTGCGTGGGGCGTTGGAAAACACGTATAGAGCACAAATCTGAAGGAGAAAATGGTTTGGGAAGGTAGAGGAGGCTATTTCAGAGCTGCACTTATGAGGAAAAGTGCTTTGGATAAGCACATTTAAAGAAAAGAGAGCAAAAAGACCAAAATGCCCGCGGATTTGACAAAGTGGCCGGCCGGTCACCTTTTCTGGCAGGCCGGCCATTCCTTTTCAAAAAACTGGCCGGTGGCCTCCCCCTTGCAATAAAGCTGGCCGGTGGTGTTCCCTAGGTGGGCCCCAAGGTCCCTGTAAATTTTGGTGATGATTGGAGTCCCCGAGACCTGAAAAAGTACAAGAAAAGTGCACTTTCCGTCGCAAAATTGCCCCGCCGGAACTTCAACTTCAACTTTCGATGCGTGTCTCATCATTACTCATCAAAAGCAAAGTGTCTCCTTCTATTGAACGTGTTGTGACCCCCCCGGGAGGTGAACCGGAGGCCGCGATCGAGTCGCCCTCGCCGAAACGCGCATTTCTTTGCTCGTTGTTTTGTGACAAACGTGCAATCTAGTTTACACTTGTTCTGCATTGTTGTGCACGTCACTTACATTCTCATGCATATAACTTGTACTGTTATGCACGTCTCCTTGTTATTGTCATGCCTTCATGCTTAAACTTGCGTTGTCCCGCACATTGCTTCTCGCATTGCGATGCACTCACCCCTCGACACCGTGTTTATCTGCGCTTAATATCACACCGAACATATATTGCTAACCATGTTGTGCTTGTTGAGTTTCTTTCTTTTACAGGCACGATATTGTATGTACAGTTCATTTGAAGCTGGTGCGACCAGACGAATCGCGCAGGTATCGTATCTTCTCCGTGTGAGACGCGACAAGAATTGAATAAGTTCTCTACATTCCTAACTGCATGAAATGTAGTTGTTGCTTTGCATTCTTGCTTAAAACTGTTGCATCTATTTGCGAATACTTGCTTCATTACAGCTTGCTGCATTTGCATGGTCATTGAGTTACATCCGGCCTTGTGCATATCACTTTGCACTTTGCCCCCCCTGCCTGCGGGCATGCCTGTGGGCACGTTTCATTGATATCTTGTATGTTTGTCTAAGTCTTCGGTCTTGTCAAAAATGGGTCGTCTCTGGGCTTTGACATTCACTCCCGTCACTTGTGACTTCCGAGTTCTATCAAAGAGGGGCAACTGTAGACACCCCATTTTTGACCGACCTTAAGACTCAGACGTCACCGATTGAGCGCTTGGTGATGTTGCATATCGTGCCCGTTCAGAGGTTTCAGAGTCTCGGCTGCGAGCCTTGCCTCCGGACTTCTGGACTCTTTCGTGCCTTGCCTCGGTTTGCGAACCAGGCTCCGTTTTCTCTGTTTTCTCTTCCCGAAGGGAGGGAGAGGTCTCGTAGATCATCTCTCAGTGGCCGTAGGCTACGTTTCGTGGTCATAGGCCATTTTTCCCATTTTGGAGCCCGGTTCCCGGTTTTTGGAGCCGTCGGCCGTGTGCCTCGGTTCAGGACCACTTAACCACCTCCGTTCGCTCCGGTTTTTGGCATACATCTTGTTTACTCCCTTTTGAGGGACACTGTGGTCCAAGAGACCAACTTCGTGGTCGAACACCACTCCCGGTGCCTAACAGTCAGTTTTCGGGGCCTCGGGCTGTGTGTTTCAGCCCCCGAACCTTCGTTTTACATCGGTTTCAGTTCATTTTCGGCAGGGACCTTATTTTCATGGTTAGAAAGCTTGTAGAAGGGTGGGAGGCCAGCAATTGTTCTGACAACCAGTTTTATTTCTTCATCGCCCTTCGTCGCCCGTTTTTCTCACTAGAAAGCCAATGTTGACCACCCTTGGACCACTTTTTCTAGCTCTAAACCACATATTTGTGTTGTACACACCTGGAGGCCACTAATATGATATGGCCAGCCAGTAATTACTTCTGACCCTTTTGAACCCCTCTAAAAAATGGGTTTTTCTCTCTCCTGGTTCACTTCTTCCAGTTTTTGACCACATAGTTGTGTTGTGCACACATGGGAGGCCACCAATTTGAGGTGGCCGGCCAGCAATCTTCATTGAACCTTTTGGCCCTTGGCCGGCCGGCCATGGGGAGGGCCGGCCGGCCACCTAAACCCTAGATAACTGGTCGGCCATGATCCTTGCACCCTGATCCTTCCAACTATGACCTCCTTTTCCCCCCAGATTCTGTATCCGAGGGGGGAACTTTTGGGGGGGAAACTTAAATTTGAATCTCCCCCCCCTTTTTTCCACTCTTGTGCCTATATAACCAGCCCCTCCCCTTCAGTTTTGAGGGTTACAAAAAACCCTTTGGAGCTCTTGCATGCATCCCCCCCTCTCTCCCTCTCTTCCAACCTTCAAACCCTTGAATCCTACACCCTTTCTACACCAACCCATAGCACCACACCCCCTCACTCAATTCCAGCAGCTTGGGGGCCATTTCTAGAGGCTAGGAGCTCCATTTCTTGGACCAAAGATTGTTGAAGACAAAGGCTACAGGGGTGAGTTACATTTTCCCTCTTTTGTGCATTTTTTTGGTCTATATCTTAGCTCCTTGTGCTTACATTTTTGGACTAAGACCCTAACTAAAAATAGTCTTATTTTGAGCTCTTTTTCATGTTTTATTAAGGGCCTTTCTCTGTTTGAGGCCTCCTTCTTGCCCTTTGTGTTTAAACTCCCTTTTAGGCCTATTTTTTGCATAGTATTTTAGGCCTATTTGTGAGCTGTTTTGGACTTTTCCATAAACTGTAAAATATTATGTTTTGGGCCCCTCTTCAACATTGTTGAAGGGCCCTCCTCTGTTTGAGGTCTCCAGCTATCACTTGCTTCTTTATCCCTCTTTTAGCCTTTTTCTTGCATAATATTTTAGGCCTACTTGTGTTTACTTTCGAGGCTTGATGTAAACTGTGAAGTGCCATATTTTGAGCCCATCTTCAACTTTTTTGAAGGGCTCTTGGCCATTTGAGATCAGCTTCTGTCCCTTTCCTCTATTCTCTCTTTTAGGCCCATTTCTTGCATGATAGCTTAGCCTTACTTGTGTTTATTTTTGTAACTTGTTATAAACTGTAAAGTGCATTATTTTGAGCCCGTATTCAACTTTGTTGAAGGGCTCTCTGCCATTTGGGGCCAACAGCTACTACTTGCCTCTTTATCTCTCTTTTAGGGCCATTTTTGCATGCTAGCTTAGCCATATTTGTGTTCACCTTTTGGCCTTGCTTAAAACTGGAAATATGCATTTTTTGGGACTGCCTTGCTTCTGTCTTCATGATTCATGATCAAATAATGCATGCTTTGTATAGCTATAAGTCATTCCATGTGCATAGTTTTGAGTTTCGGGGTTCATCTCATGCATCGGGTGCCATATTGCCATGATTCGGGGCTGTTTAGCATCATATTTTAGTGCTGAAATTTGCATGTTCATATGCCATATTCCATGCCTTGCCATGCTTTGGTAGAGTGGCCTTTGTGCCTTAGGTTCGGTCCTCGGTTTGCGTGGATATGTGCACGCATTTCGAGTGTCTCATTTTCATCTCATGGCCTCCTATGTGAGTGTGGCTGAGGTCCACTTGTGTTGGTGTAAGTCCATTATGCATTGTGTATGCCATTTCATTTCATAGCATTGTGGATGCTAGGTTGCATGTTAGAGCATCGTGTATGCCATGTTACATCGTGCATCGTGTATGTCATCTCATAGCATTGTGCATGCTAGGTTGTATATTAGTTGCATTCATGCATGTCATCTCATTTGCATTGTGTTTGGGATAGGAGTTAGCTCGAGCACGGGAAAAGAGGGACGTTTCGTACTTCGAGTGACGGAACGTGTCTCAATTCCTTGTCGCCAACACTCCGGATTATCCATGATGGAGTCTCGGTCTTGTTGTGTTTATATGTGCATTCATTTCATTTTAAGTCGTGCAATTCGACTCCTCGGCCATCATGCATAGATATGCGTGATTGGTGGCACAAAGATCGAGGCATGCACACATATGTGAAAATACATTGCCATGCCCCTTTCTTGCTCTCTGTTGCAGCAAATCAAGAATCAGCAGCCTTCCAGAGCTTGGCACGCATTCCAAGAACAATTGCAAACAGAGGCTAATCGGGGCATCGCAGTGGATTTCTGCGCAAGGCAACTCAAAACATGCACCATCCATCACCCGGAGCAGAGTCGAGGCAGTCCCTAGCTTGCATGCTAGTTTACCGCTTTCCTTAGTTAATTTGTTAATTAATTAGGATTTTTGTATTTATACGGACTGTAATTATTTATTTGGGACTGTATATTATTTATTCGGACCCTCTGCGCAAGGGCAATGTTGTAATAAGTGTGCGTGCGTGTGATGTATGTCTTCCAACCCCACGTCTTTCTCCCTTTTATTTACCAGCTTATGATGGTTAGATTAGGGCATGTTTCAATTAGCATACAGTATGATAGCATGTTTGCATTCATTCATCTGTTTTGCATGCACCGGGCTCAGCGCATCATACTAATTGCATTTGTATTTCAATTCCAAGTTGAATACATGTTAGTTGTAACATTTCACATGCCATCTTTAGAATAGCCGAGCCTGCTTGTAGTTGCATTTTGCATGTGTTGCATTAGGCACTTCTGTATAGTTAGGATCATGCATGGATTTCTAATTAGCTTCTGTTTTGGCTTGGAGTACTCGGTAAGTTTTATGCTTTAGCATCCTTGCATGCATGTGAGTGACTGCCATGATAGCATGCTTACCATGAGGCTATGTGCTTATATGATATAACTGCCTGAATGCCTGTGGGTGAAGGTTGGGTTATTTGGATTGGAACAAATCATCGACTGTGAGTTTTAAGCCCACTAGATAGTGGCACAACCATCTTTCCTAAAGCCCACCCGAGGGTGGCAAAATCTGCATTTTAAGCCTACTTGCGAGTAGCAAACCATATTTCAAACAAACATGAAATGTTCTATTCCAATTCAGGCGATCCAGTCTATACTTGTATGATGTGCGCATCACTTAGTAAATCTGGGCTAATAACCGGAATAAGAACACATAATGTTTTCAAAACTCGATATCATGGTTAGTAGAGGCCGATCTTTGATAGGGCGAGCGGGGGTGCTCACGAAGTGACCTTTCCCAATCGTACCCAAGTTCCCGAGCCGAGGCAACTTTGGTGATGACGGACACGCGACCTTAGGCAATGAGTCAGGGTTTCCTAAATTTCCCAAAACAAAATATTTAGGTGGCGACTCTGTATCTGGCAAAGCAGTCCATGTTTGGCACTTCTTTCAAAAATCTGTTTTCTCAAAACGATTTGCCGGATTTGGACTCTTTGGTTCAGATTACGAACCGTGACAATTTGAGTCCGACCTGTAGTAACCCAAAACGAACAGAACGGGACTCACCCTCCCGGGAAGTTCAAGGACGTCTACAGTGAGGCGCGAGAGTCCCATGCAGAATACACCAAAACCGGCCCCATCGACGATATGGCGAACATCATCGGGTAGCTCCATGTACCAATCTCGAGCAACGGTGTTCGCATAACCCCGGAAGGCATGCGAATCTCCCTGTGTTCAAGACAAATAGATGTGAAGTAGACTCAGGAATACAACGTATGCATGTGTTCAGAATTGGTGAAAATGCAGTGTGTATGTGTGTTCGAGTTGACAGAAGTATCATGTATGAATGTGCTCAGAATGAACTAGGCATGCAATGTACAAGTGTGTTTGGGGATAATCAGGTGAAAAGCAGTGTTGGCTATCCAAGACATATGATCTACATTGCAGAAAGTAAAGACGAAGAGTATACCTCAACGGCACCATAGGACAAGTGTGACTCCGGCTCGTGTAGTAGGAGGTCCTCCGGAGCACCTTGCGCGAAGCTCCTAAACTAGCGAATACTATCGGCAGGCAACATATGTACCTCGGGCTGGTACGTGGCCGGATCGAAAGGCTGAACACTGAGCGGCAAGAGCTCGAACTCAGGATCCATCTCCATCCCAGGAGGAGCCCTACCCTGTTGAATGTCATCCGCCATCTCGAGAAGAGTGAGAAAATGGTCAAAGGAATGGAAAATGGGCAAGAATGCCAAAAGTCAACCGAAAGTCAACTCTGAGGGGTGAAAAATAGAAGAAAAGGTCGAAGTGCGGAAGAAAGCATAGAAACCAAGGGTAACTCGGGGGAAATAAACCCCAAGTGATGGAAATCAAGAATGAGGCACCGGATACACTTTCCAATCGGTTCATAGTGTTCGAAACAATGAGGGTTTTGCGAATCAAAAGTCGCGGGAGGTTTGAAAACTTGTGTAAAGCTCGGATCGAAGGGAGGAAAACGATCTAGAGAGAGAGAGGAGGAAGGATTTCAGCAAAGAGGAAGTGAAAGAATAGGGTTTGAAACCCTATACTTAAAGACCCAAGGCCAATGGACAAAACTGCCCCGAATCTGCCACTTTTAGCCGATCGGCCATAATTGTTGGCCGATAACCTTGTTTGATGGCCGATGGGTGGCGGATGGCTCCCCCTTGTGGTTGATGGACCTGCAATGCCCTTTTTTGGGGTATTTATGTTGATTTGTACCTTCATCTCTCCAGAAAGTGCAAGAAAATACACTTTTGAAGCTTAAGTGGCCTCCGTGGTGACCTCAAACCGTGTCTTCCGTGTGCAGCACTTGATACGCATAAGGTGTATCCTTTTTCGTATCCTTTTGTATATTGCAAGATTTGAAAATTGCTTTTGAATATGTTGCATTACAGTGTTTTTGTCATGTTGGCAAGGTGTGCATTTGCTATATGCCTTTTCACTCTTGCATTGAGCATGCCTCATCTCGTTTTGAGGTTGTATCTCAACATTGCGGAGAATATGCCTTTACCATGCTTACATTGAATATGTGCATTTCTATGTCGTTGCGTGGAGCATGAATTTTGCATCATCGCCTGGAATATGCATCGTCACACTTGCATAGCATATGCATGTTGTATTGGATATGTATCCACGATTCCATTCCATAGAGCATGCATGTTGCATTGACCATGCATTTTTGCTGTTTTGCATAGAATATGCATTTCTCCCTCTTGCATAGAATATGCATCATAATGTTGCATTGTCATGCACACCTTACTTGCGTTGTCACGCACACTCGTAGCATTGTCATGCACCACCTTACTTGCGTTGTCATGCACACTTGTTGCGTTGTCATGCATACCTTACTTGTGTTGTCACGCACACTCGCTGCATTGTCATGCACCACCTGACTTGCGTTGTCACGCACACTCGTTGCATTGTCATGCACCACCTTACTTGCGTTATCACACACTTGTTGCATTGTCATGCACACCTTACTTGCATCGTCACGCACACTCGATGCATTGTCATGCACCACCTTACTTGCGTTGTCACGCACACTCGTTGCATTGTCATGCACACCTTACTTGCATTGACACGCACACTCGCTGCATTGTCATGCACCACCTTACTTGCGTTGTGGCGCACGTTACTTGCATTGTTATGCACACCTTATTTGCGTTGTCACGCACACTCGTTGCATTGTCATGCACACCTTATTTGCGTTGTCACGCACACTCGTTGCATTGTCATGCACACCTTATTTGCGTTGTCACGCACACTCGTTACTTGCATTGTCATGCACACTTTGCTTGCGTTGTCATGCACGTTCCCTGCATTGTTATGCACCTCTTCACTTGCATTGTTATGCACCATTCCCCCTTTGCATTGTTATGCACGTTTCACTTGCATTGTTATGCACCTTTCCATTGGCATCATATGTGCACGCGTTTATCTTATACTGAAATTGTATCTTGATATAGTGTTGATCATGTGTTCCTATTACATTGTACCTGTTAAAATCTTTCTTTTGTGCAGGCACGATATTGTATGTACGGTTCATTTGAAGTGGGTGAGACCAGACGATGTTGTATGTACAGTTCATTCAAGAGAAATTTCGATTCAGTTTGATTGCTACCCTTGTCCTCTCGCGTTTGACACGCATTCCGTTGCCTTTCTCCTTTTGCATTTGATGCGCTAGGAGGTGTTGTGTTTGAGACTCCGGGTATTCTCGGTAGTCACTTTTGGCTTTCTCCGCATGAGACGCAGTGCGGATTGTTTAATTTTCTTATATCCTTTCTGTTGGAATGCGTGGGACTGTTGTTTCCTATTCGCTTGCTTAAAATGTTGTATTTATTTTGCATGAATGCTTCATTACAGCCCTCTTTGCATAATCATAAGTTATGTTCTGCATTGTGCATGTCATTTGCATTTTGCCCTTGCCTGCGGGCACATCTCATTGTTATTTTGTATGTTTGTCTAAGTCTTCAGCCTTGTCAAAAATGGGCCGTCTCTAGGCTTTGACATTCACTCCTGTCATCTTATGACTTTCAAGTTCTGTCAAAGAGGGGCAACTGTAGGCACCCCATTTTTGACCGTCCTCAAGACTTGGACGCCATCGTTTCAACACTCGATGATCATCCATGCTCGTGTTCATTTTGAGTTCCTGAAGCTCTCGGCTGCGCGCCTTGCCTTAGAACCTCTCAACTTGTCTGTTTTGTGCTTGATTGTGAACCAAGAACTTGTGGTTTTGTTTCTGAGGGAAGAGGGTGGCTTGTTGGCCATCCCTACAACCCATCGGCCAGGCCTCATGCCTATCGGCCTTTCCTTCTTTCCATCGGCCATTAGTGGTGGCCGGTCGGCACCCTTTTTGGCCAGTCGGCCATGTTTGTTGGCAGAGGCCTTTTTATTTGCTTTTGCAGATATTTTTGTGCCAGCTGTGACAACTGGTAAGCACCGATTTCATCCTCCATACACGTGTATGGAGGGATTGAACCAAGCCTCTAGCTTGCTCAACAAGCTTGAGACTTGGATTTCTATAAGAAGGGAGGCCCCTCTCCCTTTCCAAAGGTTCTGAAAATTGGAGATACAAAACATATATCTCTATCTCTATATTTCCCCCCCTCTCTCTCTATATATGTTACTTAAAAGTGTGTTTTGTCTTCACTTTTGCACTACAACACCTAGTAAAGCACCATTGCTTTGTTGCTGAGGTACTAGGGGACCTTTTTTGGACTCTCAAAGTTTGTTTTCTCTAGCTCAAAAGTGCTGGTTTGCTGTGGTTCTTCAAGGGTGAGTTGTTACCCCTTTTAAGCCTTGTTTTGCTTAAGTGTTTAGCCCCCTTTGCATACTATTTTAGGCCTTGCTTTCAACTGAAAAAAGTTCTGATTTTAAGTGTTTAAGATGTTGGTTTGAGACCTCTTTGGTGTTGGGGTGGTCTACCCCCTTTGAGCCTTGTTTGGCCTTGTTTTGATTCATCTCTTTTAGGCCTTTGGATCACCTTTATTTGGCCTTTCTACCATTGAATTCCAGAGGAATTTTAGTGGTGGAAAGTCTGCTTTGAGGTCTTAAATAGGAGGGGGTTGCCCCCTCCTCTTCTCTTGTATACTTGTGTTGATGGCTCATCAAAGTAGCATGTTTTTCTACCTCTTTGAGGCTCCATCTTAGCATGTTGTTGGCATTATTTCAGCATGTTATAGCTCTGTCAAGGGTTGGCTTGACAGCCCCTTGCATGCTTCTTGCACTTGTAGTGCATTTCCATTCACTAGCCTAACATGCTTTGTGCTTTAAGCCATCATTTTAGCATGTTTTTGGCCCCACTCCAGCAAGATTTTGGCCATGTTTTAGCATGCTCTAGGTCTGATTTAAGTGTTTTGGGTCATGCATTCCTTGCTTTGTATAGCCATAGTGCAATCTTGCTCATTAGCTTTGAGTTTCCAAGTCACTAGCGTGCATTGCTTGGGCTATTTGCATGATTTAGCATCATTTGGTATGTGATTTCAGTGTGTGTAGTGCGGTCACACTCTCTCATGTGTCACTCTTTTAATGCTTTTGGAAAGTTGTACTTTATGCCTTAAGCATGAGCCCATATGTATGCCATCTTACCTAGGCTTTGGGTCACCATCTCAGTGTGTATTTTGTCTTATTTTGCCATGTTACAGCTCTGATTTTTGTTGGTGAAGTCATCTCATGCTTGGTTTAGGTAGGTGTAGTGTAATCCTCCTCATTGGCCTAGTATGCTCCATGCTTCATGCCTTTAATTTTAGCTTATGTTGGCTATGTTCAAGCATGTTTTTGGTCTTGTTTTGACCTGCCTTGGGACTATTTTGAGTCATCTTGACCCTTTCATTGCCACACTCTCACATTTTCCATTCCTTCAATGTGTTTGAGAGTTGTGCCTTCATGTCTTGTTTGTGAACCAATGTGCATGAGCATGCATTATCTTGCTTTTCATGCCTTCATTTTCAGCATGTTTTGGCCATTGTCTTGGCATGCATGAGGCTTGTTTGAGGTTGGTTTGGTCCTTTGAGTTTTGCATTAAATAGCCCTTGCCATGCTCATGTTGTTTGCATGTTGTTGCATTGCATTGTGTTAGCGTGTTGTGTGCATTGCATTGTGTTAGCATGTTGTGTGTTGCATTGTGTTTGGGTTGGACGTCAATCCAAACACGAGGAATGTCGCACGTTTCATACTCAAAGTGATGAAACGTGCCTCATTTCTTACTCACCGACACCTTTGATCATGTATGATAAGGTGGAGGTTCATCGAGTCTTATGTGGTATTTGTGTGCATTCATTGATATTAATTTGTGCAACTCGGCCTCTTGGCCATCATGCATTGAAATGCGTGATTGATGGCTCGAGAGCCGAGCACTACATTCCTTTGAGCTTAAGACATGATAAGGAGTATAGTTGCACACACATTTCCTTGCAAATACACTACCATGCCTCTGTTTGTGCTCTGTTGCAGCAAAAGGGGAAATTGCAAGAAGTAGTGGCTGATCAGCCATTAGAGCTGTGCCAACCGGCCATCTAATCTGCCGATCGGCTATCAAATTGGTCGATAACCATAAACTCTGGCCGATGGCCATTCCTCTTGGCCGACCACCCCTCAGCATGTCCATAAGGTGGATCAGAAGCATCTTGGAAGTTGGCACAATTTCAGAAGTCCAAAACAGTGGAAACAGAGGCATCGTGAGGCACGACAATGGATTTCCGAGCGAAGCCGACCAAGCATGTGTGCATCCCTCGTCACGAGGCCATTTCACTGCTTTTGTTAACTTGGAATAAACTGTTATTTTATTTATAAAAGTGTTGTAATTAATTAGTTAATGCGTTTAATTAATATATTCGTTTTGTAATAATTAGTTAACTAGGAGTAGTTAATTAATTTTGTTTTGTAATAATTAGTCTAATTAGTTTAATTAGATTAGTTAATTAGCTTAGCTTATTCATTTCAGACCCTTCGTCGAGAGGGCCAAATGTTGTAATAAGTGTGCGTGTGTGTGATGCATGTTTTCCAACCCCCATTTCTTTCTCCCTTTTACTTACCTGCTTTCAGTGGTTAGTTTTAGGGCATATTTCAATTAGCATACTTATGTTTGCATGCGTGCATCATTCATCTGTTTTGCATGCACCAGGCTCGGTGCATCATACAAACTGCATTGTACTTTAATACATTTACTTGAATACGTGTTTAATAGCATGTTATCGAGTGTCGCATTCATATGCCATCTTAGAATAGCCAAGCCTATCTTAGTTGCATTTTTGCATTTGTTGCATTAGGCATTGTTGACATAGTTAGGATCATGCATTGATTACTAACTAGCTTCTGTTTTGGCTCGGAGTACACTGTGAGTGTTTATGCTTTAGCATCCTTGCATGTATGTAAGTGATTGCCATGATAGCATGCTTGCCATGAGGCTAACTGCTTAAGTGTTAAACTACATGAATGCCTGTGGATGAAGGCTTGATTGCTTGAATTGGAACAATTCATCAAAATGGGAGTTTTAAGCCCACTTGAAGTGGCAAATCATCATGTTTTAAGCTCACTTGAGGGTGGCAAATCCGTGTTTTAGCCTACTTGCGAGTAGCACCTTCAAACCATTTTCAAACAAACAAACATGAGATATTTTGTTCCAATTTAGGCGATCTAGTCTATACTTGTATGCTATATGCATCACATAGTAAGATAGCTAATAAACCGAAATAAGAACACATGTGTTTTCAAAAACAACATATCATGTTAGTAAAGGCTGATCCTTTGATCAGGCGAGCAGGGGTGCTCATTTCAGGACATTCCCCTCTCGTACCCAAGTTCCCGAGCCGGGCCAACTTTGGTGATGATGGACACGCGGCCTTAGGCACGAGTCAGGGTTTTCTAAATTTCCCAAAACAAAATATTTAGGTGGCGACTCTGAAATCTGGCAAAGCAGTCCATGTTTGGTACTTTTGATTAAAATCAATTTTCCAAAACGATTTGCCCGAATTTGGACTCTTTGGTGATTTATCAGTCTTACATTGCACTTTGTGAGATTAGATTCAGAATCGTGACAGGAGTCCGAATTGTAGTAGCTAGAACCATAATTTGCCCCCCCGTGAACAGAGCGAAGTTCCGAGCGGTCTACAGTTTCTGGCGACTCTGCTGGGGAACTTAAAGAACTTGACTCGAACTCATGATATATTGTTTTGTCTACACTTATGTGTCTCTTTGCATTGCATTTAAATTGGTGTGCCTAGGACACTGTGTTTGCTGTCTGCTATTCCTGAACAGTTTGCCGGAGGCTGCGTGCCATAAGGCTGACCAGTTACGGGCTCTGCCACGATGGGAACACAAACCTCGGTTTTCACCGGGACACCCTTTTTGACCATTCAACCTAGTGCATATCGGAATCCATAGTGACTATTCCAAACTAGGACAGGTTGTTTACCCGATTGTAGGTTGTTTGAAACCGCTGCGTGCGTAGTGAAACCCTAGCTCCTGACAAAATAGGATAGGGAAACCCTACCCCTCCATAAGGGTGTTTTGGCTCTCACTTGTTTGCTATGTGTTTTTAGAGTTTGTCTCTACAGGAATGCATGTATCAGTTTGCAAGTCTGGATATCAGGCCTGCGGGCATCAGTATCTAGGGGAATCAGTTTACCTGAGGGTATCAGATTTGAGGCAGTGATTCGGGAATAGTGATCAGTATTGGGAACAGTGTATTCAGCTTACAAATGCCAACTGTGTGTTGTGTTTATTTAAGCCGTTATGCTGCCCGTTTTTCTGGTTGTTTATTTCCTTATTATGCTTTATTTATCTTTTTACAAGGTAGTTTAGCGTCATTGCTTCCGAACAGGTAGATATTCCCCAAGCACTTTGGATCAAAGGTCAAAGACTTCATCGATCCAAGGATCTGATAGACGGACAACCAGTGTTCCTTTCATTACCCCCGGTTACTAGACGGAGGTCAGTTAGGCACAGTTCATCAGTATAGCGGTTGCCAGATCAGTGGTCCTTATCCACCCCACCAGTGGGTAGTCGAGCTGAGATTTACGTTTCTACCACAGAGAGAGATATACCTGTTGTTCAGTCAGATCAGCACCTCACGGCCAATATGCAGGACATGATGCGTTAACTCCAAGAGACTGTGCAAGCCATGCAGCGGGATGCTGCCCGCCAGGCAGAGGTTGTGGCACAACAGGCAGAGTTAATTGCTAGACTACAACAACAGCAACAACCGCAACAAGCCGGAGCATCTGCTTTGTATCCAACCCCACCCCCACCTAGAGTTCCAATACTCGAGGAGACTGTAAACGTCCAGGAAGATACGGACGTCCCAACCGGGCCAGTTCTGCCACCGATTTTACCATAGATTTCAAAGACACCGGCCTTCTCAACAGATACACCGTTTGAATCAGAGATGGACCCAACCGCTCTGAAGATGAGTAACCTTGAGAAGCTGTTCAAACGGACCCAAGGGGTCAATTCCATTCCGGACATAGAGGATGGATACACTGACTCAACGGTGACATTGCCGGACTGGTTCAAGATGCCGCATATAGACCGTTTTGACGGTTCTGGGGATCCCATGGTACACCTCCCGTTGTTTTCGGATATCCTAAGGCCGATGGGCCTCTCCAGATTGCAAAAGCTTTCCCTCTTCGGCCAGACCCTGTCGGGTGTTTCGGCTATTTGGTATGCAAAGCTGGAGGACTCTGTCAAGAGAAGCTGAGAGGAGATGATTGAGGCCTTTGTAGCTCAATACTCCTACAACATGCAGATCGAGATCACAACTCGTGATCTCGAGAAAACCAGACAGGAGCCAAAAGAGAGCTTCTCCGACTTTGTAACCCGTTGGAGAGCCAAAGTTTCTATGATAACCATCAAGCCGGTCGAGAAGGATCAAATACGGATGGTTGTGCGGAACCTCCAACCCAAACTGATGCAAAAGATGATCGTCTTACCCCTCCCTACCTTTGTGGATTTACACGAGATCGGGGTACAGATTGAGGACACCATGAAACAGGGTCTGATTGATCACGAGAGAGAGCAGCCCAAAAGGGCATTCACTCGCAGTTCGAATGCAGGCACGAGTAATGCTGCTGTTGCCAGAACTTCCGATGTGGGCATGGTCACCGCCACCACCCCAAAAACACTTACAGCTACCCCATTCACCGGTGTGTCCGGTACTAGCTCACAAACAGCCAGATATCCACCCTGAGGTCAGAGAACCTTCACTCCACTATACATGCTCCTGTCCAAAGCTCAGGGGTTCTGATCAGGAAATGGCATTTGAAGCCCCTGGAGCCGCGGCCATTCCCAGACAAACTTCCTCCGTCCCATAACCAAGCCAAATACTGTGCCTTTCACCAACAGCATGGTCACGACAACGACCAGTGTTATAGACTGCGTCATGAGATCCAGGATCTCGTTGACAATAGGGTGATCGCACCTCCAGAAAAACTAAATGTCACAACCAACCCTCTCCCACCACATAACCAAGCTCCACCACCTAAGCGCATCAACCTGATCCAAACTAGGGTTGTGTCATATGACCCTAGCATATATATCACACCCTCCCACCTACCCAAGCCTGAGGTGTTCATCCCGGACAGCACAGACTTGTGCATGTTGAGCAACTCCCAAACCCAACCTGAACCGGTGGTGATGACCGTTGAAGGCAGAATTGGGATGACTGTGGAGGCAGATGGGAATGATGATTCAGAACCTGAGGGGTCTGGGAGCTTTGCGTACAACCCGAGAGGTTATATCACATCAACGGATCAGCTTAAGTCGAGGGTAGAATTGCTAGTTGGGGCAGAGATCAGTGTGGTTCAGGAGGATGGACCTAGTTAGGGGTTAGATGACCTAGCAGAACTGGAAGAGGATATCGTGAATCTGTAATTCTTCAATGAACAGGATCCGGGGGACGTGACTGTCAACCGGTTTGATTTGGATGGGTCAGCAGAAACTACTGGGTGGCTCAGCAACGAGCCAGATGTTGTTGAGACACCTCAAGCATAATAGGGACCGTCAGAAACGAGGACATCAACGGTGGCTAGAATGGCCGAGAATCAAGAGAAGTCGCCAGAGAGCACCGATGTTAAGAATTTTGCTCGGGATCTGGGCAGTTTGAGTACAGTGGGCGCTGAACAGGAGGCTGTGCTGAAGCAGTTTGAGTAGGAAAAGATCGAGGATCTTGAGAGGGCTAGAAGGGCCAAAGCCCCTGCAGGGACGGAATGTGCTGTGAGCACAGGAGCAGTTGTAACGGAGCCAGACAGCTGTCTGTCGGTTGCCGATGGTATGTGGTGAGAAGACAACGACTTACGTCTTGCCCACACTAACGAAGATTAGGGGCAAAACCAACCGGATGACATCTGGTACGTTGAGGAGGTTGACCACATGACCAGGAGTGGGTGGTATTTCAAGCCCCTACACTTGAATCAACCAGAGGCGTCCGGAAAGGACAAAGAAGAGGAGAGGCAGAAGGAAAAACTACTCGAGGAGGAGGCTGTACTGAAACAGCTTAAGAAAATCCAAGCAGACATCTCCATCTAGGGACTGCTTATGGCCTCAAGAGTTCACAGGCAAGCTGTCCTTTCTGCAATGGACAAGGCTAAACTTTCAATTGATACCACTCCTGAGCAATTGGTAGGGCTGGTTTTTTCGAGAGGAGCTTCCCCGACGTTGACCTTCACTGATAAGGAACTGCCGCCTGAGGGCTCAAACCATAACAAACCACTCTACGTCTCTGTCGAGTGTAGAGAAAAATGGATACCGGTGGTCCTTGTTGACACAGGATCTGCTATCAATGTGTGTCTATTGAGGACGGGATATGCTATCGGGTTGAAGCCTGTGGATTTTGTGCCTACTGCCCAGGTGATACGGGCCTACGAAAATACCAGCCGAGAGGTGATGGGGACTGTACAGATTCGAACTTAGGTTGGTCCAGGGCAACAGGATAATGATTTTCATGTCTTGGATGTCCCGGCCACCTTTAATCTACTCCTGGGGTGGCCGTGGCTGCACTAGGTAAAGGTTGTCTCTTCCACTCTGCACCAGATGCTTAAATACCCCCACGGGAAGGGGGTGGCAATCGTCTTTGGAAATTCTTCAATCCATCCGCCGCCAGAGGTTTCTACACCAGTTCTGGAGATTGAGCGTGGCGCAAAGGATGTGTTTTTGTCAGGATTCACCTTGGCCAAGGCCTGGGTTGTACAGAACATTTTAGCTGTGGATGAGGGGCTATACGTCAACGCACAGTCTGTCTACCTTATGAACAAGCTTCAGCACATCCCCGGGATGGGATTAGGGTGAAGTGGCCGGAAAGGCGTTGCAGCATCGGCCGAAGTGCCGCACAACCCATATACCTTTGGCCTAGGTTATCTGCCTACCAAAGAGGATTGGGCGAGGAAAGGAAAAGAGATGGCCGGAAGAGCCAGAGCTAAGCAGGCCGGGAAGCATTATGAATTGGTGCACCGACCTATCCAAGGGACCCTGAACGGACGCTTTGTCCGGGAGAGGGAAGACTTCCCGTTCTGCGGCTTCCCAGAGCCATGGCTAAATGCAGAGAGGTGGCGCTTGCCGGGGTTTGAGATTTTCTTTGACTTGCAATTGTCCGGGGATGATGTTGCCGAAGAGCAGACAAACCCACAAGCTGAGGCTGAGCAGTGCAAGAAGGAGGATTCCGAGAGCACAAAAATTGAAATGGGGGTAGCATTGGCTTGTCTACTCTCGGATCCTCAGATCGTACCGGAGTGCTTGGGGGATAACTTCTCAGTTTCCATGATCGGGAATGAAGCGGCTGTGGGCCCATCTTCAAACATTCTGGATGCATCCATCGCACCCTCCCTCGTCTGGCAATACGAGGAGGGCTTTTTATCGAGCAGCGCCGGGTCAAGTAGTGAGCCGGAATCTGATTCCACCAAGTTTGTGGAGTCGGAATCAGGTTCCAGCTCATCTGAGTCTGAGTCTGATATTCTTGGGGGTGATAACCCGGATGCCACTATCCTGTCCAAGTCGTCTTTTTCTTTTTCTTTTGAGTCTATTGTAACAGAGGAATCAGGCAGACTGGATGTTATTAATGAGAATGGTACGGCTGTGGCTTCCGTGTACTTTTCTGTGCCTTTAATTTATTACATTAGTTAGGACTTTCAAAATTTTGATAAAAATGACGAGGAAGAAATTCCTCCGGTTTTGCAATATTTGCTTGATCAAGAGCAGGAGAGGTTTGTTAAACCCTTGGTTGATGAAATCACCACAATTAATGTTGGTACTGAGAAGGACCCGTGGCTGGTCCAGATCGGGTCCACGTTATCTTTGGAGGAACGCGAGCGCTTAGTCGCTTTATTAAAAGATTTCGAAGATGTTTTCGCGTGGTCCTACGAAGACATGCTTGGAATTGATCCTGATATTGTACAGCACCGGATCCCTCTTGACCTAGAGGCCCGACCTCTTAAGCAGAAACTCTGAAGGATCCACCTGGACTGGGCTCTGAAGATCAAAGAATAGGTCACCAAGCAGAATGACGCAGGGTTCCTACTGGTATCTGAATACCCTACTTGGTTGGCCAGTATAGTTCCGGTGCCGAAGAAGGACGGCAGAATTCGAGTATGTGTGGACTTCAGGGATTTGAACAAAGCCAGTCCGAAGGACGAATTTCCTCTGCCGCATATCCACGAATTAGTGGACTTCACTGCTGGGCATGCGCTGCTCTCATTCATGGATGGGTTTTCAGGCTACAATCAGATTTTGATGGCACCCGAAGACAGGGAGAAGACTACTTTCACCACCCCGTGGGGAACCTATTGTTATAGGGTGATGTCGTTTGGGCTGAAGAACGCTAGGGCTACGTATCAACGGGCTGCGACCAAGATTTGGCACGACATGATCCATAAAGAATTTAAGGTGTATGTGGACGACATGATTGTCAAGTCCAAGGAAAGAGAGGGCCACTACACCGCCTTGCAGAAATTCTTCCAACGGATCAGAGAGTATCGGTTGCGGCTGAATCCTCAGAAATGTACATTTGGTGTTGCAGCAGGGAAAATGCTGGGATTCTTGATCACACATAGGGGCATCACACATAGGGGCATCGAAGTCGACCCTTCCAAAATCAAGGCCATCTTAGAAATGCCACCACCAAGGACTGAAAAGGAGGTGCGAGGCTTTCTGGGTAAAGTGCAATTCATAAGACGGTTTATTGCAAAATTAACCTTGACTTGTGAACCACTCTTTGGTCTTGTGAAGAAAGGAAAGAAGTTCTAATGGGACGACCGATGCCAAGTTGCTTTCGACCATATCAAACAATATTTACAGAATCCACCTGTGTTGTCACCGTCTGAGCCGGGAAAATCGCTGATTCTGTACCTGTCAGTGACTGAAACGACGATGGGCTACATGCTTGCACAGGAGTCTGAGGACAAAGTGGAGAAGGCTATCTACTACCTAAGCAAGAAAATGATAGATTACGAGACCCGCTGCACTCCGCTTGAGAAGGCTTGTCTGGCCTTGGTATGGGCTACCAAGAAGCTGAGGCACTACCTGTTAGCTCACTCTGTAATACTGGTTTCGAGATTAGATCCCATCAAATATCTCTTTGAGAAACCAGGACTTACGAGTAGGCTAGCTCGTTGGTTGCTTCAGCTTTCCGAATTCGATCTGAAGTACATGACACGCAAGTCAGTGAAAGGGAGAGCGGTAGCAGAGTTCCTAGTCGATCACCCAGTGGACGGGGATGAAGCCGTTGAGTATCTGTTCCCAAATGAGGCTATTCTGCATGTCGAAGAAGAAACTTGGGCGATGTACTTTGATGGAGCGTCAAACCAGTATGGGTATGGGATAGGGGTATTGCTGATAGCACCTGACAATTTCCACATACCTCTAGCATTCAAACTCCGGTTCAAAGTGTCGAACAATGAGGCATGCATTGTTGGACTAGAAGTCGCCCTGGAACTAGGGGTAAAACGGTTGGATGGCATCGGAGACTCAAACCTTGTTGTATCTCATGCTAAAGGAGATTGGAAAGTTAAAGAAGAAAAGATGAGAATCTATCACCAAACCTTGGACGTTTTGATTCCTCAGTTTGAAAAACTGAATTTCGCTCATCTGTTAAGAGAGAACTACAAGTTCGCTAATTCATTAGCAACTCTATCTTCTATGATAGACATCCCTTTTGGAGTCCGGATGCGTCCGATTATCATCAAACAAAAATTCGTGCCGGCCTACGAGCTGATTGCTGCCATAGATGAGGTACAAGATGAGAATCCCTGGTATTGCGACATCCGGAACTTCTTGGAAAAGGAAGCGTATCCATCAGGGGCAAATGCCAAAGACAAGAGGGCAATTCGAAGAATGGCTGCAAAGTTCATCGTCTGTGGGGGTAAACTATACAAGAGGGGTCATCTCGGGATGCATAAACGGTGTGTTGATGCTGAAGAATCCAAGCGCCTGATGGAGGCCATCCATGGAGGAGAGTGCGGAGCGCACATGAGCGGGGTGATGCTAGCTCAGAAGATCCTTAGACAGGGTTATTATTGGTCAACCATGGAGGATGATTAGATTGACTTTGTTCGGCAATGCCACAATTGCCAGATCCATGCAAATCGCATGAATATTCCGCCGTCGAAGCTATACAACATGACTTCGCCATGGCCATTTTCAATCTGGGGGATTGATGTAATTGGGGCTATCATTCCGAAGGGGTCCAACGGGCATGAGTACATTCTAGTAGCGATAGACTACTTCACGAAGTGGGTTGAGGCCCACTTATGCGGTGTTGAAGGCATCACATGTTGCTAAGTTCATCAGAAACAACATCATCTGTCTCTACTGGGTCCCGAATGAGATTATTTCGGATAATGGTTCCCACTTCAAGAAGGAGGTAATAGACTTGTTGGAAAAGTACAACGTGGCTTTTCATAAGTCATCTGCATATCGGCCGCAAACCAAAGGAGCTGTTGAGGCCACCAACAAGAACATCAAGCACATTCTACAGAAGATGGTGGAAACCTACAGGGACTGGCCAGATAAGCTGCTCTTTGCTCTTTGGGGCTACCGGACTTCAATTCGAACTTCTACTGGGGCAACTCCATATTCCTTGGTTTATGGGATGGAGGCTATTCTGCCTATCGAAGTTGAGGTTCCGTCATTACGGGTATTGGCTGAGTGTCAGATAGCTGAGGCAAATTGACAGCAAAGCAGGTTCGAAGAACTCATGCTCTTTGATGAAAGAAGGTTGAAAGCACTGTACCACGTCCAGGGTTATCAATGGAGAATTGCCAGGGCTTTCAACAAGAAGGTTAAGTCTAGGAATTTGACAAAGGGGGATCTTGTGCTCGAAGACAACCAAGCTCCCATCCACGACCCTAGGGGCAAGTTCAGACCCAATTAGACTGGCCCTTACATCATCAAGTCTATCTGGTCGGGTGGAGCTGTCGTTCTGATGGACCTAGATGGCCTTGAGTTCTCCCAGCCGATCAACATGGACAAGTTGAAGAAATACTATCCCTCAGTGGCTCACTAGGCTGAAAACCCAAAAGGGCGACGTAGGCAAAAGTTAGAGCATGAAAAATTTGAAATAATAAAAACTGAGCTCGCAAGGTTGAAAACCCAAAAAGGGCGGCCTTGGCAAAAGTTAGAGCGCAAAAGGAGAGTGTTAATACACGAGTGAACCAGAACCGAACTACGTAAGGCTTGATTCCCATCTTTGGGATACGTGGGCAACTTCATTCTGAAGTCCAACCATAAACACTTCCAAATCAGCTTTGTCCATGTGATCGTGTTGGTCATCTTTGTCTATTCTGCATTCAAGAGCTCGGTTGTGATCTCGAGTGTAGTGCTATTCAGACTAGGGGCAACTTTCCAGTTGCTAGGATCTGGGGTTGTACATCTCAGTGATAGATCTCGGGCGTGTCCAGTTGTGATCCATATCGAAAATGGTTTTGAAAAGTTTTAATAAAAGTTGATTTTGCTTAAATTAATCTTTTTACGACTTAGACCATTTTTGGACCAAACGGAAAATTTTCAGTACCCACAACCTTCAATTACATTGATTTCAGTATAGAGTTCTCCTATTCTTGTATACAAATTGAAGTTGCTTTTTATTACATTCATAAAGAAAACTTGAAAATACTGATTAAAGCAAATAAACTCAGGGCATAGTCAGGTGTTCCTGCGCCACCTCCAGAGCCTGTGGAAGCCTCTAATGCCAAAGTAGGCCCATCCTGCGCCTCTTCATCAAGCCAAGCTATGCACTCATCAGAAAGGGTACAACTGAAAATGGGAGCGGGGGTCAGAAGCTCTCTCATCCTCCATGCTATGGCATACCGAGCTAACTGTGCACCTCAGGCTGGAAATGCGGCAGGGTACTCTATCCCCTTTTTCGGACAAGTCTGATCATATCCAAACTAGCGCCGGATTCGAAATGGGAAGTAAAAGACACAGTGTGTCAGACCGATCAACTGAATCCCGGGCTGGCGAGACGTGCTGTAGCTCATCGCCGGTAGATTAAGCCAGGGGCAGCGCCAAGCAATGTTGACAGCAGACAAACTGCACATCCATTCGCACCACCATCCCTCATCAGGGGCATCGACTAGACGTCGCCGGAAGAAATAGCTGCGAGCTGAATATGCTAGACATGAGTCCACTACCTTCAACTTATCCATCAACCATATCTGGGGAGGGATGAAAAATGAGAGATTAAACAATAGAGAGGTGTACGTGGAAAGAAAAGTGAGAAAAGGGTTTTGAGTGAAAAATTGAGCCTGAGGGACGAGTGATGTGAGAAATATATGTGAGATAGGGTGGGAAACATTACCTGTAGTAGCAGTGGACTCCCCGCGAACCTAGTCGTCTCTCGGCGATGGAAAGCATCCAAACCCATCAATGTCTCAGCTAGTGTCATGGCGATGCAGCTCTTTCCCTCTTTCAAGCCTTGGGCAACCTCAATCAAATGGACGCTAGATCCTCCGGAGCCTAGGGCAAGCAAGAAATGAGACAACATGCACAAGCAAAGCGCATGCCGCTGAAAACCCTGCAAGTGATGATCGCCGTGGTCACCGACATTAGAAAATTGACGGATCAAGCTGGGGATGTCTAATTCCCCGTCGCAAATCAAAGACCGATCGTCATGCAAAGTGAGCCCACACATCCGTCCTAAGGCTTGGTTGTGACCAAAACGGAGTTGGGGCAAGATCTCTTCCTCATGCTCGGACTCCATTAAAGCTTGGAAGTGTTCGAAAGTGGGACATATTTCTTGTCCGCCAAAGCTAAAAACATGAGTTACCAGATTCCAACACCTTGCCGCGGCATGGAGTAACAGAAAACGCAGCGGGGTGCGGCTCAGCGTGAATAGTGCATTTATTTCGAAGCCCCCGAAATTTCAGCTTTTCCGAGCCATCCAAGTTAGCAATCCAATTTGTGAGATTTTGGACAAGAAATGCCTCCATTTGGTGCAAAAACTGAGTTAAAATGGAGAAACTACGAAGCTGGGGCTTTTGTAGAAGATAAGGTGTTGAGTGGAAGACAAGTGGCAATATTCTGGAGGTTCTTGACATTAGTGGCCAGTCGGCCAATTTTATAGCCGACCGACCATCTTTTTAGCTGATCGGCTAGTTCTTGTGGCTAATGGCTCTTTATGGTGGTCGATGACCTCCCACCTTGGCCGATGGCCTTTCATTTTGTTCCTTGAGCTGTCCATATGTTGGAGGTGTTGAGAACATGTAACTTGTTCCACTTCGAATGCCTTTTGTGATGATTTTGCGAAGTCGTGCCTGTGTTACTTCAATTTGTTTATCGAGTTGTTGTATTTTTGTTTATCGAGTTGTATATTGCATTGATTGTTAAGTTCTTGTCTTGTTTATCAAGTTGTATTCACATTTGGTTAGCATGTCAAGTCCTGGCTTTGCTTATCGAGTTGTTTTGTTTGTTGTCGGTTGGTTCACTACCTGATTAAGGCATTGCAATTCGAGTGTGTGGTTTTCAAACAAAGTTCAATCTCATTTACATGCTGTGTAATGTAATGCGATGCGATACGATGCTTCGAATGTACAAATGTAACACTTTTTCAATCAAAAAAAAAAAAAAAGGCTGTTTTTTCATTCCATCATGGTTTCTTTTTGCAAAAGTACAAGGTTTTAAAGAAAATAAACCTGCTTGAGGCAGTACAATGTGCAAAAAACTATAAGCAAAAAGAGAAATGGAGCAAAAAAAAAAAAACAAAGCATATGAAATCGGCGCCAATCGCCTCAAGAGTGGGAAACCCTCTTCGCCCTCTTCCTCGACGAAGGCCCGAAACCACCGCCGTTAGCTCCACTGCCAGAGTCTGAACCCGAGCCGTCTCCATCCTCATCTCCATCCTGAGACGACTCTGACTTTGGACTCAATGCCTCATCGTCATCTGGGGCAGGCACCCGTGAACTACTCCGGGAGTGAGCACGCCCAGCTCTACTGCGGCTGCGCGCTGAAGTCACTCGTCTCGCTCTCCCCTACTGCTCGGGGAGGCACTGAAGGTCCCGTTGAAGTGCCCGCTGTGGCTGGTATCTGGAATGGGGCTTGAAAAAAATATTTGGCAAATGCATTAGTTATGCTATGCAAAGCTGAGTATGGTATCAAATGCAGTATATGATTACAGTGTGTAAATATTGTGAGTAGTATATGAATGCCGTGAGCAGTGAATGATTGTAGTGTATGAATGCTATGAGCAGTATATGAACGCCGTGAGTAGTGAATGATTGTAGTATGTGAGGGTTGTGGCCAGTATATTAGATGCAGTGTATCGGTGTCGTGAGTGGTATGTGAATGGGGTATATCAAATGCAGTATTGATGATGTGATGCATCAGATCAGTATGGAGCAGATTATAGAGGGTTTTGGGATGGAGGTTGAAAGACCTTATCGAAATACCATAAATGCTGAACAGGTCCATGCTCCTCTGTAGCATCCCCATCACCGAAGCTGACAGCTCCAGAGCCTGCTCGGTGTACTTTATGGAAGCCTGCCAAAGTGTTAAGGCAATTAGTAATCTGCGGGATATCAACTGAAATGAAATGAATGTATAGAATGAAAAGTATAGCGTATACCGGGGTCGAGCCTCAAACTCCGACGAGCTCATGATCAGCCGGGGGAGGAGTGATGGGAATCTAATAAGTCTTTCCAGCCTGTCCTCGGCATGTCATGGTAGTGGGCAGGTCTGGCCACTCTGCCCTCTGTTCCCTCCAGGAACCCCTCTTGTCGTGGACCTAAGTTGCCCTCGATCCTCCTACTCCTCCTGCTGTGATTGCAGGTCTCTCTCTCTCACCTTGACGAACACTGGCCAGAGGCCGCATCAGATATGCCTGAATGAAGACGATGTAGTCGCCCTCATCTCTAAAAAAGTTGGCATCCCAACCGATCGTGAAATCGGCCATCTCTTGCGGGGTGTACATCTCTGTCTGCCTCATGTGTGAAGGAGGCGGCATTGGAACCACTGGCTCAGGCAAACCAAGGCTCTGTCGCAAGAAGCACTCTCCCAAGTACCATGCCCGGCAGACCGAACCCTCAAGTAAAACTCGGAATCGGGCAGTCTCCCGAGCGCCCATATACTGGTCTCTAACTGCGTCGGGTAGCACTGCCCAGGGCTGCCAGGTAATCTGCAAATGACAGATATACAGGTTGTTATCTGCTATTGAAAGTGCAATGTAAAGCAAAACTCAGAAGAACTGTAAGGTTTGAAATACCTCTACTGCGGCTATAGTGTCAAAATATCAGCAGAAGAATGAGAAAGGCTCTCGCGGCCTCCGCTTGCATCTCTCATCATACCTATGAGAATATGGAACCATGGGGGGCATCTCTAGCTCCGGCTCTGGAGCAAGCCTCGGGAAATAGGCATATACCCATAACTACAGAATGTAAAAGGGCAGTAATGAATATGTTTATCAGTAAAGCAGCATGCCAATAATGCAGAAATCAGAGAATGGTGTGCAGTGTATTGTGCAATGTGTGCAGTGTACAAATAGTGTAAAGCATATTGCGTGTTATGGAGTGTGTGTGGTGTATAGATAATGTAAAGCAGAACTGTAAAGCATAAGGAAAGATATACCTCCCAGGCTCTTCAGTAGCCTCCTAGTAAGTGCCCGCTCCGGTGAAATGAGGAACTCATATATCCATACAGCCTGGCCAGGCCTGCACCGCCCCAGTCATAGCGCTGGATGCGAGTCACGTCCACCAGTGTGCTCAAGAGGTAGTGGCCAACGGTGTTCGCCCAGTCGACGAAGAGAGTAGTACCCAACAAGAACATGAGGAACCCCCGGGCGTAGTGCTCGACCTCCTCACGGGTCGTCGGCGTCTGTCCCCTGAACCGGTCCTCGAACCATGAATACCTCACGAACCATGGTCGGGAAAGAGGTGGGCGAATCCCCAGCTGAAAGATCTGAGCGGCATCCCACTCGCCCATATCAGTGTCGAAAGGGATCGGATCACCCCCCTACTCCGATGCCGGTGAGCATGGAGAAGTCGAAGGGAGTCATCGTCATCTCCCCTACTGTAGAAAGGTGGAAGGAATCAGTGGTGTCCCACCACCTCTCCACTAAGGTGCCTAGAAGAGGCCGACTCACAGTGAGGCGCGAGAGTCCAGTGCAAAATATGCCAAAATCGGCCCCATCGACGATATGGCAGACATCATCGGGTAGCTCCATGTACCAATCTCGAGCAACGGTATTCCCATAACCCCGGAAGGCATGGGAATCTCCTTGTGTTGAAGACAAACAGATGCGAAGTAGTGTCAGGAATACAATGTATGCATGTGTTCAAAATTGGTAAAAATGCGGTGTGTATATGTGTTCGAGTTGACAGAAGTATCATGTATGAATGTGCTTAGAATGAACTAGGCATGCGATATACAAGTGTGTTTGGGTTAATCAGATGAAGAGTAATATTGGCTATCCAAGACATATGATCTACATTGCAGAAAGTAAAGAGGAAGGATATACCTCAGTGGCGCCATAGGACAAGTGTGACTCCGGCTCGCGTAGTAGGAGGTCCTCTAGAGCACCTCGCGCAAAGCTCATGAACTGGCGAATGCTGTCAAGATGCAATACGTGTACGTCAGGGCGATACGTCGTCGGGTCGAAAGGCCAAATGCCGAGTGGCAAAGGCTCAAACTCGGGATCCATCTCCAACCTTGGAGGAGCCCCACCCTGTGGAATATCATTCGCCATCTCGAGGAGAGTGAGAAAATGGTCGCAGGTATGGAAAATGGGCAAGAATGCCAAAAGTCAACCAAAAGTCAACCCCGAGGGGTGAAAAATGAAAGAAAAGGTCGAAGTGCGGAAGAGGGCACGAAAACCAAGGGTAACTCGGGGGAAACAAACCCCAAGTGAAGGAAATCAAGAAAGTGGCACCAAAGTCACTTTCCAATCGGTTCAAAATGTTGAAAACTACGAGGGTTTCGTAAATCGAAGGTTTGTGGAATGATCAAAAACGCGTTTGAATCTCGGATCGGGGGAGGAAAAGTGATCTAGAGAGAGAGGGGAATGTTTTTTGGCAAAGAGGAAGTGAAAGTATAGGGTTTGGAACCGTATACTTAAAGACCCGAGGCAAATGGACAAAATTGTCCCGAATCTGCCACTTTTGGCCGGCCGGCTAAATTGTTGGCCGATAAGCTTGTTTGATGGCCGATGGATGGCTGATGGCTCCCCCTTGTGGCCGATGGACCTGTAATGCCCTTGTTTGGGGTAGTTCTGCTGATTATATCCTCATCTCTCAAGAAAGTGCAAAAAATACACTTTTGAAGCTTAAGCGGCCTCCGTGGTGACCTCGAACCGTGTCTTTCGTGTGCAGCACTCGATACACACAAGGTGTATCCTTTTTCGTAGCCTTTTGTATAGTGCAAGATTCGAAAATTGCTTTTGAATATGTTGCCTTACAGTGTTTTTGTCATGTTCGTAAGGTGCGCATTTGTTATACACCTTTTCACTCTTACATTGGGCATGCCTTATCTCGTTTTGAGGTTGTATCTCAACATTGCGAAGAACATGCCTTTACCATGCTTACATTGAATATGTGCATCTCTATGTCGTTGCATGGAACATGTGTTTTGCGTCGTCGCTTGGAATATGCATCATCATGCTTGCATAGCATATGCATGTTGTATTGGATATGTATCCACGATTACATGGCATAGAGCATGCATGTTGCATTGAACATGCATTTTTGTTGTTTTGCATAAAATATATATTTCTCCCTCTTGCATAGAATATGCATCATAATATTGCATGGAGCATGCGTTCTCCATGTTTTGCATAAAATATATATTTCTCCCTTTTGCATAGAATATGCACCATAATATTGCATGGAGCATAAATTTCACGTTACTTGCATTGTCATGCACACCTTATTTGCGTTGTCATGCACACCTTACTTGCGTTGTCATGCACACTCGCTGCATTGTCATGCACACCTTATTTGCGTTGTCACGCACACTCGTTGCATTGTCATGCACTACCTTACTTGCGTTGTCAGGCACACTCGTTGCATTGTCATGCACACCTTACTTGCGTTGTCACGCACACTCGTTGTATTGTCACGCACACTCGTTGCATTGTCATGCACATCTTACTTGCGTTGTCACGTACACTCGTTGCATTGTCATGCACCACCTTACTTGCATTGTCATGCACACTAGTTGCATTGTCATGCACACTCTACTTACGTTGTCACGCACATTCCAGTTGCATTGTTATGCACACTCTACTTGCGTTGTCATGCACGTTACTTGCATTGTCATGTACACTCTGCTTGCGCTGTCATGCACGTTACTTGCATTGTTATGCACACTTTACTTGCGTTGTCATGTACATTCCAATTGCATTGTTATGCACCTCTTCAGTTGCATTGTTATGCACTGCTCCCCTTGCATTGTTATGCACCTTTTCACTCGCATTGTTATGCTTGTTCTAGTTACATTGTTATGCACATCTTCTATGCATTGTTATGCACCTTTTCATTGGCATCATATGTGCACGCTCTTATCTTGTATTGAAGTTGTATCTTGATATAGCGTTGATCATGTGTTCCTATTGTATTGTACATGTCAAAATCTCTCTTTTGTGCATGCACGATATTGTATGTACGGTTCATTTGAAGATGGTGAAACCAGACGATATTGTATATACGGTTCATTTGAAGATGGTGAAGCCAGACGATATTGTATGTACGATTCATTCAAGAGAAGTTCCGGTTTAGTTTGACTGCTACCCTTCTCCACTCGCGTTTGACATGCGTTTGGACGTACCCTTCTCCTCTCGCGTTTGACACGCGTTTGGATGCCTTTCTCCTTTTGCGTTTGATACGCTAGGAGGTGTTTCGTTTGAGACTCCGGATATTCTCGGTAGTCGCTTTTAGCCTTCTCCGCGTGAGACGCAGTGAGAATTGTATAATTTTCTTACATCTTTTCTATTGGAATGTGTGAGACTGTTGTTTCTTATTCGCTTGCTTAAAATGTTGTATTTATTTTGCATGAATGCTTCATTACAGCCCTCTTCGCATAATCACAAGTTATGTTCTGTCTCGTGCATGTCATTTGCATCTTGCCTCTGCCTGCGGGTGCATCTCATTGTCATCTTGTATGTTTGTCTAAGTCTTCGGCCTTTTCAAAAATGGGTCATCTTATGACTTTCGAGTTCTGTCAAAGAAGGGCAATTGTAGACACCCTCTTTTTAACCGTCCTAAAGACTTGGACGTCATCGTTTGAACACTCGATAATCATTCATGCTCGTGTTCATTTTGAGTTCTTGAAGGTCTCGGCGGCGCGCATTGCCTTAGAATCTCTCAACTTGTCTGTTTTGTGCTTGGTTGTGGACCAAGAACTCATGGTTTTCTTTCTGAGGGAAGAGGGTGGCTTGTTGGCCATCCCTATAACCCATCGGCCAGGCCTCATGCCTATCGGTCTTTCCTTCTTTCCATCGGCCATCAGTGGTGGCCGGTCAGCACCTTTTATGGCCGGTCGGCACCATTTTTGGCCAGTAGGCCATGTTTGTTGGCCGAGGCCTTTTTATTTGCTTTTGCAGATATTTTTATGCCAGCTGTGACAGCTGGTGAGTACAAATTTCATCCTCCATACACGTGTATGGAGGGATTGAACCAAGCCTCTAGCTTGCTTAACAAGCTTGAGACTTGGATTTCTATAAGAAGGGAGGCCCCTCTCCCTTTCCAAAGGTTCAGAAAATTAGATATACAAAACATATATCTCTCTATATTTCCCCCTCTCTCTCTCTATATATATATATATTGCTTAAAAGTGTGTTTTGTCTTCACTTTTGCACTACAACACCTAGTGAAGCACCATTGCTTTGTTGCTGAGGTACTAGAGGACCTTGTTTGGACTCTCAAAGTTTGTTTTTTTTGGCTCAGAAGTGCTGGTTTGCTGTGGTTCTTCAAGGGTGAGTTGTTACCCCTTTTAAGCCTTGTTTTGCTTAAGTGTTTGGCCCCCTTTGCATATTGTTTTAGGCCTTGCTTTTAACTGAAAAAAGTTCTGATTTTAAGTGCTTAAAGTGTTTGTTTAAGGCCTCTTTGGTGTTGAGGGTGGTCTACCCCTTTTTGTGCCTTGTTTGGCTTTGTTTTGTGCTATCCTTTTAAGCTATTGGGACCACCTCTTTTTGGCCTTCTCACCATTGAAACTCAGAGGAATTTCAGTGGTGGAAAGTGTGTTTTGAGGTCCCAAATAGGAGGGGGTCATCCCCTCTCCTTGTGTCTTGGTTGCTTGCCTTGTTGGCTCATCAAAGTAACATGTCTTTCTAGCATGTTTTGGCTCCATCTTAGCATGTCTTAGACCTTATTTCAGCATGCTTTAGCTCTGTTTTGGGTTGGTTTGATCACTTGTTGCATGTTTCATATACTTGTAGTGTAATCCTCCTTAATAGCCTAACATGCTTTGTGCTTTAAGCCATCATTTTAGCATGTTTTTTGCTCCACTCCAGCAAGCTTTTGGCCATGTTTTAGCATGCTCTAGGTCTGATTTAAGTTGTTTTGGTCATGCATGCCTTGCTTTGTATAGCCTTGGTGCAATCTTGTTCACTAGGTTTGAGTTTCCAAGTCACTAGCATGCATTGCTTAGGCTATTTGCATGATTTAGCATCATTTGGTATGTGATTTCAGTGTGTGTAGTGTGATCACACTCTCTCATGTTTCACTCTTTCAATGCTTTTTGAAAGTTGTGCTTTATGCCTTAAACATGAGCCAATATGTATGCCATCATGCCTAAGCTTTTGGGCCACTATCTCAGTGTGTATTTGGTCTTATTTTGCCATGTTACAACTCTGATTTTTGTTGGTGAAGTCATCTCATGCTTGGTTTTGGTAGGTGTAGTGTAATCCTCCTTGTTGGCCTTGTATGCTCCATGCTTCATGCCTCTAATTCTAGCATATGTTGGCTATGTTTAAGCATGTTTCTAGCATTGTTTTGACCTGCCTTGGGATGGTTTTGAGTCACCTTGGCCCTTTGGGGCTTGCTTGATATGGCTATGGTACAAGTCCCTTTGCTAGCCTTAAGCTTTGAGCCTTTTAGCATGTTATGCTTGTGTTATGTGCATGATTTGGCATCATTCCTTACATGACTTCAGAGCATATTTCATTGCCACACTCTCATATTTTCCACTCCTTCAATGTGTTTGAGAGTTGTGTCCTCATGCCTTGTTTATGAACCAATGTGTATGCATGCTTGTATTTGCTTTTGGACTTCATTTTCAGCATGTTACTGCCATTGTCTTGGCATGCATGAGGCTTGTTTGAGGTTGGTTTGGTCCTTTGAGTTTTGCATTAAATAGCCCTTGCCATGCTCATGTTGTTTGCATGTTGTTGCATTGCATTGTTATTTGCATGTTGTTGCCTTGCATTGTGTTTGCATGTTGTGTGTTACATTGTGTTTGGGTTGGACGTCAATCCAAACACGAGGAATGTTGCACGTTTCATACTCAAAGTGATGAAACGTGCCTCATTCCTTAGGTCACCGACACCTTTAATCATGTATGATAAGGTGGAGGTTCATCGAGTCTTATGTGTTATTTGTGTGCATTCATTGACATTGATTTGTGCAACTCGGCCCCTTTGGCCATCATGCATTGAGATGCGTGATTGGTAGCTCGAAAGCCGAGCACTACACTCCATTGAGCTTAAGACATGATAAGGAGTGTGGTTGCACACACATTTTCTTGCAAATACACTACCATGCCTCTGTTAGTGCTCTGTTACAGCAAAAGGAGAAATTGCAGCAAGAAGTGGCCAACCGGCCATCAGAGTTGCCAACCGGCCATCTAGTCTGCCGATCGGCTATCAAAATTGGCCGATAGTCATAAACTCTGGCCGATGGCCATCTCTCTTGACCGACCATCCCTCAGAATGTCCATAAGGTGGATCAGAAGCATCTTGGAAGTTGACAAAACTTTCAGAAGTCCAAAACAGTACAAACAGAGGCATCATGAGGCACAGCAGTGGATTTCCGAGCGAAGCCGACCGAGCATGCATCTCTTCCTTGCCCGCGAGGCCATTTCACTGCTTATGATTAGTTTGCGTGATTAGTCATTCAATTTGTTGTGTAATAATTAATTAGCTAAGTTAGTTAATTAGTTTGGTTTGTAATAATTAGTTTAATTAACGTAGCTAGTTAGTTGATTTATTCGGCCCCTTCTGCGAGAGGGCATATTGTTGTAATAAGTGTGCGTATGTGTGATGCATGTCTTCTAACCCCCATTTCTTTCTCCCTTTTACTTAACCGCTTACGATGGTTAGTTTTAGGGTATATTTCAATTAGCATACTCATGATCGCATGCGTGCATCATTCATTCGTATTGCATGCACCGGGCTCGACGCATCATTTAAACTACATCGTATTTTAATTCCTATTTGAATACATGTATTAATTGTCACATTCATATGCCATCTTAGAATAGTCGGGCCTACTTTAGTTGCATTTTGCATGTGTTGCATTAGGCATTCTTGACATAGCTAGGGTCATGCATGATTTCTAACTAGCTTCTGTTTTGGCTCGAAGTACTCTGTGAGTGTTTACGCTTTAGCATCCTTGCATGTGTGTAAGTGATTGCCATGACAGCATGCTTGACATGAGGCTATGTGCTTAACTGCTATAACTACTTGAATGCCTGTGGGTGAAGGCTTTATTGCTTGAATTGGAACAATTCATCGAAATGTGAGTTTTAAGCCCACTTGAGAGTGGCAAAATCATGTTGTTTTCTAAGCCCACTTGATGGTGGCAAATCCGCGTCTTAGCCTACTTGCGAGTAGCACCTTCAAACCATTTTCAAACAAACAAACATGGGATGTTTCGTTCCAACTTGAGTGATTGAGTCTATACTTGTATGCTGTACGCATCACGTAGTAAGTTAGATTAATAATCAAAATAAGAACACATGTGTTTTCAAAAACAACATATCATGTTGGTAGAGGCCGATCCTTTGATCGGGCAAGCGGGGGTGCTCATTTCAGGACCTTTCCCTTTCGTACCTAAGTTTCTGAGCCGAGGCAACTTTGGTGATGATGAACACGTGGCCTTAGGCACGAGTCAGAGTTTCCTAAATTTCCCAAAAATAAAATATTTAGGTGGTGACTCTGAAATCTGGCAAAGCAGTCCATGTTTGGCACTTCTTGATTAAAATCGATTTTCCAAACGATTTGCCGGATTTGGACTCTTTGGTGATTTATCAGTCTTACATTGCACTTTGTGAGATTAGATTCAGAACCGTGACAGGAGTCCGAACTGTAGTAGCTAGAACAACGATTCGCGCCCTCGCACGCGGAGCGGAGTTCGGGCGGTCTACAATAGCCATGCAATATGAAGCTCAACTGACCAAACCAGCTCTGGATAGAGTTAAATCATCCAAATCAGTAGCTAAAACATGCTGAAATTGAAGCATAAAAGGCTAGAAAAACATGCTCACATGCTAGCCTACAAATAAGACTTAAGGCACAACTCTCAAAAGCAATGAAAGAATGAAATAAGTGAGAGTGTGACAGAGCTATATACACTGAAATCACATGTTAAATGACACTACAACATGCAATCATCTCAAGCAAAAACATGTTAGAGGCCTAAAACACTAAGCTAGTGAAGGCATTTGCACTACAACCATGCAAGACAAGGCTTATATGACCAAGAAAGCTCAAAACAAAGTTAAAGTAGGCCAAATTAGTAGCTAAAACATGCTGAGATCGAGTCACAAAAAGGTAGAAAAACATGCTCACATGTTAGGCTATCTACACTTGCAAACAAGACATAACGAGGGGAGGCCACCCCCTCCTATTTTGGACCTCAAGACCAAGTTTTTACCACTAAAATTCCCCTGGAATTCAGGGGAATTTCAGTGGTTAAAAGGTTAAAAAAAGTTATTTTAAAAGCTTTGAAAGATGGCACAACAATTTAGCAAGCAAGCTACAAAAAGGGTGGACCACCCCTAACTCAAATCAAGCCTCAAACCACCATTTGAAACCATAAAAAAAAAAAAAAAAGAGATTTCAGAGGTCAAAAACAGCCTCAAAATAGCAAGCAAAGATGGCCAAACAAGTACTTAAATTAAGCTAAAAATACAAGTATTCTACCTCTTTGAAGACAAGATGCTATATATGCAACAAAGGCAAGTCAAACCAAGCAAAAATCCTCTTCTAGAGCTCAGATAGGACCTCAAGCAACCTCAACACAAAGATGTTCAAGTTTGACCAAGAGCTCACAAGCAAAAGTGTAGAGAATTTAGGCTTTAAGGAAAAATATTTGGAGAGAGAGGATTCTAGAGAGAGAGAGAGAGAGAAATTTTTGTCTTCAAAATTTCCAACCTTGAGCATGCAAGAGGAAGGCTTCTATATATAGAAGATACATAACCCTCTCAAAGAGATACAGCCATACACGTGCAAGCAGATGGCTCAACCTGTTCAAACAGTTGACATAAAATAACAGAAAATATTTACTGATACACTGGTGGCCGGCCGGCCATCAATGATGGCCGGCAGGGGCTCATTGATGGCCGGCAGGGCACATCAATGGCCGGCAGTGCATCAAGAACAACATGCTGGAAGGACCAAAACATGGCCCAAAATGGGATAAAATTGATGCAGGGTTTGGAAAGCTCAAACCTGGGGCGTTCCACCGCAGATTTCGAGTGCTCGATGAGCAATCAAACTTGTCACTGGATGCAATTGCAAGAACATCCAAGTCTTGAGGACGGTAAAAAATGGAGTGTCTACATGCCCTAATCTCTCTCTCTCTCTCTCTCTCTCTCTCTCTCTCTCTCTCTCTCTCTCTCTTAGCCACCATATTTCGTTCTGGGTATATGTTAATTTCAAGATTTGATAATTCGAGGAGTATTTTGTGTTGGTAGTTCACATTTATGTTTCTTTGATCAATTGTAGATTTAGTTAAACACACAATATATCTATGTTGGATGTACACATGAATTATTGGAAGAAAAAACCTAGTGTGATGTGAACTAAGAATTTGAGTATTATGTTGTAGTCTATTTAAGCAATTTATTGACTTGCACTGCTATAATGTGTGTGCTAGGTTTTTATTCTTGGCAATCCCGTTTGACAAAACTTGTTTCAATTATAATTTTATTCGATCTTTTATTTCAATGGGCTATGAGTTTTAGATGCGAATCCAACCCGAATTGCGCCTATGCAGAGGAGTTTGTGATCTTAATCCAATCATGTTTGCCATTTCAATGACTATGTCAGGGATCGAGCTGCTCGGTCAACTCGCAAGGGTCCAGGGGGCAGTGCCCCTTGGCGGGTCTGGGGCAACGCCCAGGCGGGGTCGAGGGGCAGCACCCTTGAAGCAAAAAGCAAAATTCTAATCGAAGTTGTTTGTCCGCTCGAGCAGCCATTCCTGCCCTCGAATGGAGATTGCGACCTTCTAGAAGTTTCACTCACCTGCAAAAGTACTGGGAGTTTTTTTTTTCGCTCAAGCAGCCATTCCTATGTTTGAGTGTAGATCCGCTCGAGCGGTCATTCTTGCGCTTGAGCGGAGATCGCGGATCTGTTTTCTATAAATATGTGTTTTAGTTCAATTTTAGGGTAAGACTTCCAGATCTTCGTCTTGGGTATTAGAGTTTTTATCTGGAGCTTCTTTGCTAGTTTCTTTGATTTTTTTTGAGTTTAACTCATGGTTTGAGAAGTATATATCAAAGGATTGTTTGTTTCATTCAATACAAAAGAGAGAGTTATTTTTCGGTGGATTTCGTGGAATTTGGGCTTGAAGCTTTGGTGGATTCTGCAGTGGCTCATCACCATGGAATCGACATCAATGTTGTGGATTCAACGTTGGGCAAGATGATTCCAAGGTGAAGACGGGGTTGGAAGAGGCACATAGGGGTCGGTTCGATTCGAGCGTAGATTCACTAGGTAATTGAGAGTACACTTGTGTAATTCCTTATGTCTTCTTAGTGGATTGTTTTGTGGCTTTTGCCTATGATTTTTTATCACAATTGGAGGTGCTCCAATTGTGATTTTTCCATGTAAAATCGTTGTGTCAATCTGTCCTTGATTGTTTGATTGGGATTGCTATTTTCTTTTAAAATTGATACATAATCACAAATCAATATCTAAGGGATTTCTAGATTTTTCAATTGGTATTAGAACAGGTCGCTCTATTTTTTTTTTTAAAAAACTATTAGAGCGAGATCTTGTTTGATTTGTGATAATGAATTCAATTCGTGAGGGAAATTCTATGGTTTGACCACCCTTACTTGACAGATCTAATTATTCTTTTAGGAAAGCTAAGATAAGATCGTTTTTAAAATCTATTGATGAAAAAGTTTGGCAATTTGTCATGTATGGGAGGACCGAACCAACGATTACCGTTGATGGAGTAACCTTCCCCAAACCAATTGATAAATGGGACACAATTGATTACCAAAATTATAGCTAGAATAGTAAAGCTATCAATTCTCTCTTTTGCACCATCACACCTGAAGAGTTTAGTCGCATTTGCAATTGTGAAGTCGCAAAAAAGGCTTGGGATATCTTATAAACTGTTCATGAGGGCACTCCTTCGATTAAACACTCAAAACTTCAAAGGCTCATGTCTAGTTTCGAAAGCCTTTCAATGAAAAATAGTCAGACCTTTGATGAATTTTATGCAAAGTTGAGTGACATTGTAAATTCTAGCTTCAATTTGGGTGAAAAAATATCGAAATCCAAGATTATGGGAAAAGTTTTGACGTCCTTGCCCGATCTGTAATGACCCCAAAGTGCGTATAGAAAGTTATCCTTATTTAATTAGGGATTAATGTGTTTGCTATTGGAATTGAAGAACTATCCATCGAGTTATGCTTTTGAAACTGGAGTTGGTGACCTTTACCAACAATCTGAAAATTTTTCCCTCCGCTCGAGCGGAGTAGTTGGCGCTCGAGCGTACTTTCGGGGTTTCCAGCAAATTTTGCAGACGGCCTGAGATTCTGGGAGTTGTGATTTCCCGCTCGAGCGGAGTAGTTGACGCTCGAGCGGACATTTTTGTTGGTCTTCGTGCTCGAGCGGAAGGTTGGGCGCTCGAGCGGGTCTCCAAGTTGAATTGTATTTCTGAGGCACATGGGTTCGTTTTTGACATTTTTATTAGTGTATTTGGAACTTTCTTATTTTATTTTGGAGTATTGGTTGAGGTGGTAATATGATGGTAAAGTAAGATTGGGCCAAAAGCTTTAATTAGAATAATTTGTCTGCGACTAGCCGTCACTCTTTTGTCCTTTTCTTTTTCTACACTTTGAATTTGGATGTGAGGCTAGAACCATTGGAAAGTTTATTTCCGGGGCATCAATTTGGACACAAGAACGACCTAAAACGGAGTCCGGATGGGAGAGTTATACTTGTTTGAAGTTTTAGAATCTGTGCTGAGAGCAGGTCGGCTCGAGCGGAAATAGGAGCGCTCGAGCGGGGTTTTCGGGACAGCAGCTTTAAAAACGGGTTTTTGAGATCATTTTCCATATTTTCTTCTTCCCTCTTCCTTCCTCTTTGCCTAAGTCCGAAACCCTAGCCCCAAATCCTTGAATTCCTTTACTTTGATCGCAATCTACCATGGTTTTTGGCATCAAGGAAGGAGAACAAGGGAGGATCAATGTTTTTACCCGATTAGAACTTGGATTTGTGAAGGCTTCTTCTCAAGCTCACCCCTTTGCTTGATTGTTAAGGTAAAGGTTTGAATACTCTTCAATATTTGCATCCATAGATAGATTTGTGACATTTTATTATCTAAATACAAAAATTTCCATATTTAGAGCATGTAGTGTATAGTATGAGATTTGGGGTTTTATGGTTTAAAGATGTTGGGAGTTAATTGATGGATTAAAATGGTGGATTATGAGTCCTAGGTGTTTAATTAATGGAAAAATTGGAATAAAAGTGTTGGGTTAATAAGTTTGATTATTTCATGAAATTTCTATATTTTCTTGGAACCCTAGGTTGATTAAGGATGATAACCAAAGATTTGGCCCAAAATGAAAGTAGAATAATGAAATTGAGGTATTGAATTATGTATATACAAGTTTAATTGGAATTTGGTAATACTTGGAAATTATGTTTAAGTTTGCGAATGAGCTTTGTTATGAGCATTGTGTAACATGTTTTAATGAGAAAGGAAATTGGGGGGGGGGGGGGGGGAAAGATTGTTGATGATGTGGATGATGTAAACTTGGCTATGGAATGTTGAATTGAGCCTTCGCAATTTAATTTGAATTATGTGGAATTATATTTGGTGACATTGAGTTGAATAATATTAAATAGTGTGGATTATATTGGATGGTGATGATTATGTGGGGTTATGGTGATTATGTTAAGTTGTGTTAAATATTGTGAATTGAATTGTGTAGAGTTAGCTGCAGGGGCGGACCTAGCATCTAAACACTGTGAGTAATAGTATTATAGATGTACATCATTTACTGTTAACGCTTATTGTTATTAACATTCTGTTTCCCGTAAGCAATTATGTTGGTATGAATAGAGATTGCAAGTTGATGTGAACTTATGTAAGCATCGAAAGAAGTGGCATACATCGGTAAGCCTTGAAAACGATTCTACATTCTGACTACGATTAACCTATAAATTACCTATGAATCGCATATAATCTAGTGATATTATGGAATTGGTTAACAGAAGGGAATTATGAATGTAAACTCCGCTATTTTGAGTAGTAATGTGATACCTTGAATGTCCTATCAGGAATTCCTACCATCTGTTTAAATCGGTATATGTTTTGTGACATAGATATTGGTTTAACATGGATCAGCGAAAGGAATAATCAGATAAGACTACGGGTTGTTTTATATGATAATGACCATTGTGATCGTTGTGAAACTATAGAAACATCAAAAGAGTTTGAGAAGTTTTGTGTGCCATGTGAGAAACAATGTAAAATTATGAAAGTCTTAAAAGAAATTGTAAAGTTACGAACCTATGTGGCCCTTGCCCGGGGGGTAATAATACCGTGGTTTGTGGCCCTTGCCCGGGGGTAATAATACCGTGGTTTGTGGCCCTTGCCAGGGGGTTATAGTACCGTGGTTCAAGAATATGTTTTAAATGAATTTGTGAAATATTGTGAACTTGTGAAAAAATGGCCAAGGGCCATTTGTGAAGTATGGAATTCCAATTTGTGACTTATGAAATGATATGGTCGAGGGCCATTTGTGAAATATGAATTTCCATTTTCGTGAACTATGGACTTATGTGGCCGAAGGCCATTTGTGAAATGTGAACCTCTGAGGCCAAGGGCCGACTTGTGAAATTTTATGAAATGTGAATCTATGAAATCTAAGGAACTTATGAAATGTGAATCTATGAGGCTGAAAGCCAACTTGTGAACTATGAAGTTAAAAGGCCGAGGGCCAACTTGTGAAACTAAGAACCTAAGTTATGCATCCAAGAAGCACAAGAATGAATGATATGATATGATGTGATATGATATAAGCGTGTGATAATGATATGATACTACAAGAAGCACTTTAGTTATAAGGTGTTCCGATTGAATTAATGAATGATGTTCCAGGTATGTTTCCGGTATGTTACAAGTTCGAGTATGTTCCGGTATGTTTCAGGTATATGCTACAAGTTCAAAAAAATGTTTCAAGGGCTTTCATGCCATATGTTTTAAGGGCTCTATGCCAACACGTTTGAAAGTTTCACGCTATGATATTCAAGGGCTTAAAGTCATTATGCTCCAATATATTATGTGTCAAGCTATTATGTTTCGAGACTGGGCCTAAGGCCGTTATGAAATTAGTACAGAATCAGACTAACTATGTGAACTCGACAATTTCACACGCATTGATATATTATGTGTCAAGTTAAGCATTGTTTTGTTTATATACTATTATTCACTGAGCCTGGCTTACTTTGTGTTATGTCTGTTCTGTAGGTGACCACCTTGGAGGTCAGTCTCACCCGTAGCATCCGCTCTTCGTGGTGTCAACCCCGGAGGGTCCAGGCACTTAAGTAAAAGCAGTCATTTTGTAGGGTTCTATTAAGCTTTTAGCTTTATACCCTGTTTATCTGTCTAAGGTTAAATTGTTTATAACTCTTTTATTACTTGTTGTGTTTGTTATGCCCAATTATAGGAGCTGGGTGTATATATGTATATGTCCATAACTAAATTATATGTTTGTTTGCTTTATGTTCAGTTTGTGATCCTGGCATGATAGTGGTCGCTCAATGGATATTGTTCTTTTATTTATTTTAATTTATATTGTTAACGCTTCCGTTCAGGCCCCGTATGATATGTATAACAGGTTTAGTGTCTAGTTTCGAATGGGTCATGCCCAAACTTTTAGGGGCGGGTTTGGGGCGTGACACGATCGGTTCTAACCAAAAGTTACGGCTATTGAGGAGGCTCAAGATGTTGACAACCTCAAGCTGGATCATTTGGTTGGCAATCTCCAAACTTATAAGGCACATAGGAATTTCAAAAAGAAACAAAAAGATGATATTGCTTTGAGTAGTGCTCATAGAGTTGGAAAGGATTTTGATGATGATGGTGAGATTGATTCCAATATTACGGATGCTTTCATAAAACAATTTAAAAAGTCTTTTCTGAAAAAGAATCCTAATAATTCAAAATCAATTCATAAATCAATTCATAAACTCAAAATTAATTCTATAACCAAGAAAGAGAAAGGAAAGATACAAGGGAACTCTGAAAGAGTCCAATGCTATGAATGCCAATGATTTGACCATTTTGCTCAAGAATGCCCTAATCGGTTGAGGAAGAAGAAAGCTTACGCTATCACTTGGGATGATGAATCCAAGTCTGATAAAGATGAAAGTGACAACGAAGCACAAGGTGAAGAGGGGCATGAACAATTCCTTGCTTTCATGGCGGCTTCTGAAACTGAAGGACAAATAGAGTATCCGAAGAGGCTAGTTGAGAATGCCACTAATGATGAATCCTCGGGGAGTGAAGATGAAGAGTTTCAGTAAGCTTATGAAAAGTTGTATAAGGAATCGCTAAACTTATCCAAATTGAATGACAAACTCACTACGAAACTCAAAGCATATGAAAGTGAGAATGCCAAATTAAGGAAGGAGATTAGCGAGGTTAGGAATGATGCCATTAAGATTTCTAGTGATCAACAAGCTCTTTGTGCGAAACTCTTAACTTGTGAGGCAGAGAGGAATAAGCTACAGCAAATCTATGCAACATATGAAGAAAAAATTGAAACTCTCGAGATGTCTCAAGTTACCTTGGAAGAACTAATGATCAAGAAAGAGGAAGAGCTTAAGTGTGCTATGGCTACCATTGGTCTTTGGAACAAAGGATCAAAGACTTTGGACAGTATCATTGGGTCTCAACAAATGTGTTATGACAAGAGTGGCATTGGCTTTGGTGATAACAAAGAGCAAAAACTGAGTGCATCCACATCTCATGATACAAGAACTCAAGGAAAGGGAAAACGAAAAATTCAATATGAGGATGGACTTCTCAAACTTCCTAGAGTTAGTAAGGCCAAACAAAAGAAGATACACCCTGTTTTTATTTGTCGTCATTATGGTATGTATGGTCATATTCGCCCTTATTGTTATGAGTTGCATGGGAGAATGTCTCATAGAGATGGAAGTAATTCCAACATCTCGTGGGATATGACACACTTCATTGGTCGTAATGAGGTTAAGGGTCATAATAGACCTTGCTATTTTGATGTGCTTGAGACCAAACATGGAGCGAGTTTGCATTTGCCTAGACCTAGGAATAGGAAGTTGGAAACCACGTCGAGACGAGTTCCCATTGAAAGGGAAGGGAACCACAACGTCAAGACACCACCCATGAACCGTAATTCTCACAACTTTGTTTATACTAAAGCGGTTTGGGTAAGAAATCTTGACTTGTGTTAAGTTGTTTATTCTTTTTTTTTTTTTTTTTTTTTGGGTTTTTGTGTGTTTTTTTTTTCTCTGCTTTTTAGGTCATTTAATGTGTTGTATCATTTAGTGTGTGCTTGTTTATTTTATGTCTTTCTTTACTTTAGAAAGAAAAAAAAAAACCAAAAAGATTTTCTTAGTATGATTGTGCAAGCTTAAAATTTTTAAGAAGTTCTTGTGACATATTGGAGTTGATGAGAATATCCATTACATGTTAATATGTGTGTGCTTTCTATGGTCTTTACTCATTTTGGAGTGTGTGTTCTTTGATTAGTATGTCTCATTCTGAACACACTCTTGGATTAGCAAATATCGGAGTCTTCTGCCTTAGTGATCATTTTTCTGTATGGACTTCTGGCATTGTATCTTTTGCTTTTCTACAGGAATTGACCTATACTAGCATATCATGGGTGATGTTGAGTCTCTTAACCACCTTCCATCTTTTTGCATCTCCATGGCTTTCCTCTCAGTTCTTTGTAGTTAAGGCATGAGGAAAAGGCTACCTCAGAGTCACCAACCAAGCTATCCTTATTGTATCTATGCTTCTGTAGTTCGATTTCCATACTCTTGATCGTGTTAGCCGCCAATTGGCGTGCAAAAGAAAGGAAAAAATGTGCAAAAGAAAGAAAGAAAAAAATTCATTGATTGAGGAGGAACCTCCACTTTTACTCATCAAATACTCCTTGATTCCTAGTGGTTTGACTTTCCTTAGTTGTGTTTAGATTCTCTTACTAGGGGTCCAGTTATCAGATCACTACTAGGATTTGAATCTAGTGTTTGTCGAACTCCAAGAGTTGCACACACACCTTTTTCATGGGATCTATGCTTTTCACATAATGCATCACTTTCTTTTATGAGGAATCTTCTCGAGGTTGTGCACATTATGTTTTCAAGTAATTATGCTTCTTGGATAATCTTGTGTGTTTTAAGGTACAAATCCACAATTTCTTACTTGCTCCACATATTATTTTTGTCGTTTTCTTCTTGTTTATTGCTTTCAATGTTTGTGGTTGTTTTTAGTGAGGGGGAGTTTGGTTTATCATTGCAAGAGTTTGTTAGAACGAACACTTTGATTTGTTTGGTAAGGGAGATTGGCTTTAGTTGTTTTGCATGTTGCTATGCACTGCCTCTTTATTGTTTTCTTCTTGCATGCTACTGCTAATTACGTCATCATATCCTTGTTTGTGTGATTTAGGCTTTTACTATAGTTGATTGAGCTTACGTTGACAATTCATGACAAAAATGGGGAGAAAGTTAGAGGGTGCATGTGTATTAGGATTTTCATCTATTCATGCTACATGTTCTTAAAATCTCCAATTTATATCTATTCATATTTCCATCTCATTCTTGTCTTATGTCGATTGCTTTTTCATATACTTTTGTGGCACTAATAGTTATTTTGGAGATTGTGGCACTAATAGCTATTTTGCAGATCATGACCTTGAGAAAGAAGTTTGCTTTTGTTGGCTATAATGGGTTGGGGTGATTAGGATTTTATTTGTTAGGTGTGTTTTGTCACAACATTGCCAAATAGGGAGATTGTTAGATTTTTATTCTTGGCAATCCCGTTTGACAAAACTTCTTTCAGTTGTAATTTTATTCGATATTTTATTTCAGTGAGGCTATGAATTTTAGATGCGAATCCAACCCGAATTGTACCTATACAGAGGAGTTTGTGATCTTAATCCCATCATGTTTGCCACTTCACTGACTATGTAGGGGATTGAGCGGCCATTCTTGCGCTCAAGCGGAGATCATGACCTTTCAGAAGTTTCACTCGCTTGCAAAAGTACTGGGAGTTGTTTTTTTCTGCTCAAGTGGCCATTCCTGCGCTCGAGCGTAGATCGGCTCGAGCGGCCATTCTTGCGGTCGAGCGGAGATCACGGATCTGTTTTCTACAAATATGTGTTTTAGTCCGATTTTAGGGTACGGCTTCTAGATCTTCTTATTGGGTATTAGGGTTTTCATTCGGAGCTTATTTGCTAGTTTCTTTGATGTTTGTTTGAGTTTAACTCATGGTTTGAGAAGTACACATCAAAGGATTGTTTGTTTCATTCAATACAAAAGAGAGAGTTGTTCTTCGGTGGATTCCGTAGAATTTGGGCCTGAAGCTTTGGTGGATCCTAGAGTGGCTCATCGTTGTGGAATCGACATCAACGCTGTGGATTCAACGTTGGGCAAGACATTTCCGAGATGAAGACGGGGTTGAAAGGAGCACATAGGAGTCGGTTCGATTCGGGCATAGATTCGCTAGGTAATTGAGAGTACACTTGTGTAATTTCTTTATGTCTTCTTAGTGGATTGTTTTGTAGCTTTTGCCCGTGATTTTTTATCACAATTGGTGGCTCTCCAATTGTGATTTTTCCATGTAAAATCATTGTAGCGATTTGTCTTTGATTGTTTGATTGGGATTGCTATTTTCTGTTAAAATTGATATATAATCACAAATCAATATCTAGGGGATTTCTTGATTTTTCAGTGTGTAATTTCTTATGTATCATTGGTTTTGTATATTATTTTAACAAGAGCAAAAGGACTAACAAGGCACCTCACAACAGAAAAAATGTATGCAATTAGTCCACCCAAACAAACATTAATCATCCTAAAACCTCTTGATTAATGTTTAAGGGTAAAGAGGTAGTAGTTCAAACCTGGTTTTAGATTTTCAGTTTTATTTATTATTATTATTTTTTGTTTTGGTTTGGTATGATGCTTCAGATTGAATCCTCCAAATATCATTACAAGAAGTGGGTTTACAATTCACTGATTTAAAAGTTCATAGTTTGGGGAAGGTTTATAGTTTAATTTAGGTGGAGTAGTTTAATTCACAATGAACAAATTCTTGCAAGTGTTTGGACTGATCAAAGTAATTTTGGCTGATAACATTATCTTTCTTCATCTTACATCTCTATATGTAAAGGCATTGCATTTTGCTTTTCTCTTTTCTTTTTTTGTATTTTTTTTTTTTAATTTTTTTTTTTGTAAGGTTTCTACAATTAGAATTGTTTGCCATTTTGTGATTTTTGATTTACAGACGTGGTGTGAGCACTTTGAGGTTGATGAATGAGTTATAGCTATAAAAGGTAAATTTGTAAGTTAACTATAATTGATTTTTTAATTTTGTTTTTATGAACCAATAACTAAGTTTAATCGTAACATCTTTTGTGGTACGAACCAGTAACTAAGTTTTGTCATAACAACTTCTATGGTATTGATTTTTTGATTAAAAAAAAAAAGAGTTTGACTATAACTTTTGTTTTTTCTCTACTTTTGATTTAATTTTAGTTACATTTATGCCAAGAGATTTAACTGGATCATGCAACCCCACTAGCATTGTATTGTCCAATTATTCATTTGTTGCCTACTAACTATTATTAAAAGAGCGTTGTGTATTATTTTTTGGTAGAGAAAGATGATTTTGTCATTACTCTCAAGTTTTTTTGGTCTATGCTCTACTGAAAAGAAAATTTGAGCCAAATGGAAAGCTCTCTCAAAGCTGTTACATGTGAGAAATTATAATGGTGATCATGAGATTATCTTTTTTGTTCATATTGTTTGTTGCATTCAATAATTTGTCATGTGCATTGTTTGGTATTTTATTTTAATTTTAATTTTTTGGAATTATAGAGTACTTGCTGGACAAATTCCCACCCACTGTTGTCTTTTCTCTTATGCTTTTTCCTTCTCCCACCCCTAATCTCTCTTACCTCTCGCACCAGACCTCTTCTTAGATCCACTTTTCCTCCCTCTTACCCTCTCTCCCACCGCAGCTCACCTACGCTGTCACGACCCCAACCCGCCCCTAGTAGGATGGTGCCGTGATGGCCAGTAACCCGAGATTACCGAAGGCCAACTTTCAAAAAATCACACACAAACAGAGTATACATAGGGGGCTTACAATTGCGGAAGCAATAATTAAAAGTACAAGTGGTCCATGAGAGCTGTGCATAGATCAAATGAGATGGCAATCAATATGGTTTTACAACCAGTCTATAAATAACAAAGTACAAATTACATCTTGATCAAAAGGCTTCTCAGCCGACATGTACAAAACACAGGAAATACAAGCCAAGAAGCATGATTTTCAAGATTTGCCGACGTAAATACAAAGCCGACATAAACACAAAAATGCCGACGTAAAAGCATGAGTCAAGCCGACGTAAACACAATCCAAAAACGAGCTTTGCAACAACACATCTAGGCGTCGCCGCCGTCCTGCTCATCACCTACATATATATAGAGAGGGTGAGCTCGGATACTCAGTGAATGGTACTAGTAATAAAGGTTTTGCATGAATATAGCCGAAGTCTTTTCAAAACAAAACATGCCAAAACCATACAAATATTAGCCGAGATCCTTTCAAAGTAAATCACATCAGAACTTTACCAAATCAAGAGATGAACCGTATTCATCTATCAAGTCTTACAAGTCTCAAGGGATGCTTACCGACATCGGCAAAATACAAATCAAGCTTTCCGAACAAACAAATCCACGCGGTAAACCGTCAGTGGCAAAAGAAGGATTGCATGATCCGTAATCGACCAGTCAAAGGTACTGCGAAAGTTTATAGTCCTCCAGCACAAGGGACTTGTGTTACTTAAGCCCGTAGCTCTTTTTAACACGATGATCTTGTGTTACTTAGGCCCGTAGCCCGCTTTAACACGATAGTCTTTACAAGAAAGGACCGTATCCTTTTATATTCAGTGCTGCGAAAGTTTAGAGTCCTCCAGCCAAGGGACTTTTATACTTAGTGCTGCGAAAGTTTAGAGTCCTCCAGCCAAGGGACTTTTCAAAGATGACATCGAAACAAAGCTTATATTGGACACATCAAAATAGGGCTAATCATTCATGCTTAACAAATACTTTCATCAAAACAAAGCAAAGCAAGATTTATCAAAACAGTATAACATAGCTTTATTAAAAATACCACTCACATAGATCTCTTCGGGTGTAGGCTCAAAGCAAAGATCAAGGACCTACAATCACATAGCAAATACAAATTTCAAAGCAAGCTTTACGTGCATGCAAATGATCTCGGCATTCCCACCAAATCAAAGTCAATAACAAAGCAAAACATGCTGGGAGTTAAAACACTGTTTTCTCGTCCCATGCAAACACACTGGGTACTGTCCAGGTCTTGCCGAGGTCCCACACCTCCTCGCCGAGGTGTGATCCTGATGGCCTTATTCAAAAACGAAATCGGGGAAAGCCTGGGTTTCCCTTGAAGAATGCAAGGAACAAGATCATCAAGAACATCAAGAACATGTATGCTGAAATCATAGCTTGTTTATACAAAATCTGAGGTTTCATGCAAAGAGTTCGAAAACATGGACCTGGGTACCCATACAAGAAGATCATGCAAGAACAAACACAAAAACATAGTTCTTGTTCCAAACTTTCGGATCAAAAATGAGACTTTCTTTCAAGAACACATGAACATTAATTTCTCTTCCAAAACCAACTTCAAATCGATGCATGACATGCAAAACAGATCCGATCGTGCAATGCAGCTAGATGGTCAACAAGAACAATCAAAGTGGATCAAGATTCTCACCTCAAAGCTCGAATCTAACGGTTCAAACTCCAAAGATCACACTTGGAAATTACTTTCTCACTCTAAAACTTCCTCTCCCTCTTCTAGAGTTTCTCTCTCTCTTCCAAAACAAAGACTTGCAACCAAATGATACAAAATGATACAAAATGATATGTTTACAGGCCTGTCGGCTGACTTAGCCTTCAGCTCGGACACGTGGCACCACCGGGTTGGTTTAACTCAAAAAGGTGACTGATTGATAAGACAAGTCTATGACAAAGCGTATGCAGCAAGCTAAGGCAAGACACATCGGCAAGTAATGATATCGGCTAAAGTCAAAGCTTCGGTAACAGGGTAACAAAGACATCGGCTAGAGAGGACGACACTTGACTAAGCTGTGCCACACCTTGGCCTGGGTGTGCCACACCTCGGTCTAGGCCATACCTGCTCAAGGACAAAGATCACTAAGTGCAAAACATCTCAGCCTAGATGATACGCTCCTCGGCCTTGGTTCCGAACACCTCGGCCTAGATAGTGACATCTCGACAAACATGCCCGAGGTGAAGATGGAGGTCGACCAGGTGGTTCCAAAATAGTCCTAAGTACAAAGGTTCAGAGGTGAACTAAGCTCAAGATGACCTCGGCTACACACCAAGCAAGGAACAAAATCATGCAAGCAAAACTTTAAACAAGCAAGGCAAAACAAGATAAACAAGATTTGCAACATCACAAGACAAGATCATACGGGGATGTATGCAAGTATGACTAAATCAAAGTGAGGGTTGTTACATACGCCCTTCCCGACTTTGGCCGCTGCAAGTGGTACTGTTATTGGCCACAAGGTAACCTTAAGAACATTATCATATCCCTTTGATTTTTTTGGAGTTCTTGAAGTGGTATTTTTACTTAATTTTCTTATTTAAACCTTTATTTTTGTATATTTTGTTGACATTAGAAAATGAGTATTGACACTGGATTACCATATTAAAGTTTTCACATTGCTTAAACCTTGGGGGTTCAGTGATTGCATAGTAATAAGATTTTTTTCCCCTAGTTTTAGAACATTAGAAGGCATGATAGCATGATTGTTTATAATTTTTATTGAGCAATTAGTGATAGCCAATCCATCCAATTGATTGGTGAACCGATACTTTTGCAAAATGTTAGATGTGCACTCGATTAGTTCACTAATTTTGCTGACTTGTAGAAAAGTGATCTTGGGTCTTTACAGTGCTGGTGGCTGCCAATATTATGATAGGATACATGGCTTCAAAACCCATGCATCATCTCCAATTCATGTATCATTACTTAAATCAGGTATATATTATGCCTTTCAAGCGGATTTTTATGTATTAAATAAATAATGCTTTCACTTTTTAATTTTTGAATGTCCCAAAATAAATATCCATTTTGAACAGTCAATGAACAAAGTCTATAAATTGGATTATTAGTGTGATAATTTAATAAAATGCTAGCCTACAAAAATCAAGCCCAACTTCAATCTTAACTACTATAATTGGTCATAAAAGGGGCTGAATGTAACTATCTATATATTGGAATCCATTTTTATCTCTTTAATCCAATTCCTTTTTCCTTCTCTCTGTTAACACTGCATGCAACATTGTTCTACTCACAACATGCTCAGATAACCCTTTTGCTCTATATTTGCCTTTGGTTTATCCATTACGGAAACTTAGTGAGTGAATGTTAGTAGGTTATGTAGACTTTAGCTACACTTTATGCCTTTTCTTTTTATTTGTTTTTGTCCTTTTTCTTTTGGTGTCCACTCCTTCAAACTATACTATCATTATGGCATATTTGCCTTTTCAATGTTATATTTCTCTTTTTGACTATGGTATCTTTATTTTGGCATTAGCTCTTCTTTTTTTTTTTTCCCCTTTTTTTTCTTTTTTGTGCAGCATAATTTTATAATTTTAAATTTTGATAACTTAATTGTGGATGTGCTTTAGGTTTGTTTGGTAATTAAGACAATGTAAAGAAAGTGTAAAATTTAAAATTATTGAATTGGTGGACATGTGATCCTTCTATTTGGCTTTAGATTTAGGTAATTATTTTCTTTCTTGTTTTTATTTTATATATTTTTTTCATTGCTGCTTATGACTCGTGATAATAACTTTGGTTGTTTGCTCTTAAAGAACCAGAAAACACACCGACTTATTCAATGTCTCTCAACTACCGACCAACAAAGGTGGACAACATTATCCCACATGTAAAATATTTCGCTATGTCATTCATTAGGAGCATCACATACTAATTGAAGCATAAATTTTAATAGTACTAATTGTTCTTGCTTTTTGGTGCTTGAATTGAAGTTTGAACGCTTAAATTCTCATTGAGAATAAAAAATCTTAGTATCTTTGTAGAATTTCCACCAAGGTTGTTCACAAAAATTGCAAAGTAAGTCATTTTTTTATATATATATTTTTATTTCTTCGCATTTGGATTGTAACCCATTAAGTATTTTCTATCCATGACATTTAATTATTGAAATTAATTTTAGGGACATTGCAAATCAGTGTTAAGACCGAAAAAAAAAAATTGCAAAATCACAGGAAACTTGACATCTTAAATTATTAAAGTTGATAAGCTTTACCATTGATTTACAATTTTTCTTTTTTCTTTTTTTTTTTATTTATGAAAACTTACAATGAATTGCAATTTCCTGATTAATTTTTAGATTTTATTATTGATTTTGCTATGAATGGTTTTACTTCAAAAAGTGGAGAGAAGAGTTGACAATTTGTTTTTGCAATATGGTGAATGTCTTCTAGGCCTTGCCATTACTTTTAGCTTTAAATTTGTCATACTCTACCTAAATATGGGATTTTCATTGATTGACATTTGTATTTTATTTTAATTTTTGGTAAAGTTTGAGTTTGAAGGGTTTATGCTCTAGCTCTGCAAAATTGCCCCTGCCTGCAACTTTAGGTACTCTTGTCTGCGACTTTGGTTCATCACATGGCTGATTAATAGCTCCTATTCACAAACAACAAGCTACAAACAATAATGGATAACTCTTTTGGTCCTCTTTATAGATATTCGACATCTTAGGTGAATTTTGCTTCTTTCCATCGCTTGAGTAATTGTTGATAACTATGGAAAATAGCTCTTAGTAAATATTTAAATCAGAATTGTTGCAATGTTAATTTCTATTAGTTTTAGTGTTAACATGTTTGCCATGGTGCTTGGACAAATGTTCTAAAATTGAAAATCAAATGGAGAGGAAAGGATTTTCAGGACTCAAGTCTAAGGACTGCATAATTACTTATCAAATTGTCTTGTCAATCATTCTTTGTTTGATGAACACTGCTTGGTGAATATTCATTATGAGTTTGACTTGGGATTTAGTTTATAAATCTTCAGGTACGACGTTTCGGATTTTTAGATTCATAAATTATTATCAATAAAAACAAGCATATGATGTTAATTGTTAGGTTTTCTTTTTTAATATGTGGATTTCATGGTATTTATTGATTCTTTTGCTCTTTATTCAGGTTTTAAAAATGAAAATTGTTAGGTTTTTATTCTTGGCAATCCCGTTTGACAAAACTCCTTTCAGTTGTAATTGTATTCGATCTTTTATTCCAGTAAAGCTATGGGTTTTTAGATGCGAATCCAACCCGAAGTGTGCCTTGCAGAGATGTTTCAGAAGTTAATTCTTTCATGTTTGCCACTTCGTTGACTATGTCAGGGATTGAGCTGTTTGTCTACTCAAGCAGCCATTCTTACGCTCGAGCGAAGATCGCGACCTTTCAGAAGTTTGACTTGCCTGCAAAAGTACTGGGAGTTGTTTTTTTCCGCTCGAGCAGCCATTCTTGTGCTCAAACGTAGATCCGCTTAAGCGGCCATTCTTGCGCTTGAGCAGAGATTGTGGATTACTTTTCTATAAATATGTGGTTCTATTAGATTTTAGGGTTACAGCTTCCAGATCTTCTTCTTGGGTATTAGGGTTTTCTTCTAGAGCTTCTTTGCTTGTTTCCTTTGATATCTGTGAGAGTTTAATCATGAATTGAGTGGATTATATCAAAGGGTTTGTTTGTTTTATCTATTCAATACAAAAGAGAGAGTTGTTCTTTGGTGGAATTTGGAGTGACTCATCGTCATGGATTCGACATCGGCATTGTGGATTCAACGTTATACAAGACAATTCTGAGGTGAAGATAGGGCTAGAAGAGGCATATAGGGGTCTGTTCAATTCGGGCATGAATTTGCTAGGTATTTGAGAGTAACTTGTGTTATTCCTTTAGATTATTTTGTGGCTTTTGCCGTGGTTTTTTTTTTTTTTTTTTTTATCACAATTGGAGGCACTCCAATTGTGGTTTTTCCACGTTAAAATCGTTGTGTCGATTTGTCTTTGATTGTTTGATTGGGATTGCTATTTACTAGTTAAAATTGATACACAATCACAAATCAATATCTCCGGGATTTAGATTTTTCAAAAATGTTTATCTAAAAGATTACTGGTTGGTTAAGGTAGAAAGGTACTTCCAAGGGACAAGACTTGCCATTGAAGTGTTCACCTTTCAATGGTAAGACTTCCAAAGAGCTTTTTTCATTAGTTGCTATTGTTTGTATAATGATTAATTTGCCCTTTAAGATAACATAGAGAAAGGAAAGTAGAAATAAAATTTTAGGGAAAATGGCTTAGGGGTTTTCAATGTTTAGAATCTATGCTGTTTATCGTCTGGGTTGTCCAACTACTGAGTGGGTTCTAGTTTCAAAATATTGCTTTAAGTGTTGATCCCAAAACTAGTATCGGTTTTCTTCATGATCTTCTAGAATGAGTAGGCTATGTTTCTTTTGTTACTATTATGATGGTTTTGTTATTGTTGTTGTTATCACTATTATTAACATTACTACTATAATTATTTTTATTACAAAAAAAGTAAGTTGTTATGTGATGTAAATACTTTGGTAATGTAAGAATTGGTTAAGAGGAGCCTATGCTTTCATTTCTATACTTTATGTGGTTCCTACTTTACCCATTCAGAGTTCTATAGAAGTTAATTCAATGGGCATGCATTGGGCTCATCATTAAATTCCATGCAAAACCCTTCAACTTATTTTCATTATTAGGTGAATTGGAATTCTGATTGTGGAGATTTACTGATAAACAATTGCCATAGATGCCTTGCATGTTTTAGGAATCAATCAACATAGGCAATAATGATTAACACTGAATCATCTTTTTATTATTATTTTTGTAATAAAAATAAGCTACTAAATAAGTTATCAACTAATATTTCAATACTTAGTTTAAACTATGTGCCTTACAAAAGAATTAATGAGCTTTGATTAAAGAGAAAAAAGGCATTTCAATTAATTTGTTGGACATTTTCAATGTCTTCAGATTGCTAACATTTTAAATTAAACGAATTGGAAATTGGATTGAAATTCGAAAACCTAGGAGGCAAATTCATATATCACCGACGAGGAATTGTATCAATTGTTTCATTTATCGATATTCTTTAAGAGTGTTGTCCTAAAATTTAATTCCTTGATATACTTGTGCAGGCTATCAGTTTATGTATCTGATTGGACAATTTTGAAGTATCCCTCAGATTGGTGGCAGTTCAAGACAAAGGGTCAGTGCTTGTATATGTTGTAATGTTTGACTTCATATTCTGTGTATGTATTAAGTCTACTGCTCGTGTCTACTTTAGCAAGCAGCAGATAAACCAGCTTTAAATGTTGGACCATCTGGTGAAAGAGTGGAAAGGCCTTCAGGTGTGTTCTACTCTAATTAGCATGACCACTACTATGCATGTGTCATATCAATTTTCTCTAATTTTCTATGTTTTGAAATTTGTCCGAATCAAAATTTCTCTATGTTTCAAAATTTCTCTGTGTTTTGAAGAAAAAAATAAAACGATTCAATTTCCACAACCAAATACACTTAACTAAACTTTCCAAAACATCATAAATATCATTGGAATCACCACCAAATACATTGATATGATTAACAACAACATTCACTTAAAAAAAACAAAAGCAAAATCAACAAAGACAGACAAAGAGACAGAGAGTAAAAACGAGCTTGGGCTTTCTCACAGATATAAGCAACCCTAGGGTTATCCTTTTCCACTTCATTAGCAACATGGAGGATGGGTGCGATGGTCGCAAGCGAGGACGACACAAGCTCATTGTCAATGGTGCTACTGTCGTCGGTGTTGGGGTTGGCCATTGTTTGAGCCATTATCACCCGCATTGACAACGATTTTGGTGGGTATGGGTATGGGTATGGATGTAGGCGAGGTGGGGGAGAGGAAGAAAGAGAGGAGAGATGAGAGAGAATGAGAGAGTGGGTGTGATATATGAGTGTAGGTAAGGGACCTTAGGCTATAAAAAAATGATATTGTGGATCTCTTCCATTACTAAAAGTTGGAGAGGGATGCTAGATTAGATATCCTCTGTTTTTTCTTATATTTATTCTTTTACAGATATATAATAGAGATGGGCTCATGGAACAAGATATATTTTGATATAGATTATTAAATAGTAATCTGTAATCAAACTTTATTTTGACATTTATATTTTGTTTGAATAATTGGGTTGAATTGTTTTGAATTTTTTTAGATATTTAGATATCTTTTGTTGAATGGATTAGAAATTGGTTTTGTTGAATGCATTTGGTTTATATTTTGGATTAGTTGATGGATTTTTATTTCTTAATTAAATTTGAAGGTTGAATGAATGTGATTTGAATTTTGCATAGGTGAATTTGCAACAAATATTAGTGTCGCTAAAATGGGAAGCTGACATATATTTTTGAATATTATATTAGCTAAAAACCTAAAATACTTTATTTTAGAATTGCATTCCTTGCTTCATCCCAATTTTGCTATAACTAAAACTATATAATTAGACCAATGTTATATACGTAGGGTTATGGTGTATGCTATGAGGAAATTGACAATGAAAAGTTTGCTTTTGTTACAAACGAGGTACCTGCTTCTCATTTATCTAAACTTTTTGTTTATAGTAATTGTTATCCATTTAAATGTTCTTCCATTGAAATAAACTAAATTGATGTAAAATTATTGCAGGAGTGGTGTCAATTATAAAGGATTCTATTCAAACTCTTCTAGTACTTGGCTTTGGGAGATTTGACTCTATCTTAAGATCATTATGCTTGGACGCATTCCCTATTTTCTTTTTGTGGACAATTCTATAAATCTTTTTTTTTTTTAATTTATTTATTTTTTAAAACTTTATGTCAGTTTCCTTTGATTTCTAGTAATTTACATGTGAGGTTCCTATAGTAAGAAGAAATGGACACAAATGGTTGAGCCCCCGAACATAAAATGTGACAATTTTTTAAAACAATTAGACTAATGTACAATTTAAAATTGGTTTCTAAACAATATTTGGTTGATGTAATTTGGATGGTTTTTATGTGTGGATGAATGTTCACTTGGATGATTTCTATTTGAATTATGTAAATTTGATTTTGCTAATCCATCTATATACAAGTTGATATATGTCCAAATTGTAAATTAATTTTGGATGCCAATCTATGTATATGATATTTGGGTACCAACTATATATGTCTAGCTTGATGATATTTGCATGTCAATCCAGATTGATTAAAGTGCAAAAGAATATATGCTGCGATACGTGCAAGTCAAGCTATTGTAAAATAATCTTTGCATGTGAAATTGTCAAGTACTTATTAGATTCATTCTCATTCAATTGCATAATTGATTGGTGATGAAATGACCTATAATTTTCCTTTCAATCGATTGGTTATGACATTGTCAATTACTTGTATTGAATTTCATTCAATTGCACAATTGATTGGTGACCAAATGTTTTACAATTTCGCTCCTAATCAATTGGTAATGAAATTGTCAAGTACCTATCAATTGTTTTTTTTTTTTTAAAGACTCCTGAGTACCTATCAGATTAATTCTCATTTAACCATTGATTGGTAAGCAAATGTTCTTATAATTTCACTCCGAATCGATTGCAAAATCAATTGATTACAAAAGAATTCATATTACAAGATTATAGGCCAATCAATTGTACAATGGGTCATGGATAAATATCAACCAAATTCAAATCATACATATTTAGCCGCAATAGATTGTGCAATTATAATATGCGTCCAATGCCCAACAAATTCACTTTGAATCGATTACACAATCAATTTTAAAATAACATCCAACCAAATTGTTCAAGTATGCCAATTAATTGAGCACAAAAGACCACCTAATTTGCAAATGTAGATTAATCAATTGTGGACCTTTATCTAATATCATCCATACCAATCCATACCCACGAAATCTATCTTCTTATTCTTCAAAAAAAAAAAAAAAAAAGATTGGCAAACCAACAAAAATATTAAATCACATGAACACCAAAAAATGTAAAATTTAGACATTTAAAAGAATTTGAGGCAAATTTCATTCATTTCAATAAAATAATTGATATACAACCATTTATAAAGTAGTTAATACCCAACTCACAAAAAAAATATATATATATATATTAGACATATAACTAAGTTCACATATCAGATATTCAACTGACACATTAAAATTTGGTCCCTAAGGGTGGTATGTATCTCTTTTGAATATTCAAAAATCAAAAACTCACTCCCAACAAAGCCAAAATTGAACCACCCCTTACAAAGAAGGTGTCAACCCTTCACAAAACACAACACTAGTTGCACTTGCATTCCGTATCTCCTAATCATGTAAAAAAACCAAAATATCAAAGTTGTCCATATGCCTTTCTTGTCATGACATCATACATATAAAATGTCATGAGTAAAGGCATGACTTATACATATGTTCACATAATCGCTTGGATCCTCAGGTACCTGTTCATAAGAAAAGTAAATTCCATAAGTATAACGCCATGGCTTACAAAATCTAATTAGCACAATGAAATCCAATAAATATGAGCTACCATGAATTCACTTTGTCTGTGATAACCAATGAGAACGAATTTAAAAAAAAAAAAAAGAAAAAAAAAAGAAGACATGATCAATAGTTCAATAATGAGGGGAAAAATCAACATTTTAATGTACACCTAGAAATTAAATAAAAAGAGCTCAGGAAACAAATCATGAAACTACGAGTTACCAGAAACCATAACAAAGAGGATGAGATTATGATGAATGTCCCTCTAAAGACAAATGCTGATTTCAAGGAAACAGCCAATGAAGTTGTTAGACTTTCTCCAAAACCAAGCCGCAGTGAAAAAAGATAATTGAATAACAGTGAATGAAATAAAGAAAGCTAGTCAGGAAACAACAAACGCAGGCCAAAAATAGAGGAAACACTCGTAACAACCATTACAAATACAAATATCTGTTCCTACAGGTCATATTTGGCACAAGGAAGCTAGCCGTTATATCACACCATTGGTTGGGGGGCTATTTTGTATTTTCACCCCTCAAACGCCTTTTTTTGACTAAGTTTAAGGGATTTTTTACTCTAACTCCAAACCTACGTGTCCTATTTACATACCGTCTATTCCTACAAGTCATATCTAGCATGGGGAACCTGCCTGTTACATCACAACATTCGTTGGGGGTCTGTTTTGCATTTTCGCCACCCGAACGCCTTTTTGTGATTAAGTTTAAGGCATTTTTTACTCTAACTCCCAACCTACGTGTCCTATTTATGTACCATCTGTTCCTACAAGTCATATTTGGCAAAAGGAAGCTGGCCATTACATCACAACATTGGTTAGGGGCTGTTTTGTATTTTTGCCCCCTGAACGCCTTTTTTCGACTAAGTCTAAAGCATTTTCGACTCTAACTCCCAACCTACGTGTCCTATTTACGTATCATCTGTTCTTGCAAGTCATATTTGGCACAGGGAAATTGGCGTTACATAACAACATTGGTCGGGGAGCTGTTTTGTATTTTCGCCCCCTGAACGCCTTTTTTGGGCTAAGTTTAAGGCATTTTTTACTCTAACTCCCAATCTACGTGTCCTATTTACGTACTGTCTATTCCTACAAGTCATATTTTGCACGAGGAAGCTGGCTATTACATCACAACATTGGTTGGGGCACTGTTTTGTATTTTCGCCCCCCGAACGCCTTTTTCAACTAAGTTTAAGGCATTTTCGACTCTAACTCCCAACCTACATGTCCTATTTACGTACCGTCTATTTCTACAGCTCATATTTGTGTTTTTTGTATTTTATTGAGTATTTTAAAAATAATTGATTGTGTTTTGTTGCATTTATCCTAATATTTGTGTACTCACTATGGGTAAAGGTGAATCAATAGCCTAAATTAGTCACGTGTGTGCTGGTAGGTATGCTATTCGGTTAAAAATATTAACCTCATAAAATGCTGTAAAGTGAACTGACGTTGATAGTTTAAGCAACAATGATTCATCCCACTAAAAACATCACCACTAATAGCACTAATGCATTAAAAAAATAGAAAAAAAACAAAAAAAATACAACTCCAAGACCAAAACATCACATCATTTCTGGCGGGACCCACTGCCACCTAATTAGTGGGAGCACTAATTAGTGCTCCCAAGCATTTTTCTAGTTTAAGTGGGTTTTTTTGCAAATTAATAGTTCAAAATGACATAGTTTGAGCACTAAATGAATATATGAGCACTAAATAAATCTTCTATCATAGACAGGGGCGGAGGCACTCAAGGGCCAGGGGGGTCACGTGCCCCCCCCTGGGTTTTTGGAATTTTTTTTTTTAAACATAAAGAAAATATTTTAAATAAAAAAATTTATAAAAATATTATTTAAAGTGAAATGTCAATGACATTTTAAAAATTATGAGAACAATAATGGTTATTTTGATTGAAAGTAAAGAGACTATGATAAGTTATATTATTATTTATAAAAATTTCAATATAATGGTAATGTCTATAATTATTGACATGCAAACATAATTAACCTCAATGAAAATATATGAAATTTATTGGATTGTTACGCACATTTGACATGCAGAGTTTGTCCTCCATATATTTTTTTCCATTCATAACTAAAATGACCACTATATAAATTATAATCAAGTAACACATCTTCAATTATAAAAAAAAAAAAAAAAATTACAATAGGTCATAACTAATATCAAAATGAGTCATAACTAACTATTACTTGATATATAGTAATAGCCAAAATAACAACCACAAGAAGTTATAACTAAAGTATATCTAACACTATAATGTGTCACAACTAAAGACCACGAAGATCATAATTACGACATATGATAGACATTTTTTTTATGGTGTGTTTTACAGAATTTCTCTACTAAAATATATTATTTCTATCTCAACTTATCTTCTTTTTTAATTTTCCAATCTACTTATAAATAGTTACTCCCCAATATTTATATAAAATTTAATCTCAAATCCTATAATTTAAAATTCACATTTATCCAAATGGACTCTTAATATTTAAGTTTAGTAATATCTCATTGTTGTTTATTATAAAAATAAAAAAATAAAAAATTTGCTTGGTTAGAGTTTTTCAAAAATACTTTTCAGAAAATTCTACTTTCTTATTTTTTGGTTTTTTTTTTACTGAATTTTTTTAATATTTTAAGCAATTTTTTTAATTTTTAGACATATCTAACATAAATTTACCTAAAAAGTAAAAAATTTGTGAAAAAACCTTTTAAAAATTCACTAAATACCAAAAATAAAAAAATATATATATATGAAAATTCTGTACATTATTTGTATTTTTATGTGTTTATTAATTTTCTAAAATATTTTTTCACAATTTTTTAAATTTTTAGACATATCTAAGTAAAGTGCATCTAAAAAAGTAAAAAAAAAAATATTTAAAATTTTAAAAATATTCACTAAAAACAAAAAAAAAAACACGAAAACCAAAAAACTCAATTCTCAAAAAACTTAATCCAAAAAACTCAAACTAAACAGATTGATATTATCATTAATTTGTGCCCCCTCTCTATCAAATTCCTGGCTACGCCACTGATCATAGAGGTGCCGATGTAAATTGGTATGTTCAATACTTTTTTCCTCACAACGTAATTAAAAGAAAAGGACAAAGTGCTAAAATAAGAGAGAAAGTAAAGCATGAATGGAGAATTTCATTGCAACAAATAATAAGTCATGATTATCAAATCGATCTTTTTTTCTTTCTTTCTTTTTTTTTTTTTTTTTTTTGTAAATAATACACACAAAATTACACAATATTTTTTATTAAAAAAAATATTCAAATTATAAAACCAAACTCATAATAAACCGACCATACAAAGGTCTCAAATTTTCTTAAATTCGTATTTGAATTCCAAAGACATAAAAAATAACTTTGTAGAGAATGAATTCAATAGAGAGGTCGTTACTGCAATGTTGAATTTAGAATAGGCAAGACCTAAGAGTAACATAGACCATTTGACATACCATGAACCAAACAATTTGTATAAGAACCTTGTCAAACTACTATTGCTGCTCATAACAGTATACAGAGCACCTAGCAGCTACAAGCCTGCCTTGTTTGTTCTATTGGTAGTGAACAATTTTCAACACCATCCATAGCATCAAGAGAAAACTAATCAAGATAGCCATCTGAATCTGCATTTGCCCTCTGTAATATGGACCCTAGCACTATGTTGGAATTTAGCTATGAGACTACAAAAGGTTGATCTCTTTATCTATATTAAGGTAACAATTACTAGAGAGCTCAGAGCTGGGTATTAACAAAATAGTGATCATAGTTACACTACAATCCATTTACATGCTGACACACACACAACATGAAAATGGCAAGTCCAGTAGTGGACTGCATGGAACTTGATGCGTCACTGATTTTGCCTTGAAGGCCATTCTTGTATTGGAAGTGTTAGGTTACCAATTGTCCCCAAAACTTAAAAATGTTAGGAAATGGATCTAACAATGTATATCAAGCTATTCAACAGCCTCCCTCACATGCAACCTCATCTTTCTTGCACATGGGGATGCAAACAAACAATCATAGAGAGTTTTCAATTCAAGCGAGAGAAGAAAGAATGCAAATGAGGACCCAAGACGTCTACCAAAATTGAGCTCTGATACCATGTTAACTTACTAGCTGCCCCAAAAATTTAAGCTGCTAGGAAATGGCACAATGATGTATATCAAACTATTCAACAACAAGATCTAGCCATTTTGCAGTCATTTTTCCAAATGTTACAGCATGTGATTTTAGTCACATTACAAGTGCTACTTACCTATTGCTGCTCTCCTAGAAGACTATCTTGATCTCCATTTCCACATGCATTAGATAGCTCCATTTCATTACCCATTAGAGATCTGGTAAATATCTCTGAAGCAACACCTTCCTTGTTATTAGAAACCTTAATATAATATTGTATCCTTTTAACACATTGCATATTTTTTACTTTAAAAGCCTAATAGGTAGCTTCTCAAACTAACAAGGAGCCTTTGTTGTAATTAACAATTGTGAGAGAAAGTGTTTAGGCTTACTAAAGCTTTCCCTAGTAAAGTTGTACTTGTACGTTCAAGTTGTATGATGTCCAAAAGCTCTAGAGCATTAATGGTGTCACCAAGTTTAAAAATTCCATTTCTAACAAATTTGAATTAAATAATGAGGCATAGACAAGCAAAAGCATTGTCTTCCCATGGAACAAGCAACGTTAGGTTATATATCTAAATGACAAAGATCACATCTCAAAAGGTATATAAAGTTTCATAAACAAACCTTAATGGCATAGCCCACCATCTTTGAGAAAGCTGTAATCGTGACATCCTTTCCTTCTCTCTCAACCTAGGAGACAAAAGGTAATAAATTTTAAATAACAACGATAGTGAATCATGATAAAATAAATAACAACACAAGACAGCAGAAGCAGCCACAGAAACTATCATAATCTTATGGAAAAATACTGTGATAACCCTGGTCCATGCTAATTAATCCTGATTATGATTGTGATTATGTGTTTGATATGATTTTGAGTGCCATTTATATGAATATATGTGGTTTTGAATTTTTATCTGTTCACTGTAGGCAAATCTGTTTGATTATCTGCTTTAGAATTTAAATTGAAGGCCCTATCTGCCACAGAACCCAAAATTGATTACGCCATTGTGATTAGCGTAATTTTTAGAACCTACGGTGAAATTTAATTTAAAATTGATTCGGATCAAAATAATTAGATTCAGAATGATTAGTTAAGTGCTATTAATTAGCTATAATCAAATTGGATCAAGAGAAGGACTATATAAGGGCCTTATTACACTTAACTCTTCATTTTTTATGAGCTCAAATCCGATTATACACTCTAGAGAGAGAGAGGTCGGTACTAGAGAGAGAAAGAGGGAGAATTGTGTATCTTGGCTCAAAGTTGTGAATTTGGAAGCTTAACTCCAAAAATTAGCTAGAAATGGGAAGCTTGGAACTCCAAGTGAGTATTTGAGCATTGATTCACCAATTGTAGTTGTAATTTTGAGAATTTGAAGCTAGATTGTAAACAAAAGTGTGAATTAAGTTATATATGAAGTTGGATTGAGCATGCATGCATAGAATTGCCATGAAATTGCATGATCAAGCATGTAAGAAGTTGAATATGAGAAATTGAGTGTTGAATCATACATGCAAGCATGGTTTTGTTGAGTTTCATGAGAATGGGCATCATTTGTGCCATTTGAAATGATATTGAGATCTATAATACACATGCATTAATGATCCATGAAGTTATGGAGTTTGGTTATATGTACATTGAAGTTTAATCATGAAGCAATGTGTTTTGGTGGTAAACTTGAGAATTAAAATCATGATTTTGAAGAATTGGTCTCATATTGCTATTGTCCTCATGTTATGTAATGTTTTCCATGCTTTTGTGTCAAAAACATGAGTTTTGATCCTTTGAATATCAAGTTTGAACTTCAAGAACAGTTCTGGAAATTCCAGAATTTCACATGTCTGCTCGAGCGCGGGAAGGGCCGCTCGAGCGTGAAATGCTGGTTCCCAGAAGTTTTGCAGACATGATGTCCGCTCGAGTGGGGAGATTCACGCTCGAGCGCCAAGCCATGTAGTTTGAATTTTAGCTCGAGCGTCCGAAGTCACGCTCGGGCATAAATTTGAGGCAACCAGTACTTTTGTAGACAAAAGGGGTCCGCTCGAGCGGGAAAACCTACGCTCGAGCGAGGAGCCCTATTTCAGAAAGTTTGTAAAGAAGTTTTGTGTTTCGTTTTCCATTCTCTTTCATTTCTAAGTACTCTTAGGCGTGTGTTAAGCATTGTAAATGAGTTAAAAGAATAAGAAAGAAGCCTGAGAGGGATGTATGAATTAAGAGCGAATTGGATTGTTTGTGACCCATTGTGTTATGAATTATGTAGGATCAAGTGCAAGGGCAAATCCACTGGCGGATCACTGTGAGTAATATCTTAGTAAAGATATTTTCAAGTATGTTGCTTTCCAAATGCTACTTTTGTATAAGCTTCATGGATTTGTCGATTTGAAATATGAATGAGTATTCTATATGCCTAATTTTGTATAAGGCCGTTTGATACGTTTGATGTATTTGAATTGGGCCTAAGGCCGTTTACCGTTTGCCATTTTTCGTTTGTTGTTTGCTGTTTGCCGTTTGCTGTTGATGTGTTTGATACACCTGAATTGGGCCAAAGGCCGTCGGATATAAATGAGTGGGCCAAAGGCCGTCAAATATGAATGATTGGGCCAAAGGCCGTCGAACATGAATGACTGGGCCAAAGGCCGTCGGACATGAATGACTGGGCCAAAGGCCGTCGGATATGAATGATTGGGCCAAAGGCCATCGAACATGAATGAGTGGGCCAAAGGCCGTCGAACATGAATGATTGGGCCAAAGGCCGTCGGATATGAACGATTGGGCCAAAGGCCGTCAGACATGAATACAAAAGATGGGCCAAAGGCCGTTTAAATATGTCATTTGATACGTTGGAATACCTTGATGGGCTAAAGGCCATTTGAATGAAAGGGATCATGATCATGAATACGAAATACGCATGGATATGAATATAAAGAGAATGGGCCCGAGGCCATTTGATATGCCTGATATGTTTGAATTGGGCCTGAGACCGTTTGATGTGTTCAAATTGGAACCAAGGTCGTTTTGAATAGAGAGTTGGTTGGACCAAAGGTCATTTCGTATAGATGGACCTGAGGTCGTATTGTTTTATATAAGAATTGGACCTGAGGTTGTTTTGCATATGGACATGATGTGTTGGACCTAAGGTCATTTTGCTTTGTCCAGATTTGTAAATCTGGTGTGAATGAGAATAATGGTTCAAATATGTACATTATAAGCATGATTCATTTATGAACGAATCTCATTCATTAACCTCTTTATTTTGATATTATTCACTGGGCATTAACTCACTCTCATTTATATGTATGTAGGTGAGCAAAAGGACGTTCAACCCCAGCCTTAGTGGAGTTTAAGAAAGGAACCCGAGTTTTGTGAAGTCGGCCCAGGTGCCTCACACAAGAGGCTTTGGTTATGAACTTTTGTATCCCTTTTTGCTATTTCTATTGGTCGTGATAGACCGTTTATGTGTATAAGCTTTTGGTTTAGCTGACTATGTGTTTGAATGATCCTGGGTATATAAGATATTGACTACTGATATGTGGTGTGAGTTATTATTAAGTACATGTGAAATGTTTTGATATGCCATGTAAGCATAGCTCATTGGACAAAAATTTTAAGTCCGCTTCCGTTTGGCCCCTTAACTCTGATGGAGTATATTCTAATCTGATTTGAGGCCGTAGGCAATCTCATGATTACTGGCCGGTTATGACCTTAATCTATAGGGGCGGGTTCGGGTCATGACAAATACCTTAGCTTTCCCTATTGGGAGGCAAAAACTAAAATCAAGAACTTCTTCCAAAATAGGGAAAGACTCACCATATCTGAAGCACAAAAGTCAAATTGGATAATAATAATGATATATATGGATAAGGTTGATATATTACAACTTAATGCTGCACTGAGTATCACAATAACTTATTTTCAAGGAAAACAACAGTATCAGGGTCTTTAATGGTAGCTTTTAGCAATTCAAGAACATCTTCAGATGTGTATGTGTAGCGATCCCAGTTTTGCCACTTTGCTAAGTATGTCAGGGATCGAGCTGCCCGGTCAGCTCGCGAAGGTCCAGGGGGCATTGCCCCCAAAGCAAAAATGCAAAATGCATTAGAAGTTGCTTGTCCGCTCGAGCGGCCGTTTATGCGCTCGAGCGAAGAATGTTTGGTTCCAAAAGTTTGACCTGTCTGCAAAAGTATTGGGAAAGTGTATTTGACGCTCGAGCGGGGATTTCCACGCTCGAGTGGACCATGTTATATCAGTTCGTGAATCTAATATTTTAGATCACTTTTGTATATATCTCTCTAAAAACCCTTTCATCTTCCTTCTCTCTACATTTCCCTACGCCAAATTGGATAAAAACCTTGATTTCTCAAGATCCATTAGAGTTCTGCCATAGGTTCTTCATCAAAGTTGGTTATCATTTTGAGGGCTTCGTTGTGTGCGGTGAAGATCGAGTTTAGGCATCATTGATTTTGGGGGTTTCATCTCATTTCTTCTTCAAAACTTGAGGTAGTGATTTTCTTAGAGTTATATATATATATATTTGCAAGATCTATATGATTTTCGAAATCATCTTTCGATAGCTTTGAAAATTGATTGTTGATTCAAGAAGTTGAGCGATTTTGAAAGTGGGTTTGTCTCTTGTTCTTTTAAAATGATCTTATGGGTTTTGATCTTCGTTGTTAAAGAAAAGATGATTTTTGAAAGTTTTCTTTCAAAAGATTTGAGTTGTATAGTTCTTGTGAGAAAACCTAGAATTTGGGGATTTTTTTAAAAGAGACGGAAAACCCATGAATGATATTGTTATATTTATTTTGTGTGTCAAAAGAAATGGATGTTTGGAAAATTTCTTATTTATATTTATATAAATGATGAATTTCAGGGAATATGAGAATTGTTGTTCATTTTGGAAATTATTGTTCAAAACGTTGAAATAGTTTTGAAATAACTAATTGTTGAGGACACTTGAGAAGAGGGAATTGTGTTATTCCTTGGATGATGAATTGGAATAAAAGTATTTATATTCATCTTGTGAAATTGGCATATCAATTCATTTGATTACATTAAATTTTGAAAGTTGATTTGAAAACTTGCATTGAGAAAAGAATGTTGAGAAACAAGTTTTTATGGAATGGTTTTGGGGTAAATACGTTGGTAAGCCTTGACAGGTGGTATAGACGATATTGAACAAGTTGGCCTGAGAGTCCGGGGTGAAAGACCAAAAATCCACGCGGATAGGTGTCGAGCCTTTCGGTTAATATCGGTAAAAATGACAATTTGGTAGTACTTGTATAGTCTACTTGCAAACACCGACCTAGGGATTACCAGAGTCGTATTTACCGCCCTTGAAATAAATTGTTAAGTTTTGAACAATTGAAATTGCATGACATCATTGAGCATGATGGTTTTCAAAAGATGAAAATGTGATTTATCTTTAAAAAGGGCATAGCATGGCATGTGCATTTCATCTCTTGAGACTTGTATAAAATGTATATACTTTGTTAAGGATTTCCTACTAGGCTTTATGCTCACCCTATGGGATTTTTGTGTAGAAAAAGATGTGGTGATGTCGCCTAACTAAAGGCGAGGAAATGTGTGTTGAGAGTACGAGACTCTCATTTTGCTGTGACTCTGTGAGTAAGCCAATGGTTATATGTGTGTAGGTTTGAATAACCGTTTTGTGTAACCAGGCTCAAGCTTTGGAAACTTGTAAACCCTTTCCGGTATTTATTTGTTTATTTACTTGTTGTTGGATTAATGTATTGTTGCATGAAGAGCTATTGTATCATGTAATGTAAATTTGGAGATTTATATTCGGTTTTCCTTGAAAAAGCCATGATTGTTGTATTATCATTTGGGCTAGAAATTTTGGGCGTTACAGTATGGGGCCAACACTTTCAAACCAAGGCAGGCGCCATACCATGCTGCGAAACACTACATGACATTCCATATGTGTCATCAATGGTTATATGTGTCCCTGATTTAGAATTTTATCATTGAAAACATATATGAGATTAGTAATGAAGAAACTCAACATGTTTACAACAAGAAACGATACTGTGTAAATCAAATATTAGACTTGGAGGTACTCAAACCTTAAACCTAATAAAAATACCTAGTGAAAATGAAGAAGGAAAAAAGAAATCAGACATTCTCCTTATTGACAACTGGTAGGTTGAAACTTATTGATACAACTGTTTGCAACTGTCTAAATTGGACACTAATTTAATACTCTTCAATTATCATCTATACACAGTGCTTTAGAGATATGTAGTTACTATATATCTCTCATATTTCCTTAAGGTTGAAGACAATGATGCTTAATAACGTGTCATTTATTTAGAAAACAACCAAGCGAATAAAGAACCATCACTTGCAAAAGAAACTTGAGGAACCATACCTGGGAGTGTTGGGCACCTACACCAACAGCACCACCATTTGGTCCTCTAAAAACAATAGGTACATTTATCTGGCTAGCAGACTTGTAATTTGATTTTGCAACAGAATTAATGATGTGGTCAATTGCCTGCAACAAAATGAAGATTGAGGTCCCTTGGAGACATTAACTGCGAAAGAAAGGCACCCAACAAATTATAAAGAGAAACTCATATGCAAGAAGAGCTGAGATACAAGATTTTAAATTAATTATCTATTAGCACTGAATGTTGCAAATAATCTATAACAGCCTGCGGCATGAAATAATTAGCTGAGATCTAAGAGTTGACATTCTTCCTCAACAGCCTGCAGCATGAAACCATAACTTAACAAGGTTGCAAATAATCTATCAAGGTTGCAAATAATCTACCAAGGACATCATGCAACATAGCACTGAATGTTAGGAAAATAACACATGGACATTCGATAACCATGTTTATGTATTGTCTCTCTCATTTTAGATTGAAAAGCATAATTGTCTATTTTGTAAAAATCAGAAATGAAAAATGAAAAAACCAGATCATCTCAAGTATTCATAAGATACTCATAAAGCCTAATACACATGATTTTAATTCTGAACTTGTTTTCATTGTGACATGCATTGTGACCAGTCTTAGCAATTTTGACTACAACAAATAATTCCCGCAATTCTTGAGGATGGATACTTCTTGCACGATTATGAGACGGATCTTGAGCAGGGTACCGACCGTGAGGAAGCATGCGAAGGCAAAGGGCTTGGACAATGTGTTCTATGAATCAATAAAGCGACCACTATAGAAAGATGAGAATTTCAAGAGAAAGGTAACTGTCATTCAAGACTTGCGTGAAATGACACACAAGGTTCTCCATTTCTACAAAGGAGATTTTCTTGATAAATTGCCTAGGCTTGTTGACTTTACTATATTTCTGCACCTTGGCCCTAGACAGAAGCGTAAAGTTGAAAAACTGAAGAACTTAGTTAGGAAGTTCAAAATTGCTCGAATTAGGGTGTGTGCCGGAAGTTTTGTTTTTCTTGTGAGACTCTAGTGTTTTTTGAGCAAAATGGATGGGAAATAGTTCCCACATGAAGACAAATTTCTCATTGAAGCATATAGTCTTCTTTTTCATTTTTAAATCTTATTATGTGAATGGTGAACTTTATAATTTTGAAACTAAGGTTTCTTCTCCTCTCTATGATGGTATATTTTATTCCAAGTTTATCTCCTGTCTCACATAAAAATACAAATAAAAATGTTATTAAAAAAATTTAAATAAGAATATTATATTAAACAAAAACATATGCCTAAGATTCATCATCATATGTTGTCTTATACTTTGAAAGATATATGAGTTTGCTATATGTACCTAAAAACATTTTACCCACAATTCCAATTTTACAGAGCTAAAAATTTGAAGGAAAGACTTGAATAAAAAACCATTGGATGGGTTTAAAAGAGCATAAAGGAAAACAAAAGGCAACAAACAATTAGGCTAAAAAAACTCTAGATAAATTTAATATATTTGAATTTCCATTTATTTCATTCATTTGATGTATAATTTGAAGCTCTCAGTCAATAGTTCCTTTAAGCATGTCAAAGTAATTCTTGTATCTTTGTGCTAACCCAAACATGCCCATTGTACCTCCGGTGTGAAGCATCGCCACTTTTGCACCGCCTTTTGACTCACTCTAGCTAAGTTGTATTGCTAATTCCCAAGCGGCTAATGTGTATATTGGATCAACTATAACACCAGTTTACTGCATAATTTGTTGGCACATCTCTATTTCCCCAGTCAACACATTGCCGAATTTGAAAGCAAAAATAAAAATAAAACATTCTCAATTATGAGTGGTAATTCAAATTCAAACTAGAAAACAAGTCTTCAACTTCCTCAGTCTATTGGTACATTATTGCCCTTAATTGGATTCACATTCTTTGCCTCAATTTCATGTGTCATCACAATTAACCCTCAATAATTCATTATCATGCGACTTGAATCAAAATCTAACTTTCCAACATTTCATAGAACACTGAGATATGAATTTCTCAACATAAATAAAAGTATTTAACCATCAATTTAGGGAAATGGAGAGAGAGAAAAAGAGTCCTTGATCGACAGAGATAGAGAGACCGAAATCAATAGAGATAGACAGAGAGAGATCAACAAAGATCAACAGAGAGAGAGACCGAGGTCAAGAGAGAGACAGAGATCGACAAAGAAGAGAGAGAGAGAGAGAGAGAGAGAGAGAGAGAGAGAACCTGTGATTTGCGGTAGTGGCGATGCTGATTTGCAGCGGTGGTAGTGGCGATGTGCAACGGTGGCGAGCAACGGTGGCAAGTGACTGTTGGGTGGTGAGCAGGGGTGAGGTTTGGTGGTGACTGTTCTATGTGTGTGTGAGAGAGAACAGAGAAGAAAGTGTTTGTGTGAAATAGAGAAGAGGGGTGCGATAATAAATTTTTTCACCCTTTAACGGCTAAATTATTATTTGTCGGCAAATATTAGACAATAATGACTAATGTTTTGTAGCCAAAAGTATAATTTTGCTACTAATTTTTTTTGTCGTTGATAAAAATTGAACATAAAACGACTAAATTTTTTTAGTCACCAAAAGTTTATATTTGTCGACAAAATTATTTGATTAGCAAAGACTAACCAAAAAATAAGCCTATTATTTGGCGACTTAACTTCCTTTTGTTGGAAAATAATTGTATATGACAACTAAAATAAGAATTAGTAGCCTAAAATCTAGACTTCTGCCAACTAAAATTTTTTTAGTCGCCTATTTACATAATATGTAACGACTAAATTCTTTTTTAGTTGCCAATAAATAATATATATTGACTAAAATAATATAGTAGCTAAACCATGAACTAACGCTGACTAATAAATTTTTTAGTCGCCAAAAATGTAACTTTTGGAGACTAAATTCCTTTTCGTCGCCAAAAGTGTAATTTGTTGTAGTGACCTACACATTTTTCTGTTGTTAAAAAATTTGAGAAGCAAACTTACGCATCATTTTGTATAAACTATCTTGAGTTTTGTGACATAACTTACGTGACTTTTTGAAAATTACGCAATTTTGTGAATTAAAAATGTTTTCCGAAGATTTCCATGTATTTGCAATCACTTATGTATTTTTTAAAAAATCAATTACGTAAGTTGTGGAATGATTTACGCCTTTTGTGAAAACTTACTCTCTTTGTGAAAACTTACGCCTTTTGTGAAAACTAACCCCTTTTGTGAAATACCCTCTTTGTAAAAAATTTACACATTTTTTGAAAACTTACACATTTTGTGAAATACTCTGTTTGTGAAAATTTACACTTTTTGTTAAAACTTTCACCTTTTGTAAAAACTTACACCTTTTTGTAAAAAAACTTACACATTTTCTGAAAAATTATACCTTTTGTGAAATACTTTCTTTCCTACAATTTATACTTTTGTTAAAACATGCACCTTTGTCAAAACTTACACCTTTTGTGAAAACTTACACCTTTTTGTGAAAAAACTTACACATTTTCTAAAAAATTACACCTTTTGCTAAATACTTTCTTTCCAAGAATTTACACCTTTGTTAAAACTTACACCTTTGTGAAAACTTACACTTTTTTGCGAAAAAACTTACACCTTTTCGGAAAAATTACATCTTTTGTGAAATACTTTCTTTCCTAAAATTTACACCTTTGTTAAAACTTACACCTTTGTGAAAATTTACACCTTTTGTGAAAACTTACATCTTTTCTGAAAAATTACACCTTTTGTGAAATACTTTCTTTCCAAAAATTTACACCTTTGTTAAAACTTACACCTTTTTGTAAAAAAACCTTACAACATTTCTGAAATCTATACATTTTGTGAAATACTTTCTTCCCTACAATTTACATCTTTGTTAAAACTTACACATTTATCAAAACTTAAAAATTTTCTGAAAACTTACACCTTTTTGTGAAAAAACTTACACTTTTTTTCTGAAAAGTTACACCTTTTTTGAAATACTTACTTTCTAAAATTTACACATTTGTTAAAACTTACACCTTTTCTGGAAACTTACACCTTTTTGTGAAAAAACTTACAATTTTTCTGAAAAGTTACACCTTTTGTGAAATACCTTATTTTCGAAAATTTACACCTTTGTTAAAACTTACACCTCCTTTGTTAAAACTTACACCTTTGTCAAAACTTACACATTTTCTGAAAACTTATACCTTTTTGTGAAAAAAGTTACACCTTTTGTGAAATACTTTCTTTCATAAAATTTACACCTTTGTTAAAACTTACACCTTTGTCAAAAGTTACACAGTTTCTAGAAACTTACACCTTTTTGTGAAAAAAACTTACACTTTTTCTGAAAAGTTACACCTTTTGTGAAATACTTTATTTCCTAAAATTTACACATTTGTTAAAACTTACACCTTTTGTGAAAACTTACACATTTTTGTGAAAAACTTACTCTTTTTGTGAAAAGTTACACCTTTTGTGAAATACTTTATTTCCTAAAATTTACACCTTTGCTAAAATTTACACTTTTTGTGTAAAACATATTTTGGAAATTTGGTTTTTATAGGCTTATTTTAGGCCAACTTTGAGCCCAATTTTGAGTGGGGTCTACACGTCTTTTGAGGTGGGTCCAAAGAGGTGACATGATCCTTGCCGCATGACAAGTCACACGGTAAAGACGGTTCATCAAAACCATTTATGAGTGAATAGGAACTTGACGTCGTTTTCGGGTTCGTGGAATGGACTATTTAAGAAGTAAAATGTGGGTTTCCTTGAAATGGTTATCCCACATTGAAAACTTAAGAGAACTTATGTGTGTATATAAGTTCTAGGTGGCAACACTTGGGCTGGGCCGCAAGGGGCACCCTATGTTTGTAGAAGGGAGAAATTGTGGACAAATGGAACCTTGGCTCAATCCACCACAAACGCGTGCGTGCCATCGCCGTCTGTGCTTCCAACCGGCCGTGCCAGGGTCGGGTCGGCTCTAATATTAATTTTTTGGAGAAAATTTATTTAAATTTTTTCCAAAATTCTTAACGAAATTAATTCAAACTTGAATTTAATTTCCTATCCAATGTTACCTCATCCAGTCCAATTTTTCCTAACATATTAAACTGTCCAAACAATTTTTCAAATCTGTTGCACCGGACAGATACAATTTTTGCACAGAACAGATTTAAACTGCCCAGACAAATTCAAATCTGCCAGCAGTTTCAAACAAATAGAAACTACACAGCAGTTATCTGTTCCAACAGTTACTGCACCTGTTAAATTCAAAACCTACCTGTTCGGTTTGAAATTTAGACCTGTTCGGGTCTATAAATTCCAGGCCTATTCCAGTAGATTTTATGATCAAAAACATCTAGAAAAATATGTCCCCTTCACAGTTTTGCTTTTTCGCTGCATTGTTCTTCATTATAGTTTTAGAGAAAAGTTCAGAGAGTATAAAACATAGATTTTTTTCGTCGTACAAATTGTTTAGAGTGTTACTACAATTTGTGACGATCATTGTATCCTGGGAGATAGACACCTTTTATCCGTAAGCACCGTAGTAAGGCGAATCTGTCTTAAGGATAGAGTGTCACACAGTCGACTTGATATTTTAAAGTTTTATTCAGTTTGGTAAAATAAATTATGTAAGTGATTTATTTTTATTTATTTGATTTGGTTTCAAATTATTATTTTACACAAAAGATTGTTCCAACAATCTTAAGACAAATTCGAATTATTCTGTTTATATAGAATTTTTCATTTGTTTCCTTTTTTCTTTCTTCTTCTTACATAAATTATTTTTTGTGGTTTTACAAAGAAATATTCTGGTTGGAAAAATAAATAGTGGTAATATACTATTTGACAAATAGTAGTAATATATTGTATATTTTCTGTGACAACTAGTAATAATATACTGGTGTCATTAACAATTCAGAATATTTATTTGTGAAGTTTGTCAAAAATTAATTTTTGGTTTTCAGAAATAATTTCTGAGTGTTCATTAATTAAAAGAATTTTAATTAATGAAGTGTTAAAGAAATTGAATTTTCTGTGTGGAATTAATTTGTTTAAATAAAATTTTATTTTATTTTCAGATTAATTGAAAATAAAAGTTACAATTCTTTTTTTTTTTTTTTTTTACAAAATTTAATTCTGTGGTTTTGGTTTAGATTTTCTATGTAGTATAAAATTTTAATTATAATTTTGTTTTATAATTTAGAATTCATGGCTATTGAAACTGGTCAAACTAATGCTCAAACGAGTACTAGTGTGGTGGCTGCAATTGCTCCAACCTCTTCTATTGTGACTGTGCCAGTCAATTACGGTGAGAAGCCAGAGAAGTTCTCAGTAATTGATTTTAAGAGATGGCAGAAAATGAAATTTTATCTTACTACTCTTAACCTAGCGCGTTTCCTCCGTGAGGATGCTCCTACTCTGAAAGAGGATGAAACCGACCGGCAAGTGGTTGCTGCAGTTGATGCCTGGAAACATGCTGATTTCCTTTGCCGGAACTACATCTTGAACAAACTTGACAAAACATTATACAACATCTACAGTCCTATCAAAATGGCAAAGGAACTTTGGGAGTCTTTCGAGAAAAGGTACAAAACAGAATATGCTGGCTCAAAGAAATTTGTGGTTGGCAAATTCCTGGACTTTGTGATGGTTGATTCTAAGACTGTGATCAACCAAGTTCAAGATCTCCAACTCATTCTGCATGACATTCACGCAGAAGGCATGTCTCTCAGTGAATCCTTCCAAGTTGTAGCCTTAATTGAGAAATTACCACAAGGCTGGAAAGAATTCAAGAACTATCTCAAACACAAGCGCAAAGAAATGTCTTTGGAGGAATTAATTATGCGTTTGAGGATTGAGGAGGGCAACAACAATTCAGAGAAGCGGGCTGGTAAGCATCCAATGGAGTCCAAGGAAAATGTGATGGAACATGCTCCAAAAGCAAAGAAACGAAAGTTTTCTGGAGAAAGTTCCGCACAAGGATCTAAATGAGGGGAAACTAAAAAGTACAAGTTCAATGGCAAATGTTACATCTGTGACAATGAGGGACATCGGGTTAAAGATTGCCGTAGCAAACGCAAAGGCAAAGGAAGATCGAGCAAGAAGCGTGCTCAAGCCAATATGACCGAAGTGGACAAAATTTCCAATGGTGTTGATGACATAAATCTTTCTGCAGTTATTTCCAAGGCAAATCTTGTAAGAAATCCTAAAGAATTGTGGGTGGACACTGGTTCTACTCGCCATATTTGTGCCGGCAAAAAGATGTTCACATCTTATTCTATAGTAGACAACGGTGAACAACTTTTTATGGGCAACTTCTCGACTTCTAAATTTGAAGGACAAGGAAAGATTATTCTGAAGATGACATCTGGAAAGAAACTCACTCTTAACAATGTGCTGCATGTACTGAACATTTGTAAGAATCTTGTTTCCGAATCTTTGTTGAGTAAAAATAGGTTTAGGCTAGTTTTTGAAAGTGACAAGTTTGTACTTACCAAAAACGGGATGTATGTAGGAAAATGTTACATATCTGATGGCCTTTTCAAAATAAATGTAATGACTGTTGCACCCTCTGTTATTAATACAAATGCATCTTCTTCTTACTTGCTTGAGTCTTCAAATTTATGGCATGGTAGACTTGGACATGTTAATTATGGATCTTTGCATAGATTAATTAATATGGAATGTTTACCTAAATTTGACATTGATTTAAATCATAAATGTGAAATTTGTGCTAAGGCAAAATTATCCAAAACTCTTTTTCATTCAATTGAAAGAAGTACGGAACCACTTGAATTAATTCATAGTGACATTTGTGATTTTAAATCAATACAAACTAGAGGTGGGAAAAAATATTTTATCACTTTTATAGATGACTATACTAGATATAGTTATGTTTACTTAATTCGAACCAAGGATGAAGCTTTCGAAACTTTCATTCAATATAAGAATAAAGTTGAAAATCAACTTGGAAATTAAGAAACTTAGAAGTGATAGAGGTGATGAATATGAATCACCTTTTGGTGAATTTTGTAAAGAACATGGAATAATTCACCAAACCACCGCTCCTTACTCACCTTAGCAAAATGGAACTGCTGACAGGAAAAATAAGACTTTAAAAAAAAATAATGAATATCATGTTAATAAGTTCTGGATTACCTCAAACTTGTGGGGGGAAGCAATACTTTCTGCTAATTATATTTTAAATAAAGTACCCTGAAAGAAAGTGAATCAAACACCTTATGCATTGTGGCATGGGAAAGTACCATCCTACAAATACTTAAAAGTGTGGGGGTGTTTGGCTAAAGTGACTATTCCTAGTCCTAAAAAAACTAAGATAGGTCCTAAAACTGTTGATTGCATTTTCATTGGTTATGCCATGAACAGTAGTTGTAGACACCCCATTTTTGACCGCCCTTAAGACTTGGGCACCGTTGATTGCTTACTTGATGGTGCAGGCTATCTTGTGCAAAGGTTCAATTTCTTCGGAAATGAGAGCGTCAAATCCCAAACCTCACACCCCTTTTTGGACCAAAGCCTTTTGACCAAAATTTTAGACCTTAAAATCCTCTCTTTCAACATATTTTTTTTAAAAAAATTTCCTACGATGTTTCGGAGCTCGCATTTCATTAAATGTTACGCTTTTCGATAAACCGAGCAAGGACAAAGTGGAAATGCATGAAAGAGAGGTGAAATTTTTGAAAAATCTTCCAAAACACCTTATTTAGAGGTTTGGAGTTGAAAAAAATTGGAGGAGAGGGAAGAAACCAATTTGGGGAAGAAGTTGGGCATGAACCGTTAAGAGAGAGTCGAGCAGTCCTCGCTAAATCAGTCCTATCCTTTTGTACACTTGGATTTCAGCTATGAGGCCACCACAGTTGGGAAGTGGACTTCTAGGGCTTCATTTTGCACTCAAGAATCTCCTAAAGCTGAGTCCGGATGAGGGAGATATGGTTGGTTGAAGTTGGGTATGGATCCGGTTAGGATTGAAACTGAGCAGTCTTCACTAAAAGAGGAATATCTTTTTGCACACTTGGACTTTTGATGTGAGGCTACCACCATTGGAAATAAGACTTCTGGGGCTTCAATTTAGGCACAAGAATGACCTACAAAAGAGTCCAGACGAAAGAGATATGCCCATTTGAAATTGGACCTAGAGAGCAGATTTTTGTCGTCGGCCACAAATATGGCTGCTAGGGGTGGCCGGTCGGCCAGAAAAGTGGGTTGCCGGCCACTTTAAGTAGCCGGTCGGCCACTAATGTCCCGAACTCATATTTTTTGTAGATATTTCCCCTCCAGCTGTTTTCACATTGCTCCAGCTGTCCTAATTCAGATATTTCGACCAGAAGCTCATATACTGCTATATATAGAGGCCATATCTCTCATATTGCAAGGTTAGAAAGTTTGGGAGCCTCTCTCTCTAAAATCTCTCTCTCTCTACAATCCTCTCTCTCTAGATTTCTCTCTCTCTCTTGAGCTTTTGTGCTTAGAAGCTTGTATACTTCCAACTTTAACCTATCAACCCTTAACCAAAGTGGCTCATCTTTGGGTTGAGGTAGCTTGAAGCTCTCTTGGAGCCTCCTTTGAGCTTTAGAAGGGGTTTTGAGTGTGAATTTGTGCTTGAAATTGTCTTGTGCTTCAAGAGGTATAAGACTCATCTTTAGAACTTGTCTTGCATATCTTGTGTTGCCATCTTTTTGTACTATTTTTACCTGGTTTTTTAACTACAAAAAACTCTATTTTTGAGGCTTGAAAATTGTAGTTTAAAGTCTTGGTAGTTAGGAGGTTGTCTCCTCTTTTTGCTCTTTGGCTTGTGAAGCCTTTTATGTCATTTCTTACCACCTTTAAACCAAACTTTTTGGCCCTTTTAACCACAGAAATTCAGAGTTATTTCAATGGTAAAAATCAACTTTTGAAGTCCAAAATAGGAGGAGTTATATAGCAACCCCGGTCTTTTCCCATTTGATTATTGTATCCGGACTTAGGTTCCGTCGATTCTGTCATTGTATAATTGTTGTTGTCATCTTTTATTTTCTCTAGGAGTTGTAGGATGTGTTAGGCAGGTTTGTTTCAGGTTAGTTGGGTTCGGAAACCAAGTGTTGCTGTCCAGTTTTTGGGTTGGTCGCTCGAGCGAGGACTTGGTCGCTCGAGCGAGTGTTGTATTTTGTGTCTGGTGGCTCGAGCCAGCTTTTCTTCGCTCGAGGCGAGCGATTGCGTCTGGTATAGACCTGAGAGCAGTGTTTCTTCGCTCGAGCGAGCTTTTCTTCGCTCGAGCGAGTGAGGTGTATGTTTTCGAGTTCTTCGCTCGAGCGAGCATTCTGTCGCTCGAGCGTGCTTCTGGATTGCAGACCTGAAGCATCGAGTTTTTTGCTCAAGCGAGCTTTTCTTCGCTCGAGCGAGGCTTTCTTGTGTCTGGTCGCTCGAGCGACCATGTCTTCACTCGAGCGAGCCTGTCAGATTTAATTACGCAGCAGCGGGTTTTAAATCATTTTTTCACATTCTTTTTTATTCCAAAACCCTAGGTCCGTCTTCTCTCTTCCTCTACACACCTTCTCCCTTAGGTTTGATCCACTTAGAGTGTGTTTCTATCCTAGATCCTTTATTAAAAAGATAGTGTGGGTCGAGGGCTTCTGTTTAATCTGAACAATCTTGGATTTGGAGCACTTTGGATTTCGGGTCATCATCTCCGTCTTCTCTTTTCGGGTTATTTTCTTCGAGGTAGGGATTTCCTACTCCATATTATAGGCTTTGTTCTAAGTTTTGGTATTTGATATGTTGGGGGTTATTTGGTAATTTTGGGAAAAACCCTAAATGTTTTAATAAATTAATCTGTATAGTTAATTTAAAGAAAATTGGGGAATTTAATTGAATTCATGGAATTGGGCAATTATAAGTCTAAATGGTGTAGTTGAATAATTTAATCACTCGCCTACTGAATTATTGAGATTATAATTGTTGATATGTTTATTTCTTGTTCAGAAATAACTGTTTTGGGCCATCGGTGGAGGATAGTCGTGATTGTTGTAGACATTGCATGTGGATTAGGGAAAATTGAAACTAATCAATTTGGTTAAGTCATTAATTTTGACTATTGAATTAATACAGAAAATAAGTGTATTGATTGAGCATTGCATATGCATATTGTTTGGGAGGAGATAGGGGATGTACTCCACGGTTTAGGGGAAGATAGGGGATGGACCTCTAAACCGGATTTTGTTTGGGAGGAGATAGGGGATGGACTCCATTAGCATCACTATTATGTGTGCTTATTGATTTATAGAAGTGTTTCTATATGTTGTTGATACAGCACCAAAATGTGTATCAAATGAGAAGTATGAAGTGTTTTGATATGAGCCTTAGTCTCATTTGTTTTGTTGATATTGGAAGTAATGTTAATGTGATGTGTAGTTCACTGTTATAATTTGGCCAGGTTCTGAGCCATATTGATAAAAATGAAAAGTTGAATAAATAATGGAAAGTAAAAACTGATATTTGAGTTAACCATCTATTGAATGCTATTGCTTTATTCGATGCTTATATTTGGTTTAGTATATTTCTACTGGGCTGTGGCTCACCCTATACGGGAACATCATTTTCAGGTTCAGGTGATGTGCTACCTCCAAGGAATTAGCTTGGATGGACTTAGAGTTGAAGATTCATTATAGATTAGTTGTTATTTGCTTTATTTGATATTACATGTAAGGACTCAAGCCAAGGGCTTAACTTGTAAATGAGTTAGTACTCATTCTTTTGTGTCCAAGTATTGGCTTGGAAAGATGTAAGCCTGTAGGGCATTTACTTTCTTTATTACATGTAATGTCTTTTATTAAGTTTACTCTGATGAATGGAACAATACTCTTTGTTTTCTTATAATGACGCATGTTAATATTATATATTATGGGTTTAATTTTGAGGGCGTGACAACTTGGTATCAGAGCGTACCGGGTTCGAATACTTTGGGTACGTGGGAAGTGATTAGTATCACAATGGGTTCGTCTCGTTTGATAGAGACTTAGATGTACTGTTATATGCTTATATGATAACATGTTTATGTGACTATATGGGTATGGAACGTAGTTTCTAGGATATTGATTGGACCCTTGAGTTTCTGAAAGTCTTGTTGGAAAGGCACTTGATCAATGTTGTTTCCAACCGGAACTTTAGTGACGCCTCGGGACTGTCATTATCCAGGAATGAAATTCGTAGGTGCTTATGTGATTATGTGCTTACGTGGAATGATTTATTGTTGTCCAATGCATTAGAACGCGAGTGTTATAGTTTTGGCACATTATATTAGAGTGCTAACATCTTTGTTACCTTTATTAGGATGTCAGGACGAGGACGAGGACGTGGTAGGCGTGGTAGACAGGGTAGGCAGGAAGTGCCTATACCGGAGGAGGTTCCGGCAGTACATGAGGGAGTTGGCCAGGCCAATGTGGCCGAGCCGGTAAGACAGCAGGCTATGGGCGCTTTAGCCCGAGAGATAGCAGGGGCATTCAGGGAGTCAGTAGGCATTCTCAGAGCTGAGAATCAGGGTCAGGTTCATGTTGCAGATACAGGTCCTTCTTTTCTGAAGAGGGAGTTCTTCCGGTCCAACCCGGACGAATTTTTAGGTGATCCTAAAGAGCCGCTTAAGGCAGATGAATGGCTCGAACAGACAACGAAGACGTTTGAGATGCTAGGCATCGAAGACGGGGCACTGAAGGTGACCTTGGCATCTTTCCAACTTAAGGGGGATGCGGGTCAGTGGTGGAAGTTCACTAAGGGCCGTATAGGAGGGACTTGGGAGGCTTTCGTAGATGCTTTCCAGGAGAAGTTCCTGTCTTCAGCAATTAAGGAGAGGTTGAGGGAGCAGTTTTGCCAGCTTAAGCAGAACAGTTCTTCAGTGGCCGAGTTTGAGGCCTCGTTTACTAGCTTGTCCAGGTTTGCACCTGAGTTGGTGGCGTCTGAGGAACGCCGTTGTATTGAGTTCGAGAAGAAGTTGAGGCGCGGCCTCAAGTTGAGAATTGTAGGGACTATGATTCGAGATTATGGGCGTCTGGTTGATGCTGCAGCTCATACTGAGATTATGATGCAGGAAGAGGAGGAAGGGCAGAAAGGCTCCAAGAGGAGTCAGGATGGTCAGAGTGATGGTAGGAGACAGAAGGGTTTTAACCCTCAGCAGTCTCAGGGTAGCTTTTCTAGATCGACTTTTCCTGTGCCGAGTGCTAGTTCTGGGAAAGGCAACCAGGGGGACATTACCTGTTTCAAGTGTGGTCAGCTGGGCCACAAGTCTCCAGCTTGCCCGCAGAAGGGAGGAGGACAGAGGGCAACGTCATCTTCGGCTCGATCTCAGAGCCAGAGTCAGGGTAGAGGCCAGCCGCTCTCGTGTTATCAGTGTGGTCAGCCAGGGCACATGAAGAGGTATTGCCCGCAGTTGAGTGGCACATCTGGTGCATCTGGTTTGAGGCAGACTCAGAGTCAGCAGCCAACTCAGTCCGTTCAGGCCTCGAGGGCCAATCAGGGGGCCTCATCGTCCCAGTCCGTGCAACAGTCTTATGCTCCTAGGGGTGAGCAGGTTGATCAGAGGTCGTCTGGGCGCGTGTATGCTGTTACCGCGCAGGATCTTGTGCCGGCTCCATCAGTTGTGAGAGGTACCTTCTTGTTTTGCAACTCGGTTGCTAGTGTTTTGATTGATACGGGTGCATCTCATTCCTTTGTGTCTACTGCATTTGCATCTGTTTTGGAGTTGGAGTTAGCACAGTTAGCCTCTCCTATTTGTGTAGTGTCACCCTTTGGGGGTGAATTGATCTTGAAACAAGGTGTTAGGGGTTGTGATATAGAGGTCGCCGATCATAGGCTTCTGTTTCCTTTTGTAGTTATGCCCATGAAGGGCTTTGATGTTATTTTGGGTATGGACTGGTTATCGTCATACCGGGCAGTTATTGATTGCTACCGCCAGAGGGTCACTTGTTGTACCGTAAGCGGGGAGTGTTTTCATTTTCTGGGTGACCGGGTTGGTAGTGTTTTGCCACCGGGGTATGATCAGCGAGGGCGGAGTGAGCTTAGTGGTCTACTTGCTAGCTTTGAGAGTGGTGAGTGTGTTGAGACCCAGACTGTGTTGCCAATAGTGGTTTGTGAGTACTCGGACATCTTTCCCGAGGACCTTGTTGGTTTGCCACCTCACAGAGAGATTGAGTTCTCTATTGACTTAGTGCCCGGCACGGCACCGATTTCTATGGCACCTTATCGTTTTGCCCCAGCTGAGTTAGTTGAGTTGAAGATCCAACTCCAGGAGTTGCTAGATAAGGGCTATATACGTCCTAGTGTCTCGCCATGGGGAGCACCGGCCCTCTTCGTTAAAAAGAAAGGTGGTGCTTTGAGACTTTGTATAGACTACCGGAAATTGAATCGGGCTACGGTTAAGAATAAGTACCCTATGCCTCGTATAGATGATCTGTTCGATCAGTTGAAGGGTTCCCGTTGTTTCTCGAAGATAGACTTGAGATCGGGTTATCATCAGTTGAGAGTCAGGGAGGAGGACATTCCGAAGACGGCATTCCGTACGCGGTATGGCCACTATGAGTTTCTGGTGATGCCATTTGGGCTCACCAATGCACCGGCAGTGTTTATGGATTTGATGAACCGGATATTCCGGAAATTTTTAGATCGTTTTGTAGTCGTCTTCGTGGACGACATCCTTATCTATTCACCTTCGGAGGAGGAGCACAAGGAACACTTGAGAGTGGTGCTTGAGTTACTTAGAGCCCATAAGCTTTATGCTAAGTTTGGGAAGTGTGAGTTCTGGCTAGAAGAGGTCAAGTTCTTAGGCCATGTAGTTTCTGGGGAAGGGGTGACTGTTGATATATCCAAGACTGAGGCAGGGCAAGATTGGGCACAGCCTAAGAGTGTGTTTGAGATCCGCAGTTTTCTGGGGTTAGCTGGGTATTATCGCCGGTTTGTGAAGGATTTCTCCAGGTTAGCTTCGCCTTTGACTAGATTGACTCGGAAGGGAGTCAAGTTTGTATGGAGTGAGACCTGTGAAAAGTCGTTCCAGGAGTTGAAAGTTAGACTGACCACCGCTCCAGTCTTGATTATTCCGGAGAGAGGGTTGGGATATGCAGTCTATTGTGACGCCTCACGAGAGGGTCTGGGTTGTGTGTTGATGCAAGAAGGGAAAGTAGTTGCCTATGGCTCACGTCAGTTGAAAATTCACGAGAAGAATTACCCTACGCATGATTTAGAATTAGCAGCTGTGATATTTGCCTTGAAGATTTGGAGGCATTATCTTTACGGTGAGAGGTTCGAGGTATTCTCGGATCATAAGAGTCTGAAATATCTGTTTACACAGAAAGACTTGAACTTGAGGCAGAGGAGGTGGATGGAGTTTATTGAGGATTATGACTTCGAGTTGCATTATCATCCGGGGAAGGCCAATGTGGTGGCCGATGCCCTTAGCAGGAAATCTGTTGGTGACATAGCTAGTATAGCCATCCGGGAATGGGAGATGTTGGGTGCGCTTGGGGAGTTTGATTTGCTTCTGGGCGAATCCGTTGAGGCTGCGGCCTTGTTTTCTGTTGTTGCGCAGCCTACACTTGTGACTCGAGTGTTGGAGGCTCAGAGGGGTGACCTTGAGGTAGAATCCCTCCGAGAGAAGATCACCAGTGGGAAGGTTGAGAAGGGTTTGACGGTGTATCCCGACCTGAGTGTGAGATACCGAGACCGTCTGTTTGTGCCGGAGTCTTGCCGGGAGGAGGTACTCCGAGAGTTTCATCATTCACGCCTTGCGGTGCATCCGGGAGGCACTAAGATGTATCGGGATTTGGGTCGCCAGTTCTGGTGGCGGGGTATGAAGAGAGATGTGGCAGCTTTCGTGTCCAAGTGCCTTACTTGTCAGCAAGTGAAGGCCGAGCATCAGAGGCCAGCGGGTTTGTCACAACCTTTGCCTATTGCCGAGTGAAAGTGGGAGCATGTCACTATGGACTTCGTTGTAGGCCTTCCGAGGACTCAGCGAGGTAATGATGCTATTTGGGTGGTTGTGGACCGGTTGACTAAGTCGGCGCATTTCATTCCGATGCGCGTGAGAGATTCGGTAGATCATCTTGCCGACTTGTACATTCGGGACATAGTGAGGTTGCACGGGGTCCCAGTGACGATCGTCTCAGATAGAGATCCTCGTTTTACTGCTAGGTTGTGGCAGAGTTTGCAGAGTGCCTTAGGCACTAAGTTGACCTTTAGCACGGCTTATCATCCTCAGACTGACGGGCAGTCCGAGCGTACTATTCAAATCCTTGAGGATATGCTTCGGGGTTGTGTTCTAGACTTTAGTGGGTCGTGGGAGAGGCACTTGCCATTGGTGGAGTTTGCCTACAACAACAGTTTCCAGTCTAGTATCGGTATGGCACCGTTTGAGGCCTTGTATGGCCGACCGTGTAGATCTCCTGTTTGTTGGGCCGAGGTGGGTGATGCACCTTTGTTGGGTCCGGAGTTGGTGAGGGAAACGACGGAGAAAGTTGAGCTTGTCCGTAAGAGGCTTGTTACAGCCCAGAGTCGTCAGAAATCTTATGCCGACCGTAGGAGGAGACCTTTGATGTTTGAGGTGGGTGATCATGTCTTTCTGAAGATGTCACCTAGACGGGGATTGATGAGGTTTGGGAAGAGCGGGAAGTTGTCCCCTCGGTTCATTGGTCCCTTTGAGATCCTTGAGAGGATTGGCGAGGCTGCATATCGTTTAGCTTTGCCACCGCAGCTGTCCGGAGTACATGACGTGTTTCATGTGAGTATGCTTCGGAAGTATGAGCCAGATCCATCACATGTGTTGGATTGGACTGATTTGGTGGTTGACGAGGATGTCTCGTATGAGGAGAGACCGGTTCGGGTCTTAGATAGGCGGGATCAAGTTTTTCGAGGCAAGACCATCCCTTTGGTAAAGATTTTGTGGAAATATCACGGGGTGGAGGAAGCCACTTGGGAGCGTGAGTTGGAAGTCCGCGAAAATATCCGGACTTGTTTGCTGATGTGTAACCATGTATTGAAATTTGGTAATTGTAATGAACTTTAAGAACATTATATGTATGTCTTAAGTTGGAAAACATTGAGAATGTTTTGGTTTAATGGGAGAATTTTGAAACTTGCCTGATAATAGGAGTTATTGGAACATTGCATATGTCAAATTTATTGTGGAATTAGAGTGATATCATGAAATTGAATATGATATGAAAATGTGAATCATGTATTTGAAAACTGTTGAACTTGAAAGGAAATTGCATATTGATAATGCAGGTGGATATCTATACATATATTGTGAGATGCCTCTTGATAAGAGATGAAATGACCGGTATTGGGTCAAGTTATTTATTATTATATTGTCATATTGTTGGAATGTGAGAAAAACCTGTTTTTCGAAAAAAAAAACTTATGCTTAATTTCGGGGACGAAATTCTTTAAAGGGGGAAGGTTATAGCGACCCCGGTCTTTTCCCATTTGATTATTGTATCTGGACTTAGGTTCCGTCGATTCTGTCATTGTATAATTGTTGTTGTCATCTTTTATTTTCTCTAGGAGTTGTAGGATGTGTTGGGCAGGTTTGTTTCAGGTTGGTTGGGTTCGGAAACCAAGTGTTGCTGTCCAGTTTTTGGGTTGGTCGCTCGAGCGAGGACTTGGTCGCTCGAGCGAGTGTTGTATTTTGTGTCTGGTGGCTCGAGCCAGCTTTTCTTCGCTCGAGCGAGCGATTGCGTCTGGTATAGACCTGAGAGCAATGTTTCTTCGCTCGAGCGAGCTTTTCTTCGCTCGAGCGAGCGAGGTGTATGTTTTCGAGTTCTTCGCTCGAGCGAGCATTCTGTCGCTCGAGCGTGCTTCTGGATTGCAGACCTGAAGCATCGAGTTTTTTGCTCGAGCGAGCTTTTCTTCGCTCGAGCGAGGCTTTCTTGTGTCTGGTCGCTCGAGCGACCATGTCTTCGCTCGAGCGAGCCTGTCAGATTTAATTACGCAGCAGCGGGTTTTAAATCATTTTTTCACATTCTTTTTTATTCCAAAACCCTAGGTCCGTCTTCTCTCTTCCTCTACACACCTTCTCCCTTAGGTTTGATCCACTTAGAGTGTGTTTCTATCCTAGATCCTTTATTAAAAAGATAGTGTGGGTCGAGGGCTTCTGTTTAATCTGAACAATCTTGGATTTGGAGCACTTTGGATTTCGGGTCATCATCTCCGTCTTCTCTTTTCGGGTTATTTTCTTCGAGGTAGGGATTTCCTACTCCATATTATAGGCTTTGTTCTAAGTTTTGGTATTTGATATGTTGGGGGTTATTTGGTAATTTTGGGAAAAACCCTAAATGTTTTAATAAATTAATCTGTATAGTTAATTTAAAGAAAATTGGGGAATTTAATTGAATTCATGGAATTGGGCAATTATAAGTCTAAATGGTGTAGTTGAATAATTTAATCACTCGCCTACTGAATTATTGAGATTATAATTGTTGATATGTTTATTTCTTGTTCAGAAATAACTGTTTTGGGCCATCGGTGGAGGATAGTCGTGATTGTTGTAGACATTGCATGTGGATTAGGGAAAATTGAAACTAATCAATTTGGTTAAGTCATTAATTTTGACTATTGAATTAATACAGAAAATAAGTGTATTGATTGAGCATTGCATATGCATATTGTTTGGGAGGAGATAGGGGATGTACTCCACGGTTTAGGGGAAGATAGGGGATGGACCTCTAAACCGGATTTTGTTTGGGAGGAGATAGGGGATGGACTCCATTAGCATCACTATTATGTGTGCTTATTGATTTATAGAAGTGTTTCTATATGTTGTTGATACAGCACCAAAATGTGTATCAAATGAGAAGTATGAAGTGTTTTGATATGAGCCTTAGTCTCATTTGTTTTGTTGATATTGGAAGTAATGTTAATGTGATGTGTAGTTCACTGTTATAATTTGGCCAGGTTCTGAGCCATATTGATAAAAATGAAAAGTTGAATAAATAATGGAAAGTAAAAACTGATATTTGAGTTAACCATCTATTGAATGCTATTGCTTTATTCGATGCTTATATTTGGTTTAGTATATTTCTACTGGGCTGTGGCTCACCCTATACGGGAACATCATTTTCAGGTTCAGGTGACGTGCTACCTCCAAGGAATTAGCTTGGATGGACTTAGAGTTGAAGATTCATTTTAGATTAGTTGTTATTTGCTTTATTTGATATTACATGTAAGGACTCAAGCCAAGGGCTTAACTTGTAAATGAGTTAGTACTCATTCTTTTGTGTCCAAGTATTGGCTTGGAAAGATGTAAGCCTGTAGGGCATTTACTTTCTTTATTACATGTAATGTCTTTTATTAAGTTTACTCTGATGAATGGAACAATACTCTTTGTTTTCTTATAATGACGCATGTTAATATTATATATTATGGGTTTAATTTTGAGGGCGTGACAGGTTAGCCTCCCCTCCTTGTGTCTTGCTTCCATGCCTAGGTTGCTTCACATGTTAGCTTGATTTTCTAGCTTAACTTAGCTTAAGTCAAGCATGTTTTAGGCTCTATTTTGGTATGTTTCAGCTATGTTTTGGGCTGGTTGGAGCACTTGAGGCTTGCTTTGTGTACTTGTAGTGCAATTGTGCTTGTTAGTCTAGCTTGTGCTATGTTTTGCCATCTTATTCTAGCTATCTTTAGCTTAATTCAAGCATGTTTTAGGACACATTTTAGGTTGTCTTAGGACTGTTTTAAAGTGTTTGTGCCTTTTGAGCCTTGTATTGCATGCCCACAGTGTAATGGTCTTCACTAGCTCATTGTTTGCTTTAAGCATGAAATACTTGAATTGTTTGCATGTTGTAGTATTATCTTGTATATAATCTCAGCGTCATACTCTCTGTCACATTCTCATTTGTCTCACTTTCAATTGCTTTTGAGAGTCGTTTCAAGTTTGGAATCCTTTAAGCTTGAGACAGAGTTCATGCTTATTGGTTTTAATCCTCTTTTGAGGGTTTCTACTAACCAATGGCATGACCTCTCTCCTACCTTAAATCATTCCTCGGTTGACACTTCTTTCTCTTTAGAAGACTCTCACCTTGGACTTAATCGATTAAAGGACTAATCGGTAATGTAAAATGAGTAAACAAAATGAACAAAGTAAAAAAGACAAGATTAAGCGTCTTCGTGTTGCATTGCATGTGTTCGATCGGACGTTAATTCGAACATGAGAAAAATAGGACGTTTCATACTCAAAGTGATGAAACGTGCCACTTTTCTTGGTCACCGTCACCCTTGATCATGCATGATAGGGTGGTGGTTGTATTGGTCTTGTTTTGCACTCATTAAGCTTGTACAAGATTGGTTCTTTGGCCATCATGCATGGAAATGCTTGGTTGATGGCTTGAGAGCCAAGAGTTACACTCCTTTGAGCTTGAAAGATGATAACGAGGGTAGCAGTACATATATTTCTTGCAAATGCATTGCTTTGCCTCTGTTTTCTCTCTGTTATAGCAAAAGCAGAAGCCCAGAAAAATGGGTGGCCGACCGGCCATTTAAAGTAGCCGACCGGCCACTTAAGCTAACCAACTGGCCAGTTAAGGTGGCCGACAGCCACTTTTTGTAGCCGACCGGCCACCAGTCAATTTTTGTGCAAAAGTGTTCCTGTGTTGGAGCAGAGGCAATCTGGAAGTTGGTACAATTTTCGGTGATCAAAGCGAATGCAAACAGAGGCATCCGATGGCAAGGCAAGGGCATTTTCGGGTGGAGCAACCGAGCATGCATGCATCCCTCATCCCTCGAGGCCGTTTAATCGCTTTATTAGTTAGTTAGCGTAGCTAATTATTCAATTCATGTGTTGTAATTAATTAGCTTAAATCATTTTGTAATATTTTAATTAGCTTAGCATAGCTAGTTATTCAATTGTGTTGTAATAATTAGTTAACTAGAATAGTTAATTAGTTTTGATTTGTAATAATTAGCTTAGCTTATTCATTCGGACCCTCCTTCACGAGGGCATAATGTTGTAATAAGTGTGCGTGCGTGTGTGCATGTCTTCCAACCCCACGTCATTCTCCCTTTTATTTATCCGCTTTGATGGTTAGATTAGGGACATTTTCAATTAGCATACCTTATGCTTACATGATTGCATCATTCATTTGTCTTGCATGCACTAAGGCTCGTCGCATCATTCAATCTGCATTGCAAATTCAATACTTATTTGAATACGTGTTTCAAAGCATGTTATCAAATTGTATCATATGCCATATTAGTAGCCGAGCCTTTTAATTGCATATTGCATGTGTTGCATTAGACACTTAACATAGTTAGGATCATGCATATTTCTAACTAGCTTTTGTTTTGTCTTGGAGTACTCGGTAAGTTTTATGCTTTAGCATACTTGCATGAGTGTGATTGCCATATTGCCATGTTTCGCATGCTTGCCATGAGGCTATTTGCTTAAATGCTTAACTGCATGAATGCCTGTGGATGAAGGCATTGTTGCTTGAATTGGAATAGTTCAACGAATGTGAGTTTTAAGCCCACTTTGCAAAGTGGCAAATCATGTTTTAAGCCCATCATGTTTGATGGCAAATCCATGTTTTAGCCCACTCGAGGGTGGCAAATTCAAACCATTTTCGAAAAAACAAACATGAGTTGATTTGTTCCAATTCTTGCAATTTTAGTCTATACTTGCTTGCGTGCGCGTCACATAGTAATGTTAGCTAATAATCAGAACAAGAACACATGAGGTTTATCAAACAACATATCATGATAGTAGAGGTCGATCTTCGATTGGGCGAGCAATGGTGCTCATTTCAAGACCTTCCCCTCTCGTACCCAAGTTCCCGAGCCGAGGTAACTTTGGTGATGATAGACACGTGGCCTTTGGCATGAGTCAGGGTTTCCTAAATTTTCCAAAAATAAAATATTTAGGTGGCGACTCTGTAATCTGGCAAAGCAGTCCAGTTTTGGCATTATTTGATTCAAAATCGATTTTCCAAAATGATTTGCCGGATTGGACTCCTTGGTGTTTATCAATTTTACATTGCACTTTGTGAAACTAGATTCAAAACTGTGACAGAAGTCCGAACTGTAGGACCAATTCGAGCTCTCCGAAAGGGGGGCACGAAAAAGTCAAGCTACGATTTCTGGCAACTCTGCTGGGGATTTAGAGAACTTGATTCGAACTCATGATATGTTGTTTTGTCTACACTTATGTGTTTCTTTGCATTTACATTTGCATCGGTGCGCCTAAGTCACAGTGTTTGCCATCTGCTATTCCTGAGCAGTTTGCCTGAGGCTTGCTTGGAAAAGCTTGCCATAAGGCTGACTGGTTGCGGGCTCTGCCGCGATGGGAACACAAGCCTTGGATCTGGGCTATCGCTATACCGTTTGATCCTCCTTTCACTTCTCGGTGTTAGGAGCGAGAGGTATATTCAGTGGTCTTGCTGAGGTACCCTTTTGACCAATCGGCCTAGTTGCATATCGAAAGCTATAGAGACTGTTCCAAACTAGGACAGGTTGGTCACCCGAATGTAGGTTTATTTGAAACCACTTGCTTGCGTAGCGAATCCCTAGTTCCTGATGAAACTAGGACAGGGAAACCCTACCACATCATAGGGGTGTTTTGGCTCTCACTTGCTTGATACGTGCTTTTAGAGTGAAACTCTGTAGGAATGTATGTATCAGTTTGCAAGTCTGGGTATTAGTTTGAGGGTATCAGTTTTGAGGCAGAAATTTGGGGCAGAAATCAGTAAAGAGTACAGTCATTTAGCTATGCTCATATATGTTCTAGTGAAACCAGGCTGAGGTGCTGTCTGTTTTCTCTTTTGGTAGGTAGTCCTGGAACTATAGCTTCAGAAGTCTCCAATATCCCCTGGGTACATTGGACTTGTGTTGATAGACTTTGTCATGTTGGAGATTTAGTTCAAGGGCAACCAGTGTTTCCTTCGCTAGAGGCAAGGCAAAGAAAGGCCAGTCAGGGCTCACCTGTTCAACTGATCCGACAGTCACCAGTCACATCCCCTTTGTTCAAACTCAGCAGACCGTGATGGCACAAAGTCCGGAAGAAGTTGTGGCCATGATAGCGGCATTAAACTAGGGAATCGCCATGCAAGATAAGACTAATGCTGAAATGCAACACCCATCTGGGGTGTACCTACCACACATCCAGTCTCGGGACCCCAGCTGAACTTTGACCCACTTCCGCCAGCTGAAGATTTGCATGGTCTGAATCCCGGAGAAGGGTTAGCTCAGGCTCGAGTTTTCAAGCCCCTGGTACAACCTAATAAGAGGCTTTATCCCCTTGATACTAATGATCTCGATCTGACCTCGGTGAAAATTGCTAATCTTGAGAAGCAATTCAAAAAGGGACAAGGCCTTAACTCCATTCCCGACATTGAGCTTGGGTACATTGAGGCTGCCGTACGACTCCCAGACAGATTCAAAATGCCACATATTGACCATTTCGATAGGTCTGGAGATCCTATGGTACATATCCGGCTTTTCTTGGACATCCTGAAACCGATGGGTCTGACTGAGCCGTAGAAACTCTCTCTGTAAGGAAGAACCCTGTCAGGTGTAGCAGCCACTTGGTACGCCAAGTTGGAAGATACAGTGAAGCAAAACTGGGAAGAGTTGGCTGAGGCCTTTGTCGATCAGTACTCTTACAATACCCAAGTTGAAATGACCACCCAAGAGCTTGAAGCAACCCACCAGAATCCTGAAGAGCCTTTTGTGGAATTTGTTGCAAGGTGGAGAGCAAAGGCAACACAGATGACAGATCGCCCTTCTGAGAGGGATCAAGTACGAATAGCGGTGCAGAACCTTGAGCATGATATGTTGCAAAAGTTAATAGTCGATGCACTATTCACTTTCAAAAGTTTGCATGAATTGGGGATTCAGATTGAGAGTGCGTTCAACACAGGGATTATTCCCAGAACAAGTGAACCAACAAGGAGGGTGATTTTCGAGAGTACCCATGCTGGTAATAACACTATTCCCAAACCCATTGAAATCAATACGGTCGCCACAACCGACCCTTTTGCCAAACCAAGCCTACAAACAACCAATCTAACCCGAGCTCAGGGCAGAACTTTCACCCCCCTCTATATGAGCTTAACCAACGCACTAAAAGTCTTAATGGAAAAAGGGTATCTCAAACCCCTCGATCCTCAACCTCTGCCTGACTCACTCCCTGCCAGACATAACCCCACTAAGTACTGTGTGTACCATCAACAGCACGGTCATGGCACCGATAGTTGCTACCGCCTTCGTCATGAGGTCCAGAATCTCATCGATAACCAGACGATAGCTCCACCTTAAGACCCCAATGACCAAGTACCTCGTCCACACCTTAACCTTATCCATACACTACCACCTACCTTCAACCCCAGCATATACATCACCCCGGCCCCTTTACCCAAGCCTGAGGTGTTCATTCCAGAAAGTACTGATTTGTGCATGATGGATGCACCCAATCTAGTTCAGGTGCACCAAGGGCGCAAAATGAATGAGCACACTACTTCTGAGCTTATGAGAATGATTGAAGATCTTCAGAGAACTGTGGCAGATCTAGCCTTTAGAATATTGGCTCTGTCATCAACCACATCACATGCTAGAAATTTCATGCCAAAAGGTTCCCCAATCTCGGGGCAAGCTGCAATTAAAAATGGCCAACCTAAAGCTATCTCAAGTCTGGGCAATGACATGTCAACAACAGCCGGGCTCCGCTCTGATATAGTGACCCAATCCCTTGGCCAAGCTGAAGCAAGTGGTAGAAACAAAGTTGGGCCAGGCATTGGTCCCTATGAACATCTTCAATGGGTTGTTGAAGCTTTGAAGGCTGAAGGACTGAACAAACAGCAAGTGCTTGTAGTTGTTGCAAAGACTGTGGATGACGCTTTTGCTACTCAGGATGAGAGCATTCTGAATCAAGGGTAAACCGGGAAAAGGGATGTCATACCAGAAACATTCCTTTCAGCTCCAATCCTACACTCGGAAGAGATTATCAAACCCAGTCAGCACCTGCCAATCCCTTTGCTGGTACATCCAACATAACTTCACAAACCTCGAAGTACCAACCCCGAGGCCAGAGGGTCTTCAATCCCCTTTACATGACTTTGTCCAAAGCTCTCCAAATCCTCGTTGGACAAGGCCATCTCAAACCCCTTGAGCCTCGGCCTCTCCCGAATCCCCTTCCAGCCAAGTATAATCCGGCCAAGTATTATGCCTTCCATCAACAAATCGGCCATGGCACTGACAGTTGCTTTCGTCTTCGCCATGAAATATAAGATTTGATTGATAAAGAGGTCATCGTCGCACCAGGTCCTGCAAAGTCTATCGGCACTGGATCGATGAACTTGGGGGATAATGTGATTATGTGATCGAGGGATGAACCACCTGCTGATGGCGCTCATTTTACTCCTGATGTAGTGGATAGCACGCACTGTTTTGAGTAAATTGCGAATGCTGTTTATTGTACTTTTTGACTTAGGTATTGGGTCAGTTTTGTTGTGTTGTATTGAGTCTGTCTTGTTGTATCGAGTCAGTCCTATTGTGTTAGAGTCGGGCGATTTCGGGGGTGTTACCTCAGACATCACTTGCTTGTTTTGTGTTTGTCTTTTACACTCTTTCTTTTGCGTCTGTTTCTGTTATTGAGCCAGTTGTGCCAGAAGATCTGAATGAAATGGCAGAGCTTTTCACCTACTTTTCTGTGCCTTGAAATCATTGCATTGACCTAATCTTTTCAAAACTTTTCGAACATTGTGATGAAAACAAAGAGGGAGAAATTCCTCGGGATTTGTAAAAATTTGACCAAACAAAGAGGAAAAGATACATGCTAAGCCCTTAATGAATAAGATCAAGTTTGTTAATGTGAATACTGAGAAGGATCCTGGCTTGATCCAGATTGGTTCTACATTGTCTTCGACTTGAGCGACTAGTCACTTTCTTAAAAGATTTCAAAAAATGTTTTGTGTGGTCCTGCGAAGACATGCATGGAATTGATCTTGAGATTGTGCAGCATAGGATCGCTCTCATGCCTCAAGACTCGACTCCTTTGCTTTCAAACCTTGAACTTTAACTCAGAATGTTCAATGATCAATCACAACATAAGGCTTGTATGGCCGGATCGGAAGTAACCCCTGAACTAGGGGCACAAAGGTCAAATTAAGAAGGTCAGATGTCATCAAAGGAAGCTTGCAAAGCTAGATCAAAAGTAGCCCTTGAACTAGGGGCAAAAATGTCAGATGTGCTCAAAGAATCAAAAGATGGGTCATTTCGCCAACCAATGAAGATCGGCAAGAAAGCCAAAATCCCACGAATGAAAAGAAGAAAGTTTTTACTGAAGGACAACTGAGTTCCTATGCACAAACACTAGGGGCAAATTCAAACCCGATTGGATGGACTCCTACATCATCAGCGAATAGCAGCCATTCTCTTGGATTCAGATGGCTTTGAGATCTCAAAATCGATCAACATGGACAACTTAAACTTTTTTCTCCTTGACAGGCTCGCTGGGCCGGAAACCCAGAAAGGCGACCTAGGCAAAAGTTAGAGCAGAGGAAAAAAAAAAAAAAAAAAAAAAAAAAAAAAAAAAGAACAAAAATGAAAAGAAAAAGAAAAGAAGAGAAGAAAAGAAAAGAAAAGAATGAAAAGAAAAGTAAAATAGCTCGCAAGGTTGAAAACCCGAAAGGGCGGCCTTGGCAAAAGTTAGAGCGCAAAAGGAGAGTGTCAACACCCGAGTGAACCTCAACCCGAAATTACGTATGACCTGATTCCCATGTTTGGGATACGTAGGCAACTTCATCCTAAAGTCCGGCCCCAATCATTTTCAGCCTGTTTGGCTCATCCATGTTGATTGGTTTATCCTTGTTCAAACTCGGCTATCTTATCCATGTGCAAATTGGCTCGTCTTCATTCAAAATTCATTGTCCTACTCTGTTAGAAGATTCAGCTATAAGACAATTCAAGTTCAGATCTGAGGTTGTGCATCTCAAGAGTAAATTCTATGTTGGTCAAGCAGTGGCCATTTGCAAAAATAATTTTGAGGATTTTTAATGAGGTTGACCAATTCTCTCGAAAATTATTCCATTTTTTTCAAAACTGGACCATCTCTTGGACCCAAAAAAGGAAAATTTTCAACGCTCACAACCTGACTTGCATGATTTTAAATCAGAAAGTTGAACAAGCATGTTAATCTAACTCTTATATTGGTCAAAATTGTTTTAATAGAAAGCCAAAAACAAAAAATGGTCAAAATGATGAACTAGGGACACAGTTGAGTTAGGTTTTCTATCTTTTTCCCGTTGGCACCATACTTGCCGGAAAGGGCACCATACTCGCTAGAAAAGGCACAACTGAAGTTAGCAGCAAATTGCTGAAAGCTCTCACATCCTCCAAGCAGCGAGGTATAAAGCCAAGTGCGAAGCACGAACTGGAAATGGAGTAGGATATTCCACTCCCTTATCCGGGAAGGTCTGGTCACATCCAAACTAACCAAGGACCTCGTCAACCGATGTCAGTTGCAGATCTGTTGCGCATCTGGTGGCACCGCAACCCCTCTGTGGGAGAAACTCACTAGTTGTGAGCGAAAGAAAAAGAATCTGGTAGAATACCAGGGGCAAGAGCTCATAACTTCCTGTTTATCCATCAACCACCTAGGGAAGGGATAAAAAGTAAGAGAGATTGAAGAATAGAGAGATGTGCGCTGAGAGAAAAAATGAAAAAAAGGGCTTTTTCAGAAAACTAGAGATTGAGTGCCAAAGTGATGTGAGAATCACAAATGAGAAAGGGTGGGAAACAATATCCGAAGAAACAGGCTCCTCGTGAATTAAGAGGTCTCCCACCGATGGATAGTAGAATGTCCGTTTGTTGTTTTTATTTGTTTCGATTCTTGTTTTGAGTTGTTTCGAGTGTAGATATTTGTATTTGTGTTTAGGTTGTTTTACCTTTGTTTTCTCTTTGTTGAGTCGTGGTGTGCTGTGTTCAGTCGTAGGCTTAATACCCGGTCAAAAACTCATTCTCAATCTCAATTTGAAAAATAAATCGTTTTTTGCTCAGAGTGCTGTGTCGTTCTCCACATATGTACAAAACAGGATTCTTTCTTTCATAAACCGCAGGGTTCCACCCAGGTCATTATGAGAACAGTAGAAGGACCTATCTGAAGCTATATAGGTTCCAAACTGCAAAGCAAAAGAAAAGAGGGAAAATTGAAGCATCTAAGTTTGTTTCAACTTCAGAAAGTTTCAAGATTGCACTCCGAATGTACCTCCTCAGGCCTTGTCAATGCTTCGAAGTAGGAGTGTACCTCTACCTCAAGCTCAAGTTCAAGCCTGCTTCAAGCCAGAATGGTGATCAGAAGTGCTTTCCCTGAGTACCATTCCCTTCCAAAGGCATCTTGGTTGTGTTTGCAATGAGTTCCTAGGAGACCAACTGCGATGGTGGAAACTAGAGTTCGAATGGCAATGCCTAGAACATAAAGGTTTGGAATTTCTGAGACTAAAGTCTGGTTTGAATACCCAGGGGTGTATCCCCGGCTTGAAATCTGTATGGTAGCCCCATAGATTGAGATAGCATGTGTGCACCTCAATTCTGGATACTGAGCTAACCTAGTCTATCACCCCATTGGAGAATAGGGAAAGTTGTGAATATGATCAGGCAGACAAGCGGCATCCGTGGCTTCTACATGCAGAGGTTACCCCTTGTTAGTATTTCAGGACCTTTGTACTGTGAGTTGAAGGTAAGAGTTCGAAGAACACAAGGGGGGAGATCCCTGTCAGAGTAGAGCGGTTCATCGCCACTCACCCCATGAGGTGCTTTTTAAAGTGCCACTTTGTTTGTTTATTGCATTTCTCTAAATATCATGCACTACATTGCTTGTAACATGTATCATATCATCGCACTTATTGCATTTATTTGCATCTTGTGTTATCTTGTATCATTTATCCTTTTACGCTAAGCAGCGTTTAGGATCGTTGTCCCCTAGGGTTTTCTCAGGATGCGTGGAACGCGCTCCTAACGGCTTGTTTTCGAACCTCTTCTCACGATTTTAGCGTGGTTAGAGTGTTCCTTTCCTCACACGATTTCAACGTGTTTGGAATTTATCTTAAGATGTGTGGAATGCGCTCCTAATTGCTTTTCTTTGGACCTCTTCTTACGATTTTAGCGTGGTTAGAGTGTCCCATTCCTCACACGATTCAACATGTTTGGAATTTATCTTAGATTGCGTGGAACGTGCCCCTAAGTGGTTGTTTCCGAACCTCTTCTCACGATTTCAGCGTGGTTAGAGTGTTGCTTTCCTCACACGATTCCAACGTGTTTGGAATTTATCTCAAGATGCATGGAATGCGCTCCAGATTGCTTTTCTTTAGACCTCTTCTTACAATTTCAGCATGGTTGGAGTGTTCCTTTCCTTACACGATTTTAGCGTGTTTGGAATTTATCTTAGGTTGCGTGGAACGCGCCCCTGAGTGGTTGTTTTCAAACCTCTTCTCACGATTTCAGTGTGGTTAGAGTGTTCCTTTCCTCATACAATTTCTGCGTGTTTGGAATTTATCTCAGGTTGCGTGGAACGCGCCCTTGGGTGGTTATTTTTGAACCTCTTCTCACGATTTCAGCGTGGTTAGATTGTTCCTTTCCTCACACGATTTCATTGTGTTTGGAATTTATCTCAGGTTATGTGGAATGCGCCCTTGAGTGGTTGTTTTCGAACCTTTTCTCACGATTTCAGCGTGGTTACAGTGTTCCTTTCCTCACACGATTTCAGCGTGTTTTGAATTTATCTCAGGTTGCATGGAACTCACCCCTGAGTAGTTGTTTTCGGACCTCTTCTCACGATTTCAGCGTGGTTGGAGTGTTCATTTCCTCACACGATTTCGACGTGTTTGGAATTTTTTCTTCCTCCTCTCATAATTCTTGCATGGTTGGAGTATGTCACCCTTTGCATCTACTGTACTACCTATTACATCCATTACATCATACCATCTTATCACCTGCATCATTTTCATGTTAAGCTTAGTTTGGCATGTGCTCATACATTTCCTTCGTTAAAGCATGGCTTTGTGATAATGTGTACGCACCTGTTCCGCAAGAATTGTGGTCTGAGGATTTCGATACCTTTTCTGTGTTAAACATGGTCTATTTTGTGTCCATACCTTTTCTAGGTAAAATGTGGTTCGGCTTGCGCCTTATTCACTGCATCCATTGCATTGTACTTTGTTTTGTTGTATTCAACATTTAGAATCACGATCTTTCCTCAGCAGATCATTCCTCACTTATATCATCCCACCCAATTACTTGTATTCTTTCTGCAAAACACATAGTTCTGCATGTGCATGCACTTATTCTGCAAGAATTGTGGTTAGAATGCTCCGACACCTTTTCTGTGGTAAACGTAGTTTGATTTTGCATCTCCATTCATTTATGATATTTGTTTGTTTTGCACTACTTGTGGTTTGATGATTTTGTCACATTGTATACCATTTGCATGATTTTGTTACGTTGTTTGTCATTTACATTGCTTCGTTACACTATATATCATTTACACTGTTTTGTTTTGTTGTGTATCATTTTGCATCCTGTCCCTGAACTAAGCTGGTTTGATTCTTTGCAAAGGGATACATAGGCAACCCTCGGGTTCAACCAATTACATTTGCATTTTGTTTGTTTGTCCAAGTCTTCGGCCTTGTCAAAAATGGGTCGTCTCTGGGCTTTGACATTCACTCGCGTCATTTCATGACTCTAAGCTCTGTCAAAGAGGGGCGACTGTAGACACCCCATTTTTGACCGCCCTTAAGACTTGAGCACCGCTAATTGCTTACTTGATGGTGCAGGCTATCTTGTGCAAAGGTTCAATTTCTTCGGCAAGGAGAGCGTCAAATCCCAAACCTCACACCCCTTTTTTGGACCAAAGCCTTTTGACCAAAATTTTAGACCTTAAAACCCTCTCTTTCAACATATTTTTTTTTTAAAAAAAAGTTCCTACGATGTTCCGAAGCTCGCATTTCATTAAATGTTACGCTTTTCGGTAAACTGAGCAAGGACAAAGTGGAAATGCATGAAAGAGAGGTGAAATTTTTGAAAAATCTTCCAAAACACCTTATTTAGAGGTTTCAAGTTGAAGAAAATTGGAGGAGAGGGAAGAAACCAAGTTGGGGAAGAAGTTGGGCATGAACCGTTAAGAGAGAGTCGAGTAGCCCTCGCTAAATCAGGCCTATCCTTTTGTACACTTGGATTTCAGTTATGAGGCCACCACTGTTGGGAAGTGGACTTCCGGGGCTTCATTTTTCACTCAAGAATCTCCTAAAGCCGAGTCTAGATGATGGAGATATGGTTGGTTGAAGTTGGGCATTGATCTGGTTAGGACCGAAACTAAGCAGTCTTCACTAAAAGAGGAATATCTTTTTTCACACTTGTAATTTTTATGTGAGGCTGCCACCATTGGAAATAAGACTTCTGGGGCTTCAATTTAGGCACAAGAATGACCTGCAAAGGAGTACAGACGAAGGAGATATGCCCATTTGAAGTTGGACTTAGAGAGCAGATTTTTGTTGTTGGCCACAAATGTGGCATGTCAGCCACCAGGGGTGGCCGATCGGCCAGAAAAGTGGGTTGCCGGCCACTTTAAGTAGCAGGTCGGCCACTAATGTCCCAAACTCAAATTTTTTGCAGATATTTCCCCTCCAACTGCTTTCACATTGCTCCAGCTGTCCTAATTCAAATATTTCGACCTGAAGCCCATATACTGCTATATATAGAGGCCATATCTCTCATATTGCAAGGTTAAAATGTTTGGGAGCCTTTCTCTCTAAAATCTCTCTCTCTCTACAACCCTCTCTCTCTCTTGAGCTTTTGTGCTTAGAAGCTTGTATACTTCCAACTTTAACCTATCAACCCTTAACCAAAGTGGTTCATCTTTGGGTTGAGGTTTCTTGAAGCTCTCTTGGAGCCTCCTTTGAGCTTTAGAAGGGGTTTTGAGCGTGAATTTGTGCCTGAAATTGTCTTGTGCTTCAAAAGGTATAAGACTCATCTTTAGAACTTGTCTTGTGTAACATGTGTTGCCATCTTTTTGTACTATTTTTACCTGGTTTTTCAACTACAAAAAACTCTATTTTTGATGCTTGAAAATGATAGTTTAAAGTCTTGGTGAGTTAGGAGGTTGTCTCCTCTTTTTGCTCTTTGGCTTGTGAAGCCTTTTGTGCCATTTCTTACCACCTTTAAACCAAACTTTTCGGCCCTTTTAACCACTGAAATTCAGAGTTATTTCAATGGTAAAAATCAAATTTTGAAGTCCAAAATAGGAGGGGTTAGCCTCCCCTCCTTGTGTCTTGCTTCCATGCCTAGGTTGCTTCACATGTTAGCTTGATTTTCCAGCTTAACTTAACTTAAGTCAAGCATATTTTAGGCTCTATTTTGGCATGTTTCAGCTCTATTTTGGGCTGGTTGGAGCACTTGAGGCTTGCTTTGTGTACTTGTAGTGCAATTATGCTTATTAGTTTAGCTTGTGCTATGTTTTGCCATCTTATTCTAGCTATCTTTAGCTTAATTCAAGCATGTTTTAGGACACATTTTAGGCTATCTTAGGACTGTTTTCAAGTGTTTGTGCCTTTCGAGCCTTGTATTGCATGCCCATAATGTAATGGTCTTCACTAGCTCATTGTTTGCTTTAAGCATGGAATGCTTGAATTGTTTGCATGTTGTAGTATTATTTTGTATATAATCTCAGCGTCATACTCTCTGTCACATTCTCATTTGTCTCACTTTTAATCGCTTTTGAGCGTTGTTTCAAGTTTGGAATCCTTTAAGATTGAGATAGAGTTCATGCTTAATGGTTTTAGTCCTCTTTTGAGGGTTTCTACTAACCAACGGCATGACCTCTCTCCTGCTTTAAATCATTCCTCGATTGACACTTTTTTCTCTTTAGAAGACTCTTACCTTGGACTTAATCGATTAAAGGACTAATCGGTAAAGTAAAATGAGTAAACAAAATGAACAAAGTAAAAGAGGCAAGATTAAGCATCTTCGTGTTGCATTGCATGTGTTCGGATCGGACGTTAATCCGAACACGAGAAAAATGGGACGTTTCATACTCAAAGTGATGAAACATGCCACTTTTCTTGGTCATCGTCACCCTTGATCATGCATGATAGGGTGGTGGTTGTATTGGTCTTGTTTTGCACTTATTAAGCTTGTATAAGCTTGGTTCTTTGGCCATCATGCATGGAAATACTTGGTTGATGGCTTGAGAGCCAAAAGCTACACTCTTTTGAGCTTGAAAGATGATAACGAGGGTAGCAGTACATATATTTATTGAAAAATGCATTGCTTTGCCTCTGTTTGCTCTCTGTTGCACAAAAGCAGAAGCCCAGAAAAAGGGTGGTCGACCGGCCACTTGAGCTAGCCGACTGGCCAATTAAGGTAGCCGACAGCCACTTTTTGTATCTGACCGGCCACCAGCCAATTTTTGTGCAAAAGTGTTCCTGTGTTGGAGCAGAGGCAATTTGAAAGTTGGCACAATTTTTGGTGATCAAAGCGAATGCAAACAGAGGCATCCGATGGCAAGGCAAGGGCATTTTCGGGTGGAGCAACCGAGCATGCATGCATCCCTCATCCCTTGAGTCCGTTTAATCGCTTTATTAGTTAGTTAGCATAGCTAATTATTCAATTCATGTGTTGTAATTAATTAGCTTAAATCGTTTTGTAATATTTTAATTAGCTTAGCATAGCTAGTTATTCAATTGTGTTGTAATAATTAGTTAACTAGAATAGTTAATTAGTTTCGATTTGTGATAATTAGCTTAGCTTAGTATAGCTTAGCTTATTCTTTCGGACCCTCCTTCGCGAGGGCATAATGTTGTAATAAGTGTGCGTACGTGTGTGCATGTCTTCCAACCCTACATCTTTCTCCCTTTTATTTATCTGCTTTGATGGTTAGATTAGGGACATTTTCAATTAGCATACCTTATGCTTGCATGATTGCATCATTCATTTGTCTTTCATGCACCGAGGCTCGGCGCATCATTCAAACTACATTGCAAATTCAATACTTATTTGAATGCGTGTTTCAAAGCATGTTATCAAATTGTATCAAATGCCATATTAGTAGCCGAGCCTTTTAATTGCATATTGCATGTGTTGCATTAGACACTTAACATTGTTAGGATCATGCATATTTCTAACTAGCTTTTGTTTTGGCTTGGAGTACTCGGTAAGTTTTATGCTTTAGCATACTTGCATGAGTGTGATTGCCATATTGCCATGTTTCGCATGCTTGCCATGAGGCTATTCGCTTAAATGCTTAACTGCATGAATGCTTGTGGATGAAGGCTTTGTTGCTTGAATTGGAACAGTTCAATGAATGTGAGCTTTAAGCCCACTTTGCGAAGTGGCAAATCATGTTTTAAGCCCATCATGTTTGATGGCAAATCCATGTTTTAGCCCACTCGAGGGTGGCAAATTCAAACCATTTTCGAAAAAACAAACATGAGTTAATTTGTTCCAATTCTTGCGATTTTAGCCTATACTTGCTTGCGTGCGCGTCACATAGTAATGTTAGCTAATAATCAGAACAAGAACACATGAGGTTTATCAAACTACATATCATGATAGTAGAGGCCGATCTTTGATCGGTCGAGCGGGGGTGCTCATTTCAGGACCTTCCCCTCTCGTACCCAAATTCCCGAGCCGAGGCAACTTTGGTGATGATGGACACGTAGCCTTTGGCACGAGTCAAGGTTTCCTAAATTTTTCAAAAATAAAATATTTAGGTGGCGACTCTGTAATCTGGCAAAGCAGTCTAGCTTTAGTATTATTTGATTCAAAATCAATTTTCCAAAATGATTTGTCGGATTGGACTCTTTGGTGTTTATCAGTTTCACATTGCACTTTGTGAAACTGGATTCAGAACCGTGACAGGAATCCGAGTTGTAAGACCAATTCGAGCTCTCCAGAAGGGGGGCGCGAAAAAGTCAAGCTACAGTAGTGCATATCGATTTTTGATTCATAAGTCAAAACATTCCGAAATGCATGTAAATATTACTATTGAATCCCGGAATGCATCTTTCTTTGAACATGTGTTTCCAAATAAAACTGGACAAAAGACTAGTACTAATAAAAGATCTTATGATGCTATTACTAGTCATGATCAAGAACATGATCAAGAATAAGAGCAAGAGATAGATCAAAATAAGGAAGAGGAACCTAGGCGTAGCAAACGTGCTAGAACCTTAAAATCTTTTGGTCTAGATTTCCTAACATTTTTATTAGAAAATGAGCCTTTAACTTTTAAAAAAGCTATGTCCAGTCGTGAGGCTCCTTTGTGGAAAGAAGCTATAAATAGTGAAGTTAAATCCATCCTGCAAAATCACACTTGGGAATTAGTGGACTTACCACTAGGTTGTAAACCTCTTGGGTACAAGTAGATTTTCAAAAGGAAAATGAAAGCGGATGGATCAATTGACAAATACAAAGCAAGACTTGTGGTCAAAGATTTTAGACAAAAAGAAGGCCTTGATTACTTTGACACATACTCACTAGTTACTAGAATAACGTCCATTAGAATACTAATTGCCATTGCATCTCTAAACAATCTAGAAATTCATCAAATGGATGTGAAAACCGCTTTCTTAAGTGGTGAGTTAGATGAAGAAATTTACATAGAATAACCAAAAGGATTTTCTGTTCCAGGAAAAGAAAAGAAAATGTGTAAATTGGTTAAATCATTATATGGTTTAAAACAAGCACCCAAACAATGGCATGAGAAATTTGACGAGGCAATGATGTCAAATGGATTTAAAATTAATGAGTGTGACAAATGTGTTTATATTAAAAACACTAGCAACGGTTATGTTATAGTATGTCTTTATGTGGATGATATGCTCATCATAGGTAGCAATAATGACATGATTAAAACTACCAAGAAAATGCTGAATAAACATTTTGACATGAAGGATGTGGGGATTGCTGTGTAATACTTGGTATGAAAATTATCAAAACATCATAAGGTTATGCTTTATCACAATCTCATGACACTGAGAAAATACTTGACAAATTCAGCAAAGATGATGATCATCTTGCTAAAACACGTGTGAATGTTAATTTATTTCTTTCTAAGAATGTGCAGGAAAGTATTTTTCAATTAGAATATGCCCAAATTATTGGAAACTTAATGTACTTGATGAACTGCACTCGCCGGAATATAGTTTATGTAGTAAGAAATTAAGTAGATATACGAGTAACCCAAGAGTAGAACATTGGAAAGCAATTATAAGGCTTCCAAGATACCTCAAATTTGCTCATAACATTGGGCTTAATTATACTAGATATCCAGCAGTACTTAAAGGATATTGTGATGCAAACTGGATATAAGATACTAGAGACTCACAATCCACCTGTGGGTATGTCTTTACTCTTGGTGGGGCGGCTGTATGGGGCGGCTGTATCTTGGAAATCTTCCAAACAGACTTGTATTGCTAGGTCTACTATGGAATCAGAATTCATAGCTTTAGATAAAGTTAGGGAAGAGGCAGAATGGCTTCGCCACTTCATTGAAGATATTCCAATGTGGCCAAAACTGGTGCCTGCTATATGTATACATTGTGATAGTCAATCAGCAATTGGTAGAGCACAAAGTCATATGTATAACGGTAAGTCACGACACATTCGTCGTCGACATAACATTGTGAGACAACTACTCTCTAATGGAATTATTTCCATTGAATATGTGAAGTCTAAAAACAACATAGCGGATTCACTAACCAAAGGGTTAGCAAAAGAGTTAGTTGAAAATTTGTCGAGGGGAATGGGACTTAAGCCTATTAAATAAGAGTTATCACAACGACAACCCAACCTAGTTGACTGGAGATCTCAAGATCTAGGCTCAAAAAGACTACCGAGTTATGTATGACTTAGAAGGATCACTGGGGAGTCAAAATCCTATCCATTTCTATGATGAAATAGTGATATCTGCAGTGTTTTAGGTTAAGTAATATTTTTAATGATTCTTATATCTAGGTAAACCTAGTGGAGTATGGAGGGATACTCTTCCTAAGAATCACCTATATGAGTGTGAACTGAGCCGGTTCTATGAGATTTGTGAAGGGCTACAATTCTCTAGAGCACTCATAAAAGACCAGGTTGTTCACGGCCAAAATGAACACAATACTGAGAACTAAACTATGTCTGGTGATATACTATGTGAGTTCTATTGTCTTTGGTTTACACAAATGGCTAAACAATTCAAGACATCATGTTCACTGATTAGCTAGTAAATCTGATAGTGTCTCACAAGGGAAGGTTCAAAGCCAAAAGCTACTTATCCTTTGCAGGATATTCCCAATTTCTGTACTCTCTGTAATTAGATCATATTGTTGCATTTTCTCTCCGTCAAATTCCATTCATGTGGGGCATTGTTGGAAATTTGGTTTTTATAAGCTTATTTTGGGCCAACTTTGAGCCCAAATTTGAGTGGGGTCTACACGTCTTTTGAGGTGGGTCCAAAGAGGTGACGTGTTCCTTGTCGCATGGCAAGTCACACGGTGAAGACGGTTCATCAAAACCATTTATGAGTGAATGGGAACTTGACATCATTTTCGGGTTCGTGGAATGGACTATTAAAGAAGTAAAATGTTTGTTTCCTTGAAATGGTTATCCTACATTGGAAACTTAAAAGGACTTATGTGTGTATATAAGTTCTAGGTAGCAACACTTGGGTTGGGCCCCGAGGGGCACCCCAAGTTTGTAGAAGAGAGGAATTATAGATAAATTGAACCTTGGTTCAAACCACTACACGCGCGCGTCTGTCAGACCGGCCGTGCCGGGCGCGGGTATGGGTTGTGCATCAGGTCTATTCTAATATTAATTTTTTGGAGAAAATTTATTTGAATTTTTTCCAAAATTCTTAACGAAATTAATTCAAACTTGAATTTAATTTCCTGTCCAGTGTTACCTTCTCCATTCTAATTTTTTCCAAATAGATTAAACTATCCAAACAGTTTTTCAAATATGTTGCACCCGAACAGATACAGTTTCTACACACAACAAATTTAAACTACCCAAACAGATTCAAATCTGCCAGCAGTTTCAAACAAATAGAAACTACACAACAGTTATCTATTCCAACAGTTATTGCACCTGTTGAATTCAAAACCTACCTATTCGGTTTGAAATTCAGACATGTTCGGGTCTACAAATTCTAGGCCTGTTCCAGTAGATTTTATGATAAAAAATATCCAGAAAAATCTGTTCCCTCCCTGGTTTTGCTCTTTCACCGCATTGTTCTTCATTCTAGTTTTAGCGAAAAATTCGGAGAGTATAAAACGCAGATTTTTGTTCGTCGTACAAATTGTTTGGAGTGCTACTACAATTTGTGAAGATCATTGTATCCTAGGAGATAGACGCCTTTTATCCGTATGCACCGTAGCGGGGCGAATCTGTCTTAAGGACAGAGTGTCACACACTCAACTTGATCTTTTAAAGTTTTATTCGGTTCGGTAAAATAAATTTTGTAAGTGATTTATTTTTATTTATTTGATTTGGTTTCAAATTATTTCTTTTACACAGAAGATTGTTCCCACAACATACACCTTTTCTGAAAAGTTACACCTTTTGTGAAATACTTTCTTTTCTAAAATTTACACCTTTGTTAAAACTTACACCTTTTTGTGAAAAAACTTACACCTTTTCTGAAAAATTATACCTTTTGTGAAATACTTTCTTTCCTAAATTTGCACATTTGTTAAAACTTACACATTTGTGAAAACTTATACCTTTTTGTGAAAAACTTACACTTTTTCTGAAAAGTTACACTTTTTGTGAAATACTTTCTTTCCTAAAATTTACACCTTTGTTAAAACTTACACCTTTTTCTAAAAAAACTTACACCTTTTGTGAAATAATTTCTTTCCTCAAATTTACACCTTTATGAAAACTTACACCTTTTTCTAAAAAAGCTTACACCTTTTTTGAAAAGTTACACCTTTTGTGAAATACTTTCTTTCCTAAAATTTACACCTTTGTTAAAACTTAAACCTTTGTGAAAACTTACACCTTTTTGTAAAAAACTTACACATTTTTTGAAAAGTTATACTTTTTGTGAAATACTTTCTTTCCTACAATTTACACCTTTGTTAAAACTTACACCTTTTTTTGAAAACTTACACTATTTTTTTGAAAAAACTTACACCTTTTTTGAAAAAACTTACACCCTTTGTGAAATAATTTCTTTTCTAAAATTTACACATTTGTTAAAACTTACACCTTTGTGAAAACTTACACCTTTTGTAAAAACTTGCACCTTTTTGTGAAAAAATTTACATCTTTTCTGAAAAGTTACACCTTTTGTGAAATACTTTCTTTCCTAAAATTTACACCTTTGTTAAAACTTGCACATTTGTAAAAACTTACAGCTTTTGTGAAATACTTTTTTTTCATAAAATTTGCACCTTCTGTTAAAATTTACACATTTTGTGAAAACTTACACCTTTTTGTGAAAAAACTTGCACATTTTCTGAAAAGTTACACCCTTTGTGAAATACTTTCTTTCATAAAATTTGCACCTTTTGTGAAAACTTGCACATTTTGTGAAAATTTACACCTTTTTGTGAAAAAATTTACACCTTGTGAAAAAACTCACACTTTTTATGAAATACTTACACCTTTTGTGAAATAAAGTAAGTTTTTACAAAGGGTGTAAGTTTTTTCACAAGAAGGTGTAAGTAATTTCACAAAAATGTGTAAGTTTTCACAAAAGGTGTAAGTTTTCGCAAAAAGGTGCAAGTTTTCATGAAAAGATGTAAGTTTTCACAAAAGGTGTTAGTTTTCACAAAAATGTGTAAGTTTCACAAAAGGTGTAAGTTTCTTCACAAAAATGTGTAAGTTTCACAAAAGGTGCAAGTTTTTTCACAAAAGGTGTAAGCAATTTCACAAAAAGGTGTAAGTAATTTAACAAAAGGTGTAAGTAATTTCACAATAGGTGTAAAGTGACCTGCTTAGCAGGTCACCAATGTGTAAGTTTTAACAAAATTTGGTATAACTCAAAACATAAAAGGTATAAGTGCAAAGCATAAAGGATGTAAGTGCCTTGAAAATGGTATGCAAGGCACACCTAAGAAAGGTCTTATTTAAAATACTGTAAAGGAGCCTTTTACGTGAGTGGAGGGCCAAGGTCGACAGGGCAAGAACAAGTGATTAGGACCCAGAAAAATTGACTTTTTTTTTCTTTTCTCCTCAAATCACTCAATCCAAACTAAGTGTTAATCAATCTATCTAAATGACTAGTTTTGACCTTTCACTTCGAATTCTCAATTGAAATCTTTCCATTTTTTATATAAAAAATATTATATATAAATAGATTTCTTGGCAATTTTTTATGACTAAAAGTGGAACTATGCTATTGGTGAGAGTACCATGTCACCCCCAACTTTTATTTAATGCTTATACTAGCAGATGACATACATGATACGTGTGCGATTCAAATAAGTAAGAATAAAAATCAACAATAAAAAATTAATATCATAATATGTCTGTTGCTCTAGTGATGATAAGAGTATTTTAATGAAACCCAAGGTCTTAAAACCATCTCTACCTCAAGGTCTTGGATTCAAATCTTCTCCACCTCTATACCCAATATCCTTATTGACCTCTTTGTGTAATTTTTTTTAGGATAGAAAAATATTACACATAGCTTGAGAAAATAAGTAAGAATAACAACAAATAATAAAATAATTAATATTATAATATACACACACATATATATATATATATATGTTGCCCAAGTGATAAGAGATTTCTTAATGAAACCCAAGGTCTTAGGTTCAAACCTTATTGACTTCTTTGTGTATTTTTTCGTTTTTAAGACAGAAAAATATGCCACGTGACATGAGAAGAAGGCTTGGACACCAAGTCTAGCCTTCACTAATAATATAGATGGATAGAAGATAGATAGACTATTATATATGAAAAACCTAAGTGATTTCTGATTAGATCAAGATTAATTGGGTAAGAAAGGCAAATGCATCCTCGTCAAAAGAAAGAATCTCAAATTTTGTGAGAAGACGGTCAATAAGACAACCGTAAGGAAGACCTAAGTTGTTTTGCTCAAAAGAAGCTACCATTTTTTGAATAATGAGGGTGGCAAGATTGATAGAATGGTGTTGATCAATGCAAAAGAAAACAAAGCCTTGTTCTTGATTGATTTCGGAGCTATGAGTGGTGACTTTGATGTTGGCACAAACAATGAGATTTAGCAAATGATACTGAGAAAGGAGCTCATCTTGTTTGATCAAGGCACCCTTTGATCCAAGTACGAGGTCTACCACACAATGCAATGGCCACCTTGTTGAAGTCACAAGTGGGTCGGACAGGGAATGGATAGCGTCACGAAAAGACTTGGCCAATGCCTAATAGCTCACGGATAAGATCAAGGGTAATGGTGATGGACTTAGACCTAACCCAGGTCTTAAAAGTAGGGCCAATATCGTCAATCCCCTCAATGTTACAATAAAACTGCCAGACCCAATCCAAGTTTTGACGGCGGTGAAGGAAAGAACCAAGTTACCCCCTAATGGATCAAACAAAGACTGAATGGAAATGGACTCAAATGTATTGGGCTGGACATTCCGCTCTAAATGGACAATCCTAGAGGTGAAAAACTCTCTGAAAGATTTGGCTTTTTCTGCAGATGGAAACTGGTTAGTGTTATAAGAGGAGCGAGTGGCAGTGGACTTGCTACGTTTGGACGTCGACATGGCTAAATCAAGAACAACCAAAGTAGACACACACAGACCCCCCAACCCAAACCAAGAATCAAAACCACTGACACAGACAAATCATTAGTAGCAAATTTCAAATGGACAAGAGTCAAATAGCTAAGAGCAGTAATCAAATCAGAAAGATCAAAACCCAAATAACCATAGTGCAAAACACAGTATAATATGATCCATTAAAACACAAAGCCACTAAAATGCTTACAAGCGAAAGTCATGAATAACACATAGCAGATGGTAAAAGTAGAGGACACACTGAGAGACAAGATATGACACGACCAAAATCAGAACACCCTATTAAACCCTAGGAAAAAAATGAAACAAGAAAAAAATAGAACCGACCAACATTCTCAAAGCCTCTATGGAAGTGTGTGATCAAGGAGAGAAAAAAATAATAAAATAAACAAAATGACCAAGTCACCACAACCAAACGACAACACAGATCGAGAGACAAAACAAAAAAACACAACAAACAAAACAAAAAGGATGAAAAACATAGAACATACCTGAGATGAGAAACCACGAAAGAGAAGAAGATGATATGAACTCGCAAGCGAAACCACAGCACTAGTGAAAAAATTAAATTGCCAAAGGAGCCCTAGGAAAGAGGAGATGAATTTGGGGGAAAATGGACTAAAAGATCGAGGGCTGGGTTTAAAAAAACAAAACAGTCCACTTGAGCATGTAGTTTGATGCTCGAGTGTGATTTAGTCCGTGCGTGGACTCGCTCGAGTGAAGAATCATGTGCTTGAGCGCAAAAAACACGCCTACAGAATCTCGTGCAATCTGGAAAAAATGATACATGAGAAAAATCACCGCTCGAGCGCAAGATTTCCCGCTCGAGCGGGAAAGAAAAAAAAAACAACAAAACCAAAATGCAACCTTCGGAGCTCATAAAACCAACTCACACTATCAAATGGGACCTAAAATAAGAAGAGGTGAGCACAATAGCAAGAATGTGACACTAAGATGAGATAATCCACAAACCATGAAACTCGCAAACTTACAACTTTGACAATAAAAAGCACAAAAACATGAGCAAATCAGGTAATCATCAACCAATGAGCATAAGCTACACGAGAATACACAACTCAAAGACAACCAAGAGAGCTTACATAATGCATGTGTGTGTGTGGAATCCTTGAGAGGCCACAGAGCTAGAGTTAATCCTCGTAGTGATCAGATGGTTGGACCTCTGGCAAGAGTAACTAAACATTATTGAGAAAAGTCAAACCACGAGAAATCATGGGGTATTTGTTGAGTAAAGGCGGAGGCTCTCCTTCAATCAATAAGACCTTTTTTTTTATTATTTTTAATTTAGACTTTTCATGCTTGTGGGCATTCACTGGTGGCATGTATGCTCAAGAGTATAGAGACCAAACCAGAGAAGCATGGAATCAATAAGGATGGCCTGGTTGGTGTCTCTAAGGTAGTCTTTTTCTAATGCCTAGACTTCAATGGACTAAGGGAGGAACCGTGAAAGTGAAAAATGATGGTAGATGGTTAAGAGACTCAACATCACACATGATATGCCAGCATCGGTCAATTCCTCTAAAAATGGATAAGAGACACTGTTAGAGATCCATGGAGAACTTTGATCACTTGTGCGGAAACCCCTGCAACAGTTTATCTCAAGGATGTGTACAGAATGAGATCATGAAGTCAATAAGTATGAGCATTCAGAATGAGCTATGAACAAAGACGAATGAAATCTTGCAAGCAGCATGAGAGGCGTTCATATGAGTCTAAATGCAAAGATGACAAGAATGAATGAAAATGAGATTATAGCATCCAAGTACACATAAAGCCAATCACTCTCACCCACTCAAGTAACAGGTAACACCCTAGTGACTAAGCACTACACCCAAGGTCTTTTTAAGAAACTCAAACCTAAGAAGATCAAGGGGTTTTATAAAAATATCAGCTTTTTGATGCTCAATGGGTATATTTTCAAGAACAACAAGACCTTCTTCCACTAACTCTCTATTGAAATGATAACGAATGTCAATGTGTTTGGTGCGAGAGTGTTGGACAGGATTTTTAGAAATATTAATGGCACTTGTGTTATCAGAAAAAAAAAAAAAAAAAAAAAAAAAAAAAAAAAAAAGTGAGAGTATTCTAGTCTATACCATTGTATCGACCCTAATTTTTTCGTAAGTCATTAATTATTAATATTATGATTATTATTACTTTATTTTATTTTTGGCTTTATTAATTGTGTGATTACATGAGAATTTAATATGATATTTAATTAGTTTAATATGGTATTAAATTATATAAAATTAATTAACATATTTATATTTATATATGTTTATATATATATATAAAAGATGTTACATGTATTGATTTTATAAAGCATATTTATATATGTTATAGTCCTTTAATAAAATAAAATAAAATATAATTATAAGTTATTAGGTTAAAAGCAAAAGGCAGTGGTCACTCAGAAAAGAAAAGAAAAAAAGAAAAAAATGAAAAAAAAAAAAAAAAGGAAGAGAAAACTGTGTGCAGCAGCCGACCGGGAGAGAGAGAGAGAGAAAGAGAGAGAGAGAGAGAGAGAGAGAGATTAATCAAAGAAATTGAGAGAGATGGGAAAGAGAGGTGCGGCAAAGAGACAAAAATAAAAGGGGTTAGGGTTTTATTTTGGTGGCTCCATTAATTCTCCAAGTGATTCTTTGATCTTCAAAAAAATATTGTGAGTACAAAACCCACTTCCCATGATTTATATTTTGTAGACACCCCACTTTTGACCGCCCTTAAGACTTGGGCGCCTCAGGTTGATCACTCAATGATGAAAGTTGTGCTATGCAAATGATCGATTTCTTCGGCAAGATGAGCATCAAATCCCAACCTTACACCCCATTTTTTGGACCAAAACTATTTTGACCAAAATTATTTTAGACCTTAAAACCCTCTCTTTCAAAATATTTTTAAAAATGTTTCTACGATGTTCTGAGGCTCGCATTTTGTTTAATGTTGCGCTCTTTGGTAAACTGAGCAAGGACAAAGTGGAAATAAATGAAAAAGAGGTGAACTCTTTGAAAAATATTTCAAAACATCTTATTTTTAGGTTTGGAGTTGAAGAAAATAGGAGAGGAAGGAAGAAAACTAGTTTGGGAGAAGTTAGGCATCAGTTCAGTTAGGACCGAAACAGAGCAGTCTTCACTAAAATAAGCATGTCTTTTTTCACACTTGGAATTTTGGTGTGAAGCTACCACCATTGGAAAGTAGACTTCCGGGGCTTCAATTTAGACTTAAGAATGACCTGTAAAGGAGTCCAGACGAGGGAGATATGCCTGTTTAAAATCAGGCCAAAAAATAGATTTTTTGTGGACAGCCACATTGGTGGCTTGCTGGCCACTGATGTAAAAAACACTCAGATTTTGTATATATTTACCTCCAGCTGTTTGCACAAAGTTCCAGCTGTCCATTTGATGATATTTTCGACATGAGGCTCTTGTTTGCTATATATAGATGGCCTATCTCTCATATTTCAAGGTTAGAAAAATTTTAGGAGTCTCTCTCTCTACATTTCTCTCTCTCTCTCTCTCTCTCTCTCTCTCTCTTGAATTTTTGTGCATACAAGTGTAGATACACTTCAAGTTTGCCTATCAACCCTTAACCAAAGTTGTTATCTTTGGGCCAAGGTTACTTGGGACCCTCTTTGAGCTCTAGAAGATGGTCTTGGCTTGATTTATTGCTTCATTTGTATCTTCCCTTCAAGAGGTATAACACTTGGCTTTTAAGCTTGTTTTATATACTTGCTTTGCCATCTTCTTCTATTGTTTTTGGGCTGTTTTGGGACTGATTTTGAACTGCAAAAAACTCTGTTTTTGTGGCCTCAAGGTGGTGGTTTGAGGCCATTTTCAGTTAGGGGGTGGCTCACCCTTCTTACTTCTTTGCATGTAAAGCTTTTGTACGTTTGTTCACCACTTTCAAACCAACTTTTTTGGCCCTTTTAACCACTGAATTTCAGAGGTTTTTCAGTGGCAAAAAACTCATTTTGAAGTCCAAATTTGAAGGGGTTAGCCTCCCCTCCTTGTGTCTTGTTTGCATGCCTAGTTAGCTTCATATGTTAGCATGTTTTTCGAGCTTAACTTAGTTCAAGTCCAGCATGTTTTAGCCTCTGAAATAGCCTGCTTTAACTATGTTTTGGGCTGGTTAGTTCATTTGACTCTTGCTTTGCATGGTTGTAGTGTAATAGCCCTCACAAGTTGGTGTTTTAAGATTTTAGACACCTCTTGTTTCAGTTGATAGCATCTTTTGGTGTTGTTTTTCATTCCATTTTAGCACTATAACCTCTGCAACCTCCCACTTTGCTTCACTCTTTCATTTGCTTTTTATGGTTGTTTCAAGCTTGGGATCTTTTAACCTTGAGATTGAGGTTATGCTTAGTGGTTTAACCCTCTTTAAGGGTTCATTACCAACAGCATGATCTCTCTCTTGCTTTACATTATCCCTTGGTTGACACTTCTTTTATCTTAGAGGATACTCACCAATGGACACATTGATTAAAGAATGATTTGGTAACTAAAATGTGTAAACAAAATTTGCAAGTAAAAGTGGTAAGATAAGCACTTCTTTGTGTTGTATTACATGTGTTCAAATCTGATGTTAGTTTGAACACAAGGAAAATAGAACATTTCATACTCAAAAGTGATGAAATGTGCCATTTTCCTAGGTCTCCATTGCCCTTGATCATGCATGATAGGGTGATGGTCATTTGAGTCTTGTTTGGGCATTTATTGAACTTGTACAAACTTGGTTCTTTGGCCATCATGCAATGAAATTGTTTGGTTGATGGTTTAAGAGCCAAGAGTATCACTCCTTTGAGCTTGTTTGATGATAAGGAGGGTAACAGTACAAACAAACCTTCAAAAAGTACACTGCTTTGCTCTGTTTGCCCTCTATTACAGTAAGGAAGTACAAGCTAGTTGTGGCCGACGGCCACCACCAGTAGCCGACCGGCTATCATTGTTGGCCGACCGACCATCAGCAATGGTTGACTGGCCCCATTGTCAGCCACCAATGAAAATTTAGCAGAGTGTTTCTGAAGCAAAGCAGAGTTGATCTGGAGAAGGAGAAAGTGTAAGTGCTTCTGTGCAACAGAGGCTTGCGGCAGCAAAACAGCGGCCTTTCGGGTAAAAAAACCGAGCATTCATGCAAATGTTGCAACTATTTAGGTAGATTAGTTAATTAATTCATGTTGTAATTAATTAGCTTAGTCGCTTTGTAATTAATTAGTTAAGTATTTAGCTAATTAGTTTGCTTTGTAATATTTAATTAACTTAGATAGTTAATTATTTAATTGTTTAACTTAATTAGCTTAGAATAGTTAGTTAATTAATTCAAATTTTGTAATAATTAGCTTAATTAATTTAGTTTAGCTAGCTAGTTAGCTTTTATTCATTCGAACCCTCCTTCACGAGGGCATAATGTTGTAATAAGTGTGCGTGCGTGTGTGTATGTTTTCCAACCCCACGTTTTTCTCCTTTTTATTTAACCGCTTTCGATGATTAGATTAGGGACATATTTCAAGTTAGCATACCTTATGCTTCCATCCATTCATTCGTATAGCATACACCGAGACTCGGCTCATCATTCAAACTGCATTGTCATTTCAATACTTCTTTGAATACGTGTTTAACCACATGTTATTTAATTAAGTCATATGTCATACTAGTAGCTGAACCTATTAATTGCATATTGTATGTGTTGCATTAGGCATCTTGTATAGTTAGGAATCATACATATTTTTCTAACTCATATCTTCTTAGCCTGGAGTACTAGGTGAGTTTTTATACTTTAGCATACTTGCATAAGTGTGAATGTTGCCATGATTAGCATGCTTGCCATAAGGCTATGTACTTAAATGCTAAACTACTTGAATGCCAGTGGATGAAGGCTTGTTGTTTGAAATGGGACAGTTCAATATATGTATGTTTTAAGCCCACTTTCTTGAGTGGCAAATCATGTTTTAAGCCCACTATGTTTGGTGGCAAATCCACAAACTTTAAGCCCACTTGACGTGGCAAATTCAAACCATTTTCGCAAACAAACATGAGTTAAATTGTTTCAAATTGAGCAAACTAGTCTATACTTGGTTGTGCGCATCACATAGTAAAGCTAGCTTAATAACTGGAACAAGAGCACTTAATGTTGATAAAAATCATATCATGATTAGTAGAGGCCAATCTTTTATCGAGCAAGCGGAGGTGCTCAATTCATGACCTTCCCCTCTCGTGCCTAAGTTCCCAAGCTGAGGCAACTTTGGTGATGACGGACACGTGGCCTTTGGCACGAGTCATGGGTTTTCTAAATTTCTCCAAAATAAAACATTTAGGTGGCGACTTTGTATCTAGCAAAGCAGTCCAACTTTGGCATTTCTAATCCTAAAATCAATTTTTCAAAAGATTTGCCAAATTTGGACTCTTTGGTGATTATCAATTTCACATTGCACTTATGAGATTAGATTCAGAACCGTGGAAGTCTAAACTATAGGGCTTCTTTTGAGCTTCCGAAAGGGGACGCAAAAAAGTCGAGCTACATGTTTATTCCACTATTTTATTTATTTATTTTATATATATTTGATGTTGGTTTGATATGGTATTTGTGTGAAGATGATGGCTACTACTACAAATAGAGATAAAGATCACACTTTTTTTGTGTGATGTATGTTTTTTAATCACACCTTTTAAATTTTATTAAAGTGTGATCTTTGGGAATGTAATTAAAAAGGATCATCTTTAATCACACTTTTTAAGTGTCATTAAAAAATGATTTCATCACATCTTTTAAGTGTGATTAAAAACATTTCAATCACATCTTTTAAGTGTGATTAAAAACATTTAGATCACATTTTTTAAGTGTGATAAAACATTTCAATCACATCTTTTAAGTGTGATTAATAACTAATAAAACCTGTGATAAAAAAAAAGAATTTGACATATTTGAGGAATAATCAATATTATTTTTGTATGCACATTTGAAAAATGTAATACACACTATATACTATATTTTGAATCACAACCATATATTGAATAGAATAATGTCATATATTTCATAAATGAAAGTTAAATATTCAAAAGTATATACAAAGGAATTAATAAAAAGTTTTTAATTGTGATTACATATATTAAAAAATGAAAAAAATTTGAAAAAACTAAGTTCTTGAATTCTTTGACTATATTTTGCATCTCTCCAGGAAATTTCTGACCTGAAAAATAAAAACATAAATTAATTCAAAAACCATTAGAAGTATATGAATAAACTTACTAATTTTGTAGAGACTGTTCTTGTCTTACAAAAGACAAAATCAGACATTTTCTCATCACACTGACTCTTCATCCCCTGCATCATAGAAAAAGAATAACGACTTTGATTATTACGAGCATAAAATGTTTGTATTACCATATATAAATATGACATATACATAGAATCAATAAATCCAAAATGAAAATCTTCAATGTATGGCCATATATTTTAAAGTCATAAAACCAAATATATATAGAATCAACAAATCCAAAATTATAAACCAAACATAACAAAAAGAGTTCCCCCCCCCCCCCCCCCCCCCTCTCTTCATTTCTCATCAAATAATTCTAAACATAGTGTAATTTTCTGAATTCAGCTTCTGGCAAACAAGAACTCAACTTAACTCGACTCTATTGATTCATAATCCAACTAATTTGAAATTAAAAATAAATAAATAACAGAAAAAAGAACTGCATAATTGGTTCACTCTCCAATTATGAAATAACAAAACAGAGCAAGTCACTGGATTTGGATTTATCAATATTACTCTCACTCTTTATATGAAGACTGGTTTTCATGTAGCCTATGGAGCATGATTGAACAGTATATATAAACACATATTAGTAAATCATAGCCTTGAAAAGATTTTATCAAAAAATTACTATGGCAACACATCAATAGAGAGAGTAAACTAAACTAAATCCCAACAAAAATTAAAGCTCAGATCAAGGTAGAAAAAGAAAAGTAATTAATATACCAAGTCAAGATGGGTCAACTCCAAAAGAACAAACAAATGAACAATCCCCCACAGTTCCAGTATTTGAGTGTTGAGCAATTAATGTACCAAATATATTTTAAATCAGTATATTTTAAAGTAATACATAGAATGGAAACTGAACTACCTAAGCCTAACTAAAAAATCTCATTGAAAACAGCATATTTGTTTCATCAATATTCAATAGTATAAGTCACTGTTTGCATTTGATTCCTTGAAAGCTAAGTGGGACGAAGACTCTTAAGGCTGTTTATAGAATTTTGGGAAGTGGGACAACACCTTTTTTCCAAGTAGTTTGTCTTTCTGCCTCATAGTGCATACTCCAAATAATAGTCATAGACTCACAGGTTGGGCGCAGCTAACAGTGGCACAAGATGTGTGACCTAAAGCAAAACCTGATGGTAGGAAAAACAAATCCTGTTGCAATTTGGAGAAAGCTTTTATAAACAAAGTTGATGACCTAAAGTATGAAGTAGCATACTATTCAGAGTTCTAGCCCTCTAAACAAAATTAAGCAGGTTAAAGGGGAATCAAATATTCAGTAATTACTTGCTTCCCCAATAAATAATATGCATTGAATAAAAATGTGATTGAGGTTTTTATTCATAATCAAAAGACTCCTACAGTTAGTACTAAGAGAAATACTACTATGAAATATCTAAAATTAATGGTTTGATATCCTTATACACCAATAACACCAATTTATTTAAAATCTAGGGCTTCCATTTTTTTGTTGGTTCTTTGGATCAATATGCCGAGTCCTCGCTTCTGTTCCAGTTCACAGTATAAATATGACACAAAATAATGAAACAACAAACATTAACATCAGAACATTATTTATTTGTATATATAGTTATTTATCTTTTGGATAAGTATCCGACCATTCATTTATTAATTTATTTACTCACTGGTTTATTTTGGTTAAACCAGAGCATCTCGACCCATTTCAAGTTAAGACTAGCACCTAGGGATGAAAGCAACCAACTGATACACTGATGCCCACATGCATCCAGTAAGCCTGGAGATGGTCAAGCCTAAGACATTGTTTTCTGAACTGTTGCATCAGCCAACTCAATCATCCATGTAAGTTATTGATTTTCTGATTTCCATCACTTACAGGTGATCCAATATAAAAGGTCATAGAAAAGGGGAGAAGAATGTCATCTATCAACTTCGCATTGAAGCATAAGTCAGCACTTCAGGTTCTTTACTTACGATTTTGTCATGGATACAACTCCTTGAAGAGCACCAGCAGTACCACCAAGAACTGGAAGCAACGCAAACAGCAAACCAACAGCACAGTCCTGGCAAGCAAAAAATAACTCAAAAGTTCAGAGTAAATAATTTATTTGGCCAAAAAAAAAAAAAAGGAACATGAGAAAGGTCCTAAGCATGATAGATTTGCAGTCTTTACTGATTTTGTGAATACCAAGTAGCAGTAACTAAGAGGAGGTTTGATTGGGGGATATAAGGAGTGGCCGGATATGAAATCTGGTGGACCCTACATGATATAAGTGCATGTATTTTCAGCAGCAGCAGCAGTAGCAAAAGCATTAACAAATGTAAGACATGGTCTAGGCTGCAGCTGATATTGCTCTGTTTTGAGCTTATGGCCTAGGCTGCAGCCACTGTGGTTTGGGCTGCAGCCTGGTGTTTTGTTGAAGTTGAGTCTGCAACCTGGTCTGTGGCCACAGCTCAGGCTGTAGCTCTGGCTGCAGCTTGGCCTGCACTTGGTGCTCTTGCTTAGACTTGTTTTGTAATAAATGGTGCTCTTGCTTAGACTTGTTTGGTTTTTACTTGCTGGGGGGTGATAGACTCTTAATCTATGTATATTATTCATCATAAGAAGCATGAAAATGAGTAGTAGATTGCCCCTCAAGAAATGTTGGCCCAAGAATGGATCCAAGCATGAGCTATGTTCTTTGCCCCTCAAGAAATGCAGGCTTTACACACTGCTAGGAACTACCCCAGGGCTCAAAGTGGGCTGCCTAATTCACTTAGATGGTTTGCCTTGCAAAAGAGGCAGCAACTGGCAGCAGCAGCAACTTGCAGCAGCAGCAAAAACCGCTCTACAACAGCAGCAGAGCAGCAGCAGCAAAATAGCTCTGCAGCAGCAGCAGCAGCAACAACTAAGTGCAGCAATAGTAGCAGCAACTAAGTGCATGTATTTTCAGCAGCAGCAGCAATAGCAAAAGCTTTAACAAATGTAAGACATCGTCGAGGCTGCAGCTATTATTGCTCTGTTTTGAGCTTATGGCCTAGGCTCTGCAGCCACTGTGGCTTGGGTTGTAGCCTAGTGTTTTGTTGAAGTGGAGTCTGCAACCTGGTCTATGGCTACAGCTCTGGCTGCAGCTTGGCCTGCAGTTGGTGCTCTTGCTTAGACTTGTTTTGTAACAAATGGTGCTCTTGCTTAGACTTGTTTGGTTTTTACTTGCTGGGGGTGATAGACTCTTAGTCTATGTATATTATTCGTCATAAGAAGCATGAAAATGAGTAGTAGATTGCCCCTCAAGAAATGTTGGCCCAAGAATGGATCCAAGCATGAGCCATGTTCTTTACTTCCACACCTTAACCACAAGCAGAATTCTAGCTGTCCTTGGGTTGGCTTTTAAAATATGTTGCCTTACAGTGTAGTTTATGAGGAGTTTCCATCTAGTATCTGCAGATGCATTGAACTCCTTAGCCACACTTGTTTGAATTTGTGAGAGAAATTTAAGTCCCACTTTTCCTATCGATGCTTTGTGTGAATCTCATTTGCTTTGTGCATGTGTGGTTTGTTTCTCTACTACTATTGTTTTTTTTATTTTTTCCTTTCATTACAGAGGTTTGCGTTTCATGTATGATCTCCTTTGTTTATTCAGACATCTTCTCTAATTATATACTGCTGGTCACATGTTCTAGTTCACATTTTTTTCCTTTATTATTTGTATTGATCAACAATCATTTTCCTAAAATGGCAGGGCAGCACAAACTTAGAGTCCATTCAGATTTATTAAGAAGCCTGAAGGATCATTGAAGGATTCATTTTTAGATAAGGGGTGAGGCATCTGAACTAATGAAATTCATTGATGTGTTAGCTAGCTGTGCTTGCATACCTAATATAGAGTGGTGCCTATTGTTTTTTCTGGACTATTAGCTCACATGCTGCTTTCTTTTATGCTTACTTCGGCTGTCTTAAAACTCTTAGTCCTTATATTACCTTGGAGTCTTGTTTGTTTGTTTCTGATATTTTTTGACATGTTTACAACTGCATAGATAGCTTTGTGCTGAATTTCCTTTTGGTTGCTGAGACAAGCTAGGAACTAGGAAAACTATAAAAGGTGGAATTTTTGAATCTTAAAATTTTCATTTTTTTAAAGGTTTCTCAGCATATAGAAACCTCAGCTTACCTCAGTCACTAAATTTTGCTTCGTTGAGTTGGTTATCTTTTGCTCTGTATACTAAACTTCTAATTAGTATCTGTATGACTCTTAACTGGGAAAAATGAGCATATCAAGTATGTTCCCACACCGTGCTAGTTGCTATTAGATTTCCATTTGGAGCAAGTATTGGCTATGAATTCCTTTACAGAGGGGAACGTATTTGATATGCTAAAAACTCTCTCTCAACATAACAATAGAGGAATCTGTGTTTGTGGAGGTGTGGGACATAGCTGCTATAGCTAAGCATGTTTGGTTTTTACTTGCTGGGGGTGATCAACCCATATGATGCCATTGGGTGAAATCTTATTTGTTAAAAGGGAATAGTTTCTGGAGTGTTAAATCTCCCAGTGACCCTCCTTGGATTTGGAGGAAACTGCTGAAATTGAGAGATGATTTGTTTCCCTTTATAAAGTCTATTATTGGGGCTGGCTCTGATAGGAAGTTGCTTTAAATGCTTTGAGGGACAGGAAGTTGCTTTGATTATAATAAGGAATGTGTGATTGATTCTAACTTTCATTTTTGTTTGTAGAGGTTTTATTAACACAAATGATCGGTACTGTATACCCCAAGTCTCATGAAAGAAGAAGACAGAAACTATTAGAATAAAAATGACACTAGAAGATATTCATATATGTAGTAAGCTTCTACTGATACTGGACTTGGAAACATTTTTTTTAGTTGTAACATGGTCAATAGAAATTATACAGTTAGATAAATATGCACGGTGTAACAGAAATGCCTGAAGGCTGATGGAACTATCCTGACAGCCCCCAATCTGATCTGGCCTTCGTATAATAATCTTAAATGCATAATAATCACATAGGATTGAAAATTTTATTGTTCATTTTGTCAGCAACGTATAAATTACCACCTGAAGACCCTCATTCACAATGAAAACCTATATCTATAAAATTCCACTAATAATAATCATAATCATAAATACATACACACAAAAGGGGTATAAAAAATAGAGAACTCACCAGAAATTTCAAGAGATTTTTTATTTCAAAAGACAAATTTGAGTAACTTCAATGGTGGTTCGGAGCTGTGAGTAACTTCAATGGCGGTTCGGAGCTGTGACGAAGAAAATGAAATAGGGCTTTGTTTCAGAAACAGAAGGCAAGGAGAAGAAGAAGAGACCTATGTGTTTGTGAAATTCTGGTTGGGAATGGAAACAGTCGTCTTCCCATTCATGGTAGAATAAAGGCGCGAATTTGTGTATGGTATATTTTATATAAAAATATTTTATATATTTTATATAAAAATCAAATTGAAATGTTTTATACAATCACACTATTTGGAGAGTGTCATTAAAAATATATATATACAATCACACTTATTTAAAATGTGTGATTAAAAATAAATATTATTGTAGTAGTATATATATAATCACACTTTAATTAGAAAATGTGATTAAAATATATATATATATAATATATATAATCCTTGAATCACTATGTGGTGTCTTGCAGGTGGTTGCTCACTAGGCAAGAACACATTTTCATCTAACAGTGCTCTATTTTGAGCTTTTATTAATTTTGAGCATTTGATTGATGTTAGGGACCCAAAAAAGTCATGAAGATTAAAATATCTGTAAACTAAAAAGATCCATAAGACTGGATTTGTAATTATCATGTGACTCGCAACTATTAGAACTAAAAGAATACAGTTCATTTGGCTTGAGACAAAGCCTATCTGTTGATACAGTTTATAAATCAATCAGAAAGTTTATGTATAAAAATCAAATGATAGAGATTAAAAAAATAAAAATCAGAATGTCTATGTATGAAAATCAAATGATAGAGATATAGATATGGACATAGATATGGATTCTTCACTAAAAATAGAAATGAGGGCTATGAGTTGACAAATTACAGAGAGCATTCGATGAAACAGGACTGATTATAGGGATCTAAAAAAAAATCGTTGTATATTGACACACACACACACACAAACACAGAGAGAGAGAGAGAGAGAGAGAGACTGACCTAGTAAGCACAATGGCGGATCCGAAGATGAAGAGGCAGCAAAAACAGGGGATGAAGTGAACGGAGATGGTAGCTAGGGTTTGATGAACCGATCGGAAGTGAGGAGTTGCAACAATGACAAAGGAAGGTCAATCGATTATATATATATACACGAACAAAGAGAGAGATTGAGAGAGAGAGACACACACACACACTAACCTGGTAAGTACGAGGCGGAGGCGAAGATGAAGAACAGCAAAACCAGGGGATGAAGTGAGGAGATGGTGGCTAGGGTTTGATGAACCGATCGAAAGCTCAAGGAAAGAGGAAGCAATGAAGGAATAGCTCAAGGCTCAGGATTAAACATGTTTTTGATTTAAGCACACTTACTTGTGGACTATTTTATACAAAACATGATTAAATATATATATATAATCACACTTATTTAAAAAATGTGATTAAAAAGTAGTAATGTATATATAATCACATTTTAATTAAAATGTGTGATTAAAAAATATATAAATAATCACACTTTAATTAGAATGTGTGATTAAAATATATATATATAATCACACTCATTTAAAAAATGTGATTAAAAAGTAGTAGTATATATATAATCACACTTTAATTAGAATGTGTGATTAAAAAATATATATATAATCATACTCATTTAAAAAGTGTGATTAAAAAGTAGTAGCGTATATATAATCACACTTTAATTAGAAGGTATGATTAAAATATATATAAATAATCACACTTTAATTAGAATGTGTGATTAAAAATATATATATATATATATATAATCACACTTATTTAAAAAGTGTGATTAAAAAATAGTAGTGTTCACATTTTAATTAGAATGTGTGATTAAAATATATATATATATATATAATCACACGTAATTGAAAAGTGATATAAAAAATAAATATTATCACACTTAATTAAATTAAGTGTGATTAAAATATCAATCTAATTTTTTTTATCACACTTCCAATAAAAGTGAGATATTTTTTTTGTCAAAGTGTGATCTTTAACTATTTTTGTAGTAGTGCGTTTGATTTTAATTACTTTAGTTAGTTGTGTATGCAAGGTTTAGGATTTTTTGTATATATTTATTTTGTGGATGTAATCACACTCATAGATATATGAAATTAAAATATAAGTTAAGAACCCATTAAAAATTCCTTACACTCCACCATGACTCCATGGATTGTTGTTTTATTTGAGTGTTAGTGAGAAAGAGTGTATAAAAAAAAAGTGAGGATTATGAGATTTATTTAAATGCCTTAGGCTTGGAATTATTATGTTTGTTCTCATGAGTAGAAGAGAGATTGTGTATATATATATTGTTATCTCGTTCTCATGAGTAGACGAGTGCTTTGATTTACACGCGTACGTATATGCTAACCATTCGGGGAGTGTGGGTCAAACTTGAGACGATATCCCCATGCAAGTTTGGCTACGGAGCAGTGTTAGATATACGGGAGGCACATGGGATATATGTGTAGGCCAGAAGTGGAGGCTGAAGTGGTGGAGTTAAGGTACAAAGAATTAAATATAAGTTTATATTGTTATAGTGTGAATTGTATTGATTTATACATCTTGAAAAAATAGTAAACGACCTCAATAAATTATGAAATTTGAGTAGAGGCATGTATACGTGATTTTAGAAAACTTTTATGTTTTAACTTTTTATTAAAAAGATCGATCAGAACTTATAATTGGATTATCTTGTTTATAGTAATTTTTATTCATTTTAGCAATGCAGATTTTAGAGGCTATTTTAACCCATGAAACGAACTCATTTTTATTGGTTTCGCAAAAACTGAAGTAAAACATTATTCTGAACACTTTTTGTGCTTTGAACTTTTCCGAAAAAATTCATCTTACAATAGTTTCTTTTCGTTTTCAGTTTTAGATTTTTCGATCGAATTTCGTTTAGGATTTTCTATTAAGTTTTTCTCTCAACCTGTCCAGTTTCTACTAAATTCGTCTATGCCACCTTTTAGAAAATTTGATTCTGTACAGCTTTTGTTCTTTGAGTTTTTGTCAATTCAAATTATTTAAGCATGAAACGATGCACTTTTATACTTCTTCAGCAAGTTACTTATGACTAAATTATACTAACTTTATTTTTTTACAGAATGGTGGGTCTTATTAACTTTTTATGCAGGGCTGACCTACCATATTTTTCTTTTTATTTTGTTTAGTTTATACTCAATTTATATTTCGTTGTGTACAGGCCAAAAACTAAATACCACTGTATCTCGAAAAACTACCAATTCGTCTCGACACGGATGGAACTACTTGTCTTGTCTCGTAACAATAATTAAATATATTTTTGTTTGTGTGTGATGGACATGTGGGTGTTAAATGCGTACTCATACCAGTATACCTGTTTACTGACCCGTTTTGTCTCTTGGCAACTCAAATGCATTCTGTTTGAACGCAGCCGAACTTCCTTTGCAGGATTAATTAGGACTACGGTGGTGACGTGGAATAACTATATGTTGTTGGACATGTCTCTTGGATTTCTTTTGTTTTCTTGAACTTAGGGTTGATATTAGTTTATGTATTTTTTTTTTATGACCTTAGTATTTTGACAATTTTGCATGGTTTGTAACCTTACATTATTTAAGTTATTTTGACTATTTATTGTTACTTTAATGTTGGAGGTATTGGTTAGTTATGAAATTATGGTAGATGGTTTTGTTGGCGTTTCATTAGTTTTTTTTTTTTTTCCTTGTAATCTTTTGAGGATGGAAATTTACTTAAACCCTTTGGAGACATTAACGTTTAGAATTTGTTTCACCCCCTAGAATTTGGATGATGGAATATTGATTAGGGTTTAGTCTTAATTTAATATTTAATTGTCCAAATTTTGAGGCGTGACAGTTTGGTATCAGAGCTCTAGGTTACCCTAGATTTGTGAGAGTTTAGGCGATTATCGGATTGTGGAAACATGGGTTAGCTGGTTTAGTTTGGTGGTTGAGTTTATTCTAAGTAATTCTGAACGAATTCTTTTTGTGTGTTTAACTTGAAGGTGATGGCTGAAAGGTATCTTTAATTTTTTTTTTTTTTTTTAAAGAACCCATTAGATTACTTTTTGATACTGGTGTCTCTCATTGTTTCATATCTAGGCAGTTTGTAAAAGAGAACACCTTGTAACTAGCTCCTTATCTAGACCTATTTGTGTTGAGACCCCCTTTAGGAAGGGCAGTTACTCTTTATAAGATGTGTAAAGATTTTGAGATTGACTGTGTGGGTAGAGTCTTGTATGCGGACCTAATTGTGTTAGGATTTGAGGGGTTTACAATTATTTTGTGTATGGATTGGCTGAAAATACTTTATGACTCTAGATTGTGCTGAAAAGACTATAAATATAGATATTCCCGGTATGCCACAGCTTACCCACACTTCTAGCAATGGAGAAGAGTCAGTAATGACGAGTTTTCTGTGCTCGGTAGAAATCCCTAAGTAGGATATTAGTGAGGTAGATGTGATACATGAGTTTGAAGATGCATTTCAGGAGAAACCTAGACCTCCACCTCGACGGGTAGTTGAATTTCGCATTGACCTAGTGCTGGGAACTACACCGATTTCTAAAGCAGCATACAAAATGACACCTAAAGAACTTGTAGAGATGAAGAAGCAGCTAGAAGAGATGCTTCAGAAAGGGTTCATACGTTCAAGTAACTGCTCATGGGGAGCACCCGCGATTTTTGTCTCCAAGAAAGATGGCACTCTCCGCATGTGTATAGATTACAGAGAGCTGAACAAGGTGACTATCAAGAATAAGTGTCCGATACCTAGAATTGATAACTTGTTTGATCAGTTGAAGAGGAAAGCCATGTTGTCTCAGTTTGATCTCAGAACGGGTTACCATCAGATGGGTGTATCAGAGGAAAGTATATCGCTTACTACTTTTCGAACTCGGTATGGGTTGTACGAATTTCCTATAATGCCTTTTGGTTTGACAAATGCTCCTGCCTATTTCATGGACTTGATGAACATAATTTTTCAACTATATCTAGATAAGTTTGTAATATCTTCATAGATGATATCCTGGTGTATTCTAAGAATGAGGAAGAGCACAGAGAACACTTGAAAGTCATGTTGCAGACTTAGAGGGAGCAACAGTTATACACTAAGTTCAGTAAGTGTCACTTTTAGGAGAAAAAAGTTTGATTTTTGGGACATGTTGTGTCCAATCAGGGGATAGCGGTAGATCTTGAGAAAGTTGTTGTGGTCAAAGAATAGAAGTAGCCCACAAACCCTACGGAGATGAGGAGTTTTCTAGGACTAGCCGATTATTAGAAGAGATTTATAGAGAAGTTTTTTACTATTGCAGCACCTATGACCAAGTTGACAAGCAAGAATGTGAAGTTTTTATGGACAGATGATTGTGAGAAAGCTTTCCAAGAGTTAAAGCAGCGGTTGACTACAACTCTAGTGTTAACTATACCAGTACAAAGGGAAAAGTTAGTAGTGTTTACTGATGTGAGTGGAACTGGGTTGGGATGTGTGTTGATGCAGCATCAGAAGGTTGTATGTTACGCTTCTCGACAGTTAAAACCTCATGAGAGATGATACCCTACTCATGACTTAGAGCTGGCAGCAGTTGTTTTTGCATTGAAAGTGTGGCAACCCTACTTGTTTGAGGAGCGTTTTGAGTTATACACAGATCACAAGAGTCTTAAATATCTTTTTTCTCAAAAGAGTTGAACATGAGACAATAGAGATGGGTTGAATTCATCAGCAGTTATGATTTCGAGATTCTTTACCACTCGAGAAAAGGAAATGTGGTCGCAGATGCACTTAGTCGACAACATGGGGTTATAGCGTCTTTGATGATTCAGGAATGGAAATTCTTGAGTTAATTTCGATGCATGATTGTAGACACCCCATTTTTGACCGACCTTAAGACTCAGACATCACCGATTGAGCACTTGGTGATATTGCATATTGTGCTCGTTCTGAGGTTGCGGAGTCACGGCTGCGAGCCTTGCCTCCGGACTTCCGGACTCTTTTGTGCTTTGCCACGGTTTGCGAACCAGGCCCTGTTTTCTTTGTTTTCTCTTCCCGAAGGGAGGGAGAGGTCTCGTAGATCATCTCTCAGTGGCCGTAGGCTACGTTTCATGTTCGTAGGCCATTTTTCCCGTTTGGAGCCCGGTTTCTGGTTTTCGGAGCCGTCGGCCTTGTGCCTTGGTTTGGGACCGCTTAACTACCTCCGTTTGCTCCGGTTTTTGGTACACACCTTGTTTCCTTCCTTTTGAGGGACACTGTGGCCCGAAAGACCAACTCCGTGGTCGAACACCACTTCCGGTGCCTAACAGCCTGTTTTCGGGACCCCGAACTGCGTGTTTTGGCCCCCGAACCTTCGTTTTGCATCCATCTTGGTCCATTTTTGGCAGGGACCTTATTTTCATTGTTAGAAAGGTTGTAGGAAGGTGGGAGGCCAGCAATTTTTTTGAAAAACCAGTTTTATTTCTTCATCGCTCTTCATCGCCCGTTTTCTTCACTAGGAAGCTGGTTTTTCCCACTCCCGGGCCACTTTTTCTGATTTTCCATCACATCATTGTGTTGTACACACCTGGGAGGCCACCAATATGGGTAGGCCGGCTAGCAATTGTTCTTGACCCTTTTGAACCCCTCTAAAAAGCTAGTTTTTCTCTCTCTTGGTTCACATTTTTTGGGTTTTGACCATACAGCTGTGTTGCACTCATCTGGGAGGCCACCTTTTTGGGGTGGCCGGCAGCAATTATTCTGACCCTTTTGAACCCTGGTCAGCCGACCAGGGAGGTGGCCGGCCGGCCACTTGGCCCTTTTGCACCTGGGCTGCCATGTTTGTCCCTCCTGGTGCATTCCAGCTGTGCCAGTTGTTTTACATCAGACCCCCTGCCCGAGGGTCTGTCCTTTTGAGGGGATATTTGAATTGGTTTTTCCCCCCTTTTCTTTGGCTTCTCTCCCTCTATATAACCAGCACCCTCCTTCATTTCTAAGGGTTAGAAAAACCAGCTGGAGCATTATACATAAAACCCTATATCTATCTACTCCAAGCCTCCAAACACCCTTGTTCTTGCACCATTTACACACCAACTCATAGCCTACCACCTCCATCCTCCATTCCAACACCTTGAGGCTGATTTTCAGAGGTTAGGAGCTCATTTTCTTGGGACCAAAGGCTGCTGCTTTGCTGTGCTACAAGGGTGAGTCCCTATTTCCCCTTTTCTTGCCTTATTTTGTTCTATATCTTAGCTCCTTTTGCTTGCATTTTTGGGCTTTGACCTGAACTGAAAATAGTCTTATTTCGATCTCATCTTCATGTTTGATCAAGAACTTTTTCCTGTTTGAGATCTTCTACTCCTCCTTTGTGCTTTATCTCTCTTTTAGGGCTTATCTTGCATGATACATTAGCCTTATTTGTGAGCATTTTTGGGCTTCAACCTAAACTGTAAAGTATCTTATTTTGAGCCCCTCTTCAACTTTGTTGAAGGACTCTTTGCTGTTTGAGACCATCTGCTGCCCCTTGTCCTTTACCACTCTTTTAGGGCTATTTTTGCATCATGTTTTAGCCCTACTTGTGAATATTTTCGAGGCTTGGTATAAACTGGAAAAAAATCTTGTTTTGACCTCCTCTTTAAGTTTGTTTGAGGTTACTTTTCTGTTTGGAGTCATCTCCTTCCTTGCATGCTTTATTTCCTCATGCTTTGAGCCATACATTTGAGCATTTGCATTGGTCTTATTTTGGCCTCTTAGCCACTGAAATCCAGTGGATTTTCAGTGGCTTTGATAAGGATTTGAGCTTTGAAATCATAGAGGGGTGATCCTCTCACCCCTCATTTTCTTTACTGGCATGTTTGGCCATCCAAAGGAACTCTATTTTGCATGCATCGAAGTCATGTTTCAAGCCTCATTCTATGGGTTTTGGGGTCTGCCTTGGCTCTGTCCAAGGCCCCTTTGGCTATGTTTTATGTCTATGAAGCATGTGTAGAGCAATCCCGTTCAAGGCCTCTCAAAGAGCCTTTCTTTGCATGTTTCCGAGACTGATTTCAGGGCCTATTTGATGGGTTTTAGGACTTTCATAACCCATTTCCAGAGTTGGTTTAGTCTTGATAAGTGTCTATCTTGTATGTGCTTAATAACTCCTTGCATGGCCCTCTAAAGGAGCTCATCATTTTTGCACATGTTGGTTGTATTTTAGAAGTTATTTGGGCATATTTTGACATATTTTATTCACTGATTTTTTCTGGTTTGATGAGTTCTCATACGCTTCATACACATGCCATGTAAACCATGTTTGCTAGTCAAAGTTGCATGCTATTTTAGTCCATCATGCTAGCATCTTTTGGTCATGCTTTGAACTGGAAATGTTCATGTTTTGGGACTGCCTTGGCTCTGTCTTTGTACTTCATAGTCAAATAATGCATGTTTTGTATAGCTATAAGTCAATACATGTGCCTAGTTTTGAGTTTCAAGGCTCATCTCATGCATCGGGTGCCATGTTTCCATGTTTCGGGATCATTTTACATCATGTTTGAGTGCTAGAATGTACATGTTTGAATGCCATGCTTCATCCTTGCCATGCCTTGTTAGAGTTGCATGTCGTGCCTTAGGTTCAGTTCTCGGTTTGCGTACATGTGTGCATGCATTTCGGTAGTCTCATTTTCATCTTATGGCTACTGATGTGAGTGTGGCTGAGGTCCACTCATGTTGTGTAAGTCCATTGTGCATTGTGTATGCCATTTCAATTCATAGCATTGCGTATGCTAGGTCGTATGTTAGAGCATTGTGTATGTCTTACTACATCGTGCATTGTGTATGCCATCTCATAGCATTACGTATGCTAGGTTGCATGTTAGGATTGCATTCATGCATGTCATGCATATTGCATTATGCTTGGGATAGGAGTTAGCCCAAGCACGGAAACGAGGGACGTTTCGTACTCCGAGTGACGGAACGTGTCTCAATTCCCGGTCACCGACACTCCGGATTATCCATGATGGAGTCTTGGTCTTGTTGTGTTTATATGTGCATTCATTTCATATTGAGTCGTGCAATTCGACTCCTCAGCCATCATGCATCGAGATGCGTGATTGGTGGCATGAGGATCGATGCATGCATACATATGTGAAAATACATTGCCATGCCCCTTTCTTGCTCTCTGTTGCAGCAAATCAGAAACCGGCAGTCTTTTGGAGCTTCGTGCAGTATTCCGGGCTTAATTATAAACAGAGGCTAATTGGGGCATCGCAATGGATTTCTGCGCAAGGCAACTCAAGCATGCATCATCCATCATCCGGAGCAGAGCTGAGGCAGTCCATAGGCTTGCATGCTAATTTACTGCTTTCCTAGATTAATTTGTTAATTAATTAGGGTTTTTGTACTTATTCGGACTGTATTATTTATTTGGGACTGTATTATTTATTCGGACCCTCTGCACGAGGGCAATTT